>OX375865.1:52000494-52046539 GCA_947359475.1 Heligmosomoides polygyrus bakeri
CTACTTTATCGGCATCAGGCCGTTCACTACTTCGGTACCTTCGTCATAGACATTCTCTCCGGACCGTCCTGCGTAGCACTTTTGTCCCTCAGGCTGCTCCTCCACAACCGTTCTCATGCTCAACAGCTAGCGTTTCTGGATATCGTTGACATGTCTTCCGAAGTCAGTTCTCGTCACTCGTTTCTTCTTACTGGATCTAATTGCTGATCTGCCTTCATTGGTCTTCCCTCCCACCCCTTTGGTCCCCCCACCTTTCTGGTTCCAACACCTGGTCTACTTCTTTGTTTCCCTATTGACCCCTACTGGTCTCTTCTTGCTGGTTTCCCCGTCCTGGTCCCTCCTACAGGTTGTTCTTTCCTTCCTGGTCGCTTTTCTGATTTACCCTAGAGGTCTCCTTACTGCGCTTCTCCACTAGCTCCTTAGTGGTTCTAACATGCTCACGGCAAGACGTCGATGACACGATTCAGAATCAGGACGCTTGCTGCGCAACGTAGGGGCCCGCCTTCTGGATCCAGAAGCTCAGAAGCGCGAGCATTTGCCGCTGTGTTGAGCATGACTGACTGCTGAGCTGCGGACCCTTAACCATTACACCCTCGTACTCGTTCGTCCCAAGGATTCGGCAAAACAAAACATGTTCTGTTACTATTTGGAGGGCGGAGATTCTCCCTATAGTACTCGTCCTTGCCGTTCCGGCGTTCCATTCAGACGGTTCCCTTGTGAGTTAACGAGCGGTGAAATGATTTTTATTTTTTTTTGTTTTAGTAGCGATTTTTCACTATCGCGTCTGCTAAATCCTAGATTTATACGCGTCTAAAGAACTGCTGAGGCTGGAAATTTGATGGTCGTTCAAAGTGGGCTCTGTACGATAACAGAAGATGAACATTGGGTTGATGTCGACACATCCCAGACACTTTCCAAAGTCGAAATCGCACCAGAAAAAGACCATGGTAAAATTGGGGTTGTCAGCGGATGGCATGATTCATTACAACATTCTGGGACCAGGCTGAACCGTCACAGCAGAGTCGTACCTTGACGAAATCGACGAGATGTACCGAAAATTGAGTGGGCTGCAGCTGGCATTTGTCAACGGACGAGGTCCCATTCTTTCGTGGACGCATTCTTCTGGGTCGTATGCTATTCTCTGCCCACGGCCGTGTATGTGGCACAGGGATGAGCGGATTATTCGTTATCCGTTATCCAATTTCCGGGGGGTTTTAGCCTATCCGTTTTGTTGTTCGTGATCCAGCAATTTTGGGCCGGATAACGAACAACAAATTAGCTGATACCCAGGTTTGGACGTGGTATTGGATAGCTGTGTAGAAGCTTCACAATCATAGGAGTGACCGCGAGCAGCAATAAAGGGCATTTAAATCTAGAAGGGTGAGGTGACTTCAGCCACAGGTGACTTAGTTGGAAAGACGTCTAACTTCCATCCTTCCAGGGTCATTCATTTATACCACGCATCTATGAAACCTATTAAGGATTGAGTTGTTCATCAGCTTGTCACCACAAGCCATGTGGTGACAAGCTGATGAAGACACCAAGAATGCATACAAGCTGCCTTGATAATATTACTGACGATAGTGGAGGGCCTGGCACATCCCAAGATAAATTGTTTAGTGCCGAATTCAGCGTCCTCTTCCACGATTGCAGTATGTAGGTAGCATTCGGCAAAGGTATTTTAGTTTCTACTGATAGACTGTTGTAACGCATTAAACACATACCGCTGATCAGTAATGAATACAAGCAAAATAGGCACATGTTCAATATAAATGAGTGGGGAAAGCTACGCTCCTACAAATTGTTGAGGTATGTTTATAGAAACCATTTTCTGTACGCTGGTACTGGCGGTACCTCCGTAATGTTAAGAAATTGATCCTCTCTATTAAAAATCTAAATAGTGCAATTTAACTGCACTAAACTGATTCCACGCTGCGCATGTTGGAGCTTCATTTTAATTTAAGATTGCCTTTTAGGGACATTCTACCTCTGCTTTTCTAGTTTTCGTATCTCTCTGCATGTGTATTTAGATTGCACATTGACTTGTAGTGGCTAGCCTGTAGAAAGCTGGTATTTCATCCATCTCATTCCACGTTTTTCTTAGATCTTGGGTTACTGCCGAACAAGAGTATCGATCCGCGTGAAGCTGCGAAACCAAGACTGTTATGCAGACTTTATTCGGCTGTGTCGGCCTAGCATAGAAAAGTGAAGAGGCGTCGAAGGAGCCATTCATCCAAGGATCATTCCGATTGGTCACAGTCTAATTCAAAAAGAAAACCTGACGATTGATCAGCAAAACAACCCAACAATGCACCTGACGATTGATCGGCAAAACAACCCAACAATGTAAACTTACAAAATACCGGCAAGTTGCTGTTCAATGAAGTGTGAATGAATTAGTGAATAAGAGGTTAATGAGTCTCACATTCTCTCCCTCCTAGGGCGACTTATGAATGTTTCTATACAACTGTTAGTTGGGCTGTTTTACGCAACCTTTACCTCGTTCTTCCAATTCGTTTTAAATGGCAAAAATATAAAAAATTGTAAATTGTACTATGGAAATGTGCTTGGATGAACAAATTCTCAATCTCTCCTCATCTTTTCCAGGCTTAAATTAAAGTGATCATAGCGAAGCATCAGCAGAGTAGAGTTTGCAGATCAGTTTTAGTTTCACAGCTTGGTGGTTTTCAATAATGGGGGAGCTGTGAAAGGGGTAGGGGCAGTAAAGGAGGGACCGGTAAAGGGGACCATTAATTGGGGCCCGAGGAGGGCGGCCAATAAAGGGTACCACTTGGTGAGGGAGGGTAGTAAGGGGGGCAAAAAGGGGAAAGGGAGAAAGTGAAAGGGAACCAGTGAAATGGGAGAGTCCTGTGAAGGGGGGGGGGTGTAAATGGGGAATCAGTCAAGGTGGCACCAGTAATATGACGATGTAACAAGGACAGGAGCATCGTACAACGTGCGTCTATATCAAGAAGATGTGCCACAGATCAAACATTGCGAAACATACATCGGACTTTCAGATGAGCTTTCAAAGGCAGGGTGTGGTTGTACATGCCTCTCACTCTCATTATTGACTGATGCTCACTACATTTTTCTGCCTGTCTCTGCCTGCATATGAGTAAGGGGTATTGTGTATTGTCGGGGGTGGGGAGGGGTAGGGAGAATGGCTTCGGGAATCGGAGGATTATAATTGCCGTCGGATATTTAGCGGTATAGAGCTCCAACTAGATTATCACAATCTGTTCCCCGCCTCGTAGAGAATGTGTACTTCGTAGAATAAATCGGCGTAAGTGCGATAGAGGGTGATAAGGCTTTATAGGAGCACCTTAAAAGATTGTGCTCTACTGTCCCGCTTTCCTGTAAAACCGGATTTTCACTGTAACGCGAATAAGAGGGCCTGGACGGGTGTGTTCTGTTCTCGGGGTTTGGCGGTGAAGCCCCCAACCAAACATTTGGCGGCCGCTGGGCCGCTGAACGTCTGGTAAAGAAGTGATAAGTATACATGCGATAACAAATTGATCAGATTAGCATGTCAATGGTGAATTATTAAATGAGTATGGCATTATAGATTGATTTTTACTTGGAACATTATTCACTCGTTTTTGTTTATTTTTGTTGCCATCCGCGGCCGACTTACCCACAAAGACTGGGCTGCCACGACCGGTTCCTGTGGTCCAGTACAAAACATTTCCAACAGGCTGGCTGAGCCCTCAGTGCGTTTCTGCGATCGATTGCAGTCCGGACAGTACGGCACTCCTTGGTTTGATGGTTGGATTTGCGGCAAAACAGGCATTGTCCTGCCGCAGACGGTTTCGGGCGTCGTGAGGGTTCGGTATTGTTTGATTCTTTCCCCCTCAGCGATTTGAATCGGCGCTCGAACCGCGCTCTGGAAGAAACTTCCTCGCCGAGCTGTAGGAATACGGTCTGCGAGCCTTTTGTTTCCCTTTTAATGCAGTCTTTCAGAATTTCACAAGGAAATTTTGCAAGAATAGTGCCTATCTATAACGGATCGTGACTTTTCCTTAGATCGTATCCTGTGGCGACCATTTGGAAGACAAGATCATTGATCTTTTCGAGGGTTTCGCCCCTGTGTTGGCAGCTGGTAGCGCCAATTGGCGCTGTACGATCTGTGACCTGTTATTTCCTTTGTTTCCATATTTTTTGTGTAGTACATCCACAATCAGACTAAAATTGGAAGCCTTCATTGTATGCCTCTCATGGCATTTTGTGCCTTTCCGCGTATGGCGTCCTTAAGGTACAGAATTTTCTCATACTTCTCCTAGTTGTGCATTTTGATCAACTATGAGGAATATGCGTTCCAGAATTCATCCCACGAATCGTTTTACCGGTCAAAATGAGGTAGTTTGATTTCGGTACTTGATCTTCAACGCCGACGATAGTACCATCTGTTCTGGGTCTTGCTAATGTGATCCAAGACCCGAATGGGCTATCATATGGAGCTGCGTCGGCGGTCGGTTACTTTGAATTAGGCCACATGGATCAATTTCGTCATATGCGTCCCCACTGTCAAGGTCTCCTCTGCTTTCGGGACCGTTTCGGACCAGCGAGATACGAGTAATTTGCAGAATTTCCCATTGAGTCTGTATTTCGTGAGTTCTGGTTTTTAGAGCCATCACTACGGTTTTCGCTTCTGGTTTGAGGGAGGGAAACTTGATTTTCTGTTTGACTTCCTCTATTTCTGCCAACATTTCCTTTGTCTCTCCTTTTGAGGCCTCTGAATAAGTACTCATTATGCTCTGATAGACTCGTTTGCATTGACGACAGTTTACAGTTTCCTTTCGACGTTTACCAACACGATGCAGTTTGCAGTTCACAAAGTCTTTCCTGACAATAGACTTGAATTTTTGATCCTCGATAGGTGTCTATTAGGCTCGGTGATGGCCTTGTATTTAGTATACCACTTCTTTGAGGATAGTTGATTCATCCTCCAGCGATTGAAGAAGAAGAGTGATTTTATTCATTTTGCTGTTATTCAGCGTTGAGTTTCTTTTTTGTAGAAAATCAGCGGTTCTTAGCCTTATGAGAGAGAACAAGCTGATTTGAAGATGCCACATGGGACTTCAACTTTGGTGCCTGGTAAATGGCCGATGCACCAGATTGTGTGGACTTTCGTTGCCTCTGACACAAAATTATTTAATAATCCGTTTATTCGAAGTTGTGCAACTAACGCTAGCCAACAGGGTGAAGGAACTTAACAAGACTCCGACCGCAATGGCGGTCCTTCTAGAAACAAAGCAGATGTCGTGTACTTTCTGTTCTCGACGACGAAGGCACTGTAAGTGAAGACACTGTAATGCACTATTTTTTGCACGTCTGAGGTCTCGTGGGTGAGACTCATGAAAATTCGCGGCCGCTTGCCGCGACACGAGCGTTCTTCAGAGTAATACTAACTTCCCCGGATATTAAAGTTTTTGAAGCTTCGCCATTCCTATTGTTGTGAATGAGGTTCAGCCTCTAGTTGGAATCTTCAATTCTTCTTGAAGTTTCCTCTTTATATAACTTTTTTGGGCGCCAGAGTCAATCAGGATAGTTACCAGTTGGTAGCTTACCTCTGACGCGTTGAATATCAATGCCGGCGCCATTGTTGTTCGCATTGACCGATTTTCGGTTGCTTTGCACAAACGGAGCCTCAATAGAAGATGAGAAATGAGGTGCTTAACATCGCATGACATTTCGAAGGGTTTCTCTATTTCTCTCTGGATGTAGCATAGAGCGGCTGTTCTTCATAGCGCAACGGATACTACTTTTGAGCATTGATTTTCCATTCCTTTCGTACGACTTTTCTGGCTCATTCCTCTTCTGGTTGACGTGCAATAAGGGGAATGTGATCCTCTCGACATCTTGGGCAAGGACCAAGTATTTTCCAGGTTTTCGAACTGTGTCCTTCCCTGAAGCATTTCCTGCAAAGCTTTCGTCGGCTGGCTTTAGTTTCGCGTTCCTAAGGGGTTGAGCACGTAGTGCAGCACTGTGGTGGATCGGTTTCACCGCAAATGCGTAGAGACAATGCCCTCCGAGACGAGCGCAGCTCTACCTGCCATGACTCGCTCTGTCTTGAGAACCAGTCATCTTCAGCTCCCTGGATATAAATTCCGAATAAGGTTGCCATTGTGAGCTCAGAGTCGTTTCCTGTAGAGGGACGATCTCATCAACAGCTTTGATTCCGTCCTTGAATTTGAGTGGTTTGCCAGCTTTGCTCTCCTTCCTTATTACAGATGTATTCTGTGAATTTCGAGAGAATTAACCATTCTCGGCCCGCCTTGAGTGATACATCCGTTTGCTCCAGGTGAATGATCTGTGACGTGGTTGCAGATAAAGTGTCATGACAGCTCTTGGGCGTATCGTGAGCAGGCGGGATTTTTTCGATCTCGCTTATGAGAATATCGGTTATACTGTCCGATCTGTCGTAATGTTTTTTGAGGATATTGATGACTATATGGTACCTGTCTCCAATTACAGCGACACAGCTTATGGAAGCTGCGGCTTTCCGCTTAAGAGCCTGCTTCAAAACAGGAATTCTCTTGGTCACTTATATCTACGTCGTTATTTATAAGCGACTTGAACTCCCAGCAGAAGGTGGGGAAATCTCTGAAGCTCCCTATGAATGTTGGAACCACAAGAAGTGGACGTCCGAAGGTGTCATTGCGTTCCGTTGAAGGTGAGACTCTGTTGATGTGCATTTACTGCCACTATTGGCAGCGACAGTACGGTTGCTGTTGCTGCCTTCTTGACAGTTGGCTATTAAAACTGCTTGCTGAGACAGTTCATTCTTTCTGAAGTCCACTTTATTCTGCCATCGCATGACCGTGATGTCATGCTCGTTTGATTCTGCTTGCAGGTGGTCATTTAAATCCATTATGAGTTTTTCACGTTTTTTCTCATCGGGACGTGAATTGATAATTTTGATGGCTTCTGATACCGCTTGTTGCTCATTACCGTCCTCATCAGGTGATTCAGCTTTGCTATCTTCTGCCTAATGTACGCTTCGCAATCCTTCCTTTCTTCCGGAATCGCGAACGTTTGGTCGAGACGGTTGGCTTCTGGCTCGCTTTGTTTGATCAATCCGCAAGCATTCGTCATCTTTGTCTTGTAAACCTGTGTTTCTGCCATCTTATTGATTTTTGCAAGGTTTCACCGTTGCAACTTAGAATTTACTTCGTTTCGCTCGATTTAGCGCTTTCGCTGCCATGCGGGTCTTTTGTTTGCTCTTCATGCTCTCTCAAATGAGGGTATTCACAAAGAGCGAGCTTTTTCAGCGATTTCTATTGGGCCCTCTGTTGAGGTTTAACTGAGAAAACGGCTGATTTAACCACTTTCCAATGAGTTGGAAGGTAACTTTGCTTCCTAGTTAAGGACTCTTTAAAAGAACTCGTGGTTCCCTGAGGAATAGAGTGGTTTTTGAATTCTTCTTTCCAAGCGATGGAAAGAAGTGCCACTTGCTTCCAGGGCATTCTGAGAGAACGCGGTAGAAAGTCTGAGTTTTCCTAGTCCCCTGAGGAACGCTTAATAAAAAACTTTTGAAAGCTTTCATCCCTAGCGGTAGAATGAAGTTTCAGGTGCTTCCAGGCCTTTCTGAGAGAACGCGGTAAAAAGGCTTTGTTGAGGTTTTCCTGATTATCCAGGGAACGCTTACTGAGTACTTTTTTAAGCTTCTGTCTCTCACTGGGAAGAGCTAGCGCTGAAACTTTTGCGTGAGCTTGATCCACCGCTGATGCACCAGTTTGGTAGACACCAGTGGATGCGTCTGCGGTAAGGTGTGTAATAACGATTTTATTACGTTGATTACCTGTAGAGCACAAGAAGAATATCACATCACAGCAGCTTATATAGAAAATATGCATAGGTAGAGCTACAGATATCTCCGATAGTACCCAATGGGGCCAACTAGCCCAGGTATTGAAAGGGGGCACCGTGCCTAGAGTGGACTACTTGAGCGTAATTTCTATCACCTACTTGCGGTACCCATAAGTTATGCCTGTGGATGTTATTCAATGATACTTATCTTAGAGTGTTCGGCTAAGTATGCTAAAACCTTATCTTTCATTTTTACTTGATCTATCTTTGATTCTTACTTGATCTATAATACAGTATCGCCGCCAAATATTCAACCAAATGACGTTTGCGACGCCAAAACGGATTTTTTGCTTCACATCATGATAAATTTTTTCAAAATAAAGGTTTTCTCACCGAAATTTACAAGGGCTCCTAACATCACACTACCTACCAGTGGGTATGCAACCGCCATTAAAAAGTGGACGGAAGCCTGAAAAAGTCTCGCAATTAAGGAGAGTCCTAATTGCTGTGACACTACGGTCCAGCTGCACCGCGTGTGTTGTGTGAATGCACACACACACTGAATTCGACGGCGTCGTCCAACAAAAATCGCCCTCCAACTACATTCCTGGATTAGAGGGAATCCGCAGCTGGGTTCTGCGCTCTTCGAGCGCAGAACTAAGCTCGGGAAGGGACTTCAGGTTGGGTGCCATCTAAGCCGCTCGTGTGGAAACTGCTTTCGTCGCTCAGGGGAGTCCGCTGCCGGGTTCTGCGCTCTTCGAGCGCAGAGACAGGCTAGGGAAGGGGCTCCATGTTGTGCCGCATCCAAGCTGCTCGTGCGAGGACTGCTCCCGTCCCCCAGGGTTCTCCTGTAGCGGCGGTGGAGGAGCCGCGATCCGCCATCGACCGATCAACGATCCTCCTCCATATCGACTGACCGTGGTGTCGGTGGATATCGAAAATTGCCACGTCGATACGACGCGACGCACGCGGCTTGGCGGAGGAAGAAGAGCCGCCACCGTGGCCGCTGAGGTGCATTTCTAGGGCGGTGTCGTCAAATGCGGTGTTTGTGTGCATTAACACAACACACGCGGTGCAGCTGGACCGATCGAGTTTGTGATCTTACATGCTGTGACCCGACCCAAAACCGTCGCCGAGTCTCGCTTTAATTATGTCCCTGAGTACAAATAGTGCTGCCCAGTTGAATTTTAAAATTCTTACACCTAATTAAATTTTATTTTCCTTCCATTTACGACCTACCTCTGGCTGCGGCAATTCATTTGGTACCAAATTTGGCAGAAAGATATGCACTGAGTCTGCAACTGCTCCAACCGATTTCGTTTATTTTAACGGAAGGCTCAGCCTAAAGCATGTTATTGTGGCCTGCAATCTACTCATCTTTAAGGATGGAAGATGACATAGAAAATGTACGTTTCGAGTTCATTTTGGGCATTTACGCGCTGGTTGCGATCCGTCAAAACTGCAAGTGGACTTTGGTAAACAACACTCTCTATCGCCGAGTTTGGCTGCGAACATCTACGTCCTGAGGAATGATTTAGTCCAAAAAGAAGCCTACGGTAACCGTACACAATGTAGAGACTCCATGTATGAAATATCGAGAGGTCAGGTGATCAAGCGGCAGAAAGGGTCTGCTGACCGATGCTGGCTGAATTAGCCACAATTTTCGATGCACTTCGCCGATTTCCTTACAGTAGGACTCTGCCGTGGTCGTTTGGCCTGGTGCCAAAAAGTTGTAATGGATCACACCAGCCGCCGAACACCACACAGTGACCATTATCATTTTTCTTGAAAAAAAAAATCAGTACAGAAAGTAGCATTAATGCGCTATACAGCATTTAAAAGAGAATGATTTACTCTGTAGAACGCGTAATCCATTTCTCTTTTCATCCTGAATTTTGTCGATTTTTAGATCGTTAATAATGGATAGTGAAAAAGTTAAAAGCGACTATCACCGACAGTTCCTTCTCTCCGCTTAGGATTGGGATTTTTTGTGCAGCTTTTCATAGCATTTGGAAGTAACTGTTCTGTGCTGCAAGAATACATGTTGCTCTTATTTGCTAATTTGTCCTTTATTGATTTTTAGGCCATCAAATTGGGACGTCCGAAGGAGAGGAATTATTTTTACCGACAGCTCCTGCTCTGTGGTAGGAGCTTTTTGCTTGGGGTTATATGTTATATGTATGTTATATGACACTCGAAACTGGATGTCTTGTTCTACCAGAATATATGATTTGTTCTTCGGCCGTTTAAATTTTTGCTAATTTTCAGGTCATCAAAATGGAGTGCCAGGTCGGGAAGGATGAGCACTTCCTACACCTTCTTTTTATGTGTCGCTTGCTAACCAGTGCTGAGCCATTCCTTAAGGTGGTTCATTTTGACATACATACATACAAACACCATTCTTCATCGCTACTTACAATTCAGTGCAAAAGAAAAGATTGAATATGTCCGTGTGATTAATGATGAGAAGCAAGCAGGGGCCGGATTCATAAACGAGTTACATCGATTTGACAGAGTAAGTTACAGCTGAAATCCCTGATAGCGCAGCTTACCAAGCGACATTGTGAGCGATAAGCCACGTTATCTGAGTTTTCTGCTGTGAATTCTCTGTTAAAGTTATGTAAGTCGTTGATGAATCCGACCCAGGCCGGCAGCAATTGTTACTCGCTGGTTCGTGATGTATTCAACGATTTTTGCATACAGTTGTAACTGGCGATGGAAAATGGTCTTTGTATGCAAGTATGTCAACATGAAGCACCGTAAAGAATGGCTCAGCACTGGTCAGCAAGCGACACACAATCAGAAGAATGTGCCGGAAGTGCTCATCCTTGTCGACCTAGCACTCCATCTTTGCTGACCTGAAAATTAGGAAAAATCTAAATGCCCGAAAAACAAATCATATATTCTGGTAGAACAGGACATCGACTTTCGAGTGTCATGTAAAACTGAGGAAGATAGACTGATAAAAGAGAAGGAGTTGTTGGTGAAGATGATTATTCTCTTGTGGTAATTTGTTGATATTCGACCGAAATCAGCGTGAGCCAATAAACGCGGCACAAATTCTTATAGAGCAAGACATTCTCTTCCGAACGACATATAACACCAAGCAAAAAAGTCCTACCACAGAGCAGGAGCTGTCGGTAAAAGTAAATCTTCTCTTCAAACGTCCCTGTTTGATGACCTAAAAATCAATTAAGGCAATTGAGCAAATAGGACTAACACGTATTCTTTTAGTACGGAGCAGAGTCTTCCAAATGCTATGAAAAGCTGCGCAAAAAATTCCAAACTCAAGCGGAGAGAAGGAACTGTCGGCGATGGCCACTTTCACTTTTTCACTTTTCATTTTAACGACCTAAAAATCGAACAAATTCAGAATGCAGAAAAATGCATTAAATTTTCTGATAGAGCAAATAATTCTCTTTCGAACACTATATGGCGCTATGCAAGAGACCGAAGGTGAAGTCCGTAATGAATTGTTGGTAAAAAAACGGCGGGGACTTATGGGCCAAACCAATATTTGCCTAAACATGGCCTAGGCGGCTTATTTAAGGCCCTCATCATCTGTATGAGGTCCCACCATCCACAGTTGCATGTGGGTGATCAGTGCCTTAGATAACCCTCTTCTCATGCGACTTTTTTTCGACACCCGGGGTTAGTAGGACAAAGCTGCTGACCTATCTCTTAAACTATGTATGCTCTCATCAGCCGTTTGGTTGGTGTGCCTCTTAGAGGAGTTCCGCTCCTCTATCCCCTGCTCCACCACTGCTTCACAGCCAGCGCAGTTTCCAGCCTACATAAGGTCGCCCTTTTTGCGATCGGCCGACATCGTGCAGTGTGAGGGCCATGGAGTCAAGCTGAAAATGGTCCATATTTCATTTACGCGTTCAGCAGAAACGGAACACATATTTGGAATCAGCGTTCGAAGCCGCATCCCGTGATGTACATCTCATCTCAAAGTCCCGTGATCGCCTAGTATCCTTCCCTTGTAAGAACTTCGGTTTAGAGTGAAGTGAAAGCCTGCTCCTCTAACCTCGCCGCCAGATCTTCTATTCTAGTACAACATGTAGCTGCAAGAAGTGCAGGCGTGTTAGGCGCCGTTCGTACAGTGTTTTACAATAAAGCGTTCCCGATTTTAGCTTCTTGAACCATGGGCCGCAAGGGCTTTAGTCGCTGCCCCAGTGGATACGAGAACAAAAATCGCGGCCATTAATACAGTCATTAGCTGGTGAGCTTTCGTGCATTCCTTGAAGTCTTCATCAGTAGTGTTCATTTAGGAAATTTTGAATCCTTTCCCTGAGAGTGCGGTATCTAGCTTTTTGGTTTGGAAACCTTATCCACGTGCTAGAATCGCAATTCGTCCGCAGTGTAGGAGGGAAGGGTGCATTGCTTTTGTTAAACAAACGACATTGTTGACTGTTTAAGCAACTTTATTAGATTGCGGGTATGTTTGTTGCGGTCACAACGATAGGCGTGTCTTGACTCCACGCTCCATGGTACCCAGCAGGAATGCTAGGCTATCACAACTGTAATCCTACCCGGGTAGCAGGCAGAGTGGATTGGAGACCCACCCGATGTGGCATTTTTGTTACGGTAACACCCACTTGAGGCATAGATGAGTTGAACATAATAGCGTACTGCCCCACTGATGTTAAGTAGTAAAGGCTTTCAGGGAATTATTTCCTGACCAGTATAATTTTCTAGCAAATGTTGTGCGCGTAATTATGAATAGAAGATTGTGGTACGAACACGCTATACGTATTCATGAATAAACGTAGGTCGTAGACCTACATCGTCACATCGTCTTCACGGTGTTCCGTGGAAACCGCTCTACGCCCAAGCCGCTCGTCGGGTAACAGCGTTGTGAAAAGGAAACGCCTCAAGCGTATGTACCGAGGCGCGATGTTTCCAGAAGTGAGCATCGCAATATTGTGAAGACACAAGATCGTTTCTCATCATTTGATCACACGTCTTGTACATCCTTTACACCGTGTGCTTTACTTATTGACCGCTGTATTTCTTCACTTCTATGAGCGGGAAAAGTATGCACGCACAGATATGCTTGGCAGGTTGACGCCACCTGCTGAATATGTACAAATGCACGCCATATTTTTCAGCTGTTTATAATACAAAACGTACAATAAGACTCTCATTTCCTTCAGTGAGAGCATCAAACGAAGGTATTGCAATATTTGAAGAATACTGAAAGTCATTGACGGGAGACTCAGGATGGAAGTGTGCAAAGCAGAATTGCATACTTGAAAGTAGGATGTGGATAAAACATATACTTAAAGAATGAGGAAGATAATTTATCAGTAACCACACATGCATGAAAGTAGGACTGGCTAAAAAAATCTCTGCTCACCTCTCCTCTGTTTACCACAGAACTTAGGCGATACGTCCATATACCACGGAGGGAGAGATAAGCTCACGATGTACCCTTTGGGATGCACACGAAGCGCTGTTTTCCGCCGTGGCGGTCACGCTCGTTTTGAGGAACGAAGTCACATTTGAGGGTCACAATTTAACGAAAGTGTTACGTCGTAGGTAAAAGTTGATCTGTAGGATACGCGCCGCTGAAAACTTCCGCAACATTGAAATTATTGTGCCGAACATTTCCATACAAGATATGAATCTGAGAGAGCTTGCCGCTTTTCAAAGGACGCTAAGAACCGTGAGTGGAAGCTATACGAATTTTTGCAATGACAAATAGGTGAAAATTTAAAACGGTTCCATCATCAGGTGCTCCTTAACCCTTCAACCCGTCAGTTGGTCTCAGTTAGTATTGACGACGCAGGAACAATCAGGATTAGCATGAACAGAACAAACTCTGTCCGCCATCGAGGTTTCGCAGTACAAAGGTTAGTGCAAATGAAATTTCTGTTGTGAAATAAACCAAACCAGATCTCGTCATCCAGTGTGCTACAAAGCGAGCACTGTATTAGCTGGGGTGGAGGCTATCGAATGTAGAGTACAGGCCTTAATAATTTAACTGCCTTCTTAGAAATCACTCCTGCGCCCGATGTTCATATACATATCAGGTCGCTGCGTGTGAAGTGGAAGGTTTTGCTACCTCAAATTGTGGTCGATTATTCGTGACTTCGAATATTTCCGTTTCAGGCATTATATATAGTTTCTAGGAGAGCATGATCTCCGCTTTCTTATAATGTGTAGCCTTCGTGACGATGTTGCCTGTTGCAGAGTTTTTTGACGTCGCTTTTACAGTATGGATCAAAGTAGTATTCGGGAAAGGAAAAGAAAAGTGAATGGAAGAGTTGATACAACGCCACTGCCGCAGCTCGTAACATCAACGCTGCACTTACAAGGGAGGTCAATGAACGTCCCGTGGCAATTTTAAAAGTGACCTATTGAGGGTTGTAGGGTATTGTATGAGAAGCAACGCAGTGGTTTTCAAATTTCCTGCGGACATCTGGGTAGGTCAAAAATTGCAAAAAACCATTTCACTTCATTGCGGGACGATAAAGCAATACTGACGCCTGGAACTGCCATGTCGTGGTTAGAATGTAACCTGCAAAAGATTTGAGGCTGGAACGGTAGCGTAATTACAGCGATTTCACAATTTGCTTGTTAGCGGTACAGTGACCGAAGTGGAACGTTGAGGTGCGTCACTCACCATCGACAGCGCAGCAACCGGATGGCCAAGTGGCTGTGGCGGGCGGGCTTGCGGGAAAAGTGACGGGGGTTCGGATCCGGAGGTGCTGGTCCTGCATTGATGGTCTTGCTCCATCCATTTTTGTCGATATAAAGTGTATCTTGACCACGGTAGTGTACCATGCTAACATTATAACATTATTTTAACCTAGATGATACGATATAAACACAAAGATAAACACCCAAAGCAACAGCGTTCAAAGCATAGTACATAATTCGATTGGCCATTAAGGAGGAGCAGGCGAGTTTTCTTTGCCTACAAAATATATAACTTCAGAACTCCAAAGGTAGAGAAAAAATTATTATTTTATTTTTATTTATTATTTTTATTTTTTATTTTTTATATTTTTATTTTTTAATTAATTAACTATATTTATGCTTGATCTTTTTCGACCCTTCTTCGACCTCTGGAGATAAAGTATAACAGTACCAATCTGTCTTCTTCATCCTCAACCAACTATATTGCAAGTGGTCACATACAGCATCCTCCTCACTGTTACAAGGAGACGTAATACCACACACATCATTGTCATCGTCCGGCTAACAGGCTACAGCCTGCGCTTCGTTCAAGTCAAGCTAACATCACGAATGAGAAAACAGCCGACTTTTCTTCGCAGTTCCTCGGTAGCATTCAAGGGCCTGTCCCAACTACAAAATAGGTAATATTCTTTATCTTGACCGTCTTCGTTAGGCATTGACAGTGGGCCTGTTAGCACTACTTCATGACTCCAAAAGTCGAAGAGAGATTGAAAAAATGGATAAAATGATTTGTCTTTACTTTCACTTATTTATTTATTTATTATTTTATTTATTATATATTAATTACCTATCATTGATTTTTATTTATATTTAAATTTTCAATTAATTAATTGGTGTAAATATTTATTAGGTTGTCCCATAAGTCCCCGGCGTTTTTTTCAGCGATCTTTCGCCGGCGGTCTCTTGCATAGCGCTGCATAGCTTTCGAAAGAAAATGATTTGCTCTATCAGAAAATGTATTGCATTTCTTTTTTCATCATGAATTTTGTCAATTTTTAGGTCGTTGAAGTGGAAAGTGAAAAAGTGAAAAAGTAGCCATTTGCGCACTTGTTCTCTCCGCTTAGGTTTGTAATTTTTTGCACAGTTTTTTATGTCGTTTGGAAGACAATGTTCAGTACTACAAGAATATGTGTTAGTGCTATTTGCTCATTTGTCCTTTATTGATTTTTAGGTCATCAAATTGGGAATTCCGACTTTTCCGTCCGAATTTTTACAAAAAACTCCGGTTCTGGGGTTGGACTTTTTTGCTTGGTGTTATACGTCGTTTGGAAGAAGATGTCTTGCTCAGTAAGAATTTGTGTCGCGCTTATTGGCTCACGTTGATTTCAGTCGAATATCAACAACTGAAGAAGGAGAAGGAGTTGTTGGTGAAGACGATTTTTCTCTTTTTGGCATTTTGTTGATATTCAATAGAAATCAATAAACGCGACACACATTCTTATAGAGCAAGAGTTTTTCTTGCGAATGACATATAACACCAACCCAAAAAGTCCAACCACAGAGCAGGAGCTGTCGGCAAAAACAAGGATCCTCCTTCGGACGTCCCAATTTGATGGCCTAAAAATCAATAAAGGACAAGTGAGAAAATAGGGCTAACACATATTCTTGTAGTACAGAAAATTGTCTTCCAAAAGCTGTAAAAAGCTGCGCAAAAAATTACAAACCTAAGCGGAGAGAACAAGTGCGAAAATGGCTACTTTTTCACTTTTTCACTTTTCACTTCAACAACCTAAAAATTGACAAAACTCATGATAAAAAAAGAAATGCAATACACGCTCTGATAGAGCAATTCATTTTCTTTCGAATGCTGTGCAGCGCTATGCAAGAGACCGCCGACGAAATCTGCAGTGAATCGTTGAAAAAACGGCGGGGACTTATGGGACAACCTAATATATTTGATCGATTGTTGTGATCGTCCTTCGACAGACTATGCCAACACCCCCCCCCCCCCTGACTTAATATCAATTGTATAATACAATGTGCTCTCCGTGCCGAGTTATTGGTTGTCTTGCTAACGGCCTTCCTCCCGACTACTTTGCCTCCATTCGTAGGGAGACCGCCATAGCAGATGCGTTTCGGGGCATTCTTCAAAATGCTATATATGGGTGATATTGATTGTGCTGATGAGGATGAAACACTCCCGGTATTTTTGGTTGATGTTTATTGCATTGACGTTCTCTCGTTCGTGATGGTAGCTTAACTTGAACGAAGCGCAGGCTGTAGACTGTTAGCCGGACGATGACAATGATGTGGGTGGTATTACGTCTCCTTGTAACAGTGAGGAGGATGCTGTATGTGACCACTTGCAATATAGTTGGTTGAGGATGAAGAGGACAGATTGGCACTGTTACACTTTATCTCCAGAGGTCGAAGAAGGGTCGAAAAAGATCAAGCATAAATATAGTTAATTAATTTAAAAAAATAAAAATATAAATAATAAAAAAATAAAAAAATAAATAAAAATAAAATAATAATTTTTTCTCGATCTTTGGAGTTCTGAAGTTATATATTTTGTAGGCAAAGAAAAGTCGCCTGCTCCTCCTCAATGGCCAATTGAATTATGTACTATGAACGCTGTTGCTTTGGGTGTTTATTTTGTGTTTATATCGTATCATTCAGGTTAACATAATGTTATGTCAGTATGGTATACTACCGTGGTCAAGATACACTTTATATCGACAAAAGTGTATGGAGCAAGACTATCAATGAAGGAACAACACCTCCGGATCCGAACTCCCGTCACTTTTTCCGCAAGCCCGCCCCCCACAGCCTCTCGGCCATGTGTTCGCTGCGCCGTAGATGGTGAGCGACGCAACGTTCCACTTCGGTCACTGTACCGCTAACAAGCAAATTGTGAAATCGCTGTAATTACGCTACCGTTCCAGCCTCAAACCTTTAACAGGTTAGATTGTAACCGCGACATGGCAGTTCCAGATGTCAGTTTGGCTTTATCGGCCCACACTGAAGTGCAACAGTTTTTTGCTATTTTTGACCTACCCAGATGTCCGCAGGAAATTTGAAAACCACTGCGGTGCTTCTCATGCAATACCCTACAACCCTCAATAGGTCACTTTTAAAATTGCCACGGGACGTTCATTGACCTCCCTTGTTAGGGAGGATTTCACCAAGGAAGGCACAGTTCGTCACCGGTCCGAAACGTTTCGATCTGAAGATGAAAGTCTCGAAAATGAAGATCGAGGTAGGCCGCCATCACTTCTTAACCACGACTATCTCCAAGCCATGATGGAGGCGGATCTGCGTCGAACGCTGAGAGAGCTAGCACAGCATTTCGGCGTTGGGGCAGCACTATCAGCCGCCACTTGAGTGCGAACGGAAAAGTAAAGAAATTGGATAAATGGATTCCGCACGAACTGACCGCCAGGCAGATGCTGAAGCACCACGACATCTTTTGTTAAGGCTGCACAATGTAAGGGAGTCTTTTTGGACAAGATCGTGACATGCCACGAAAAATGGATCCTTTATGACAATCTGCACGATGGCTGGACAGGAATAAGAGTCCTAAGGAGTCGCCGAGGCCAAGTCTCCATCCAAAGAAGACCATGATGACCGTGCGGTGGACAATGGTTAGTATAGACCACTACAAGTTCCATTACTGGTGAGACTATCACAGCGCAGAGGTACTGTGCCGAAATTGAAGAGGAGCACCAGAAGCTGATTGAAAAACCGGCCTCTTTGGTTAATCGTAGATGCCCAATCCTATTGCATGACAACGCGTGTTCGCACGGTTCAAAAATTATTGTTCAGAAACTGGATGAATTGGGACACGAAACTCTGCCACATCCAACGTATTCACCCCTACCGATTATCATTTCGTAAAGCATTTAGATCGTCACGTGAAGGATAAAAAATTCAGCAACCAATATGATGTCGAAAATGAATTCTTATGTTTTATTCACTCTCGTAGCTCTGATTTTTTGCAAAGATAGAATGTCTTAGCTATTGTCGCGTTGGGAAAGGTGTAGTAATTGTAATGGTGTTCATTTCGAATAATAAAATTGTTTCCGGTCAAAGTTATGATCTGTATAAGTTTTCAGTAAAAATTGTCCATTTCATATGCAACGTCCTAATTCGTGCAAGGAGTAATAAGGGATGTTTCACCAACGCGACAAGTGGCGCGCTTGATGGTGAGCACCTACATGTACGTGAGGTGTAACAACAGTTAGACCTTTCACGTCTGCAGCCTATGAGAGGAGCACGATATCAATGACACTCTAGTAAGTGAAATAGGAATCTGTCATCGCATAGGTCGTGCTCATTGCGGTCAATTATGTTGTTGTCATCCTACAATCGCGTCTCATTGGTCTTTGAAGTACTTGCTTTAATCGTTTCTTTGCGAAGGCATCTAGACAAATTTATCAGTTAATTTATAAAACATTTTTATAAAATAGCCACGATAGTCACCATCACGATAGTCAGATCATGAAGAAGAATAGCCATTTTTACGCTGTTTATTCTAGCAGTAAAAGGGGAAGAACGTCATCATCGACTGCGACCCAAAATCCAATCGACAGTTCAAGAAGAAAGCCAATACCTTTGGTTTTGCGGGAGAGGGACTGCGTGGTGTCTCGGAACTCTGTTCGCTTCTACATCTTGTTAGACCTAATATGAAGGCTACAAATACATTTTCTGTTTAGACCGGCGATCTCCCTACCTATTGTGGAGCTACTCCAGCCTCAGCAATGCCCATTTTGCACGAACAACTTAAAGAATCGCACACGCACACGAAAGGGTATGCCACTCTTTGCGGTTGATCTGACATCACCCACGCACTGACTGATTCGCTATAGATCACTTCGCTTCATCAGTTTGCTTATAAAACCCACTCTACACGCAGATTATTTCGAGATCCGGTCAAATTACGTTTACACCGATGATTTCCAACTCCGTCTGAGACGCGTTCGATATAATGCTAGTCCCGCCACAGAACAACATGGAGAGGATTCTTACGTTTATAGTGACCCCTGATATAACGCGACAAACTGGTTGCAATGCAAGAGCTGAAGAACAGCAAGATGTAGGTTGTGTTCAGTACTCAGACGATCTTTTCTACGGTCTCGCTCATATGGGTGTGCGCCACAATTTATTCGCTCCACATCGATATTGTTCGCGCACGGCGTTCACAAAGTGTGCGCGCGGTTGCGGCAATATGTCGGTCACAATGCAACGGAGACGACAGCCACCGTAATGTGGAGAGTTTTCTCCATCAGGAACAATGGAGGAAGTGCAAACTCAGATTAATCAGCCTTGGCGTTGATCAGGTATAACTAGCCTCTGGTGTTCGCTATAGCTCACGCATTTGTAACGTAGACTGGCTGCGCTAAGTATTTGACCATTTTGCGTTTGGCACGCAGAGATGCATTTTTTCGTGGCAACTTTCTTCATAGTAAAGAACCTTTTACTTAAATTTACGTAGAGCTTTTGCATTGTCCATTTCATCATTTGGCATGCAACTGCTATAAGCCGATACAAAAGTGAAGCCCCTAATTGCTGAATGAAGTCCTTAATTGCATTGACCTGACCTCCACCGTCACCGAGTCTCGATTAGTTATGTCCGTGGCAGAAGTTGGCTTACACAGAAGGATTCTTAAAAATATAAACCTTTTCAAGGATGCATTACCTACCGATTTTGGGTTTCGCCCATCATCTATATTATATTATCGACCTATATTATCGCCCAATTGGCCTTAAATTTTTCGATGTGCTGTCTTCTGTGCAGTCTCAAATGTTGATTTCTCCCACTTTTCTACTAATTTACTGTAGCTGCCTCTTTCTGAAAATGGAAAATTGCTTATGTTCTCGACAGTGAAGTTCTCGCTACAAATTTGAGTGATGAGCATCGATCAAAGGAAAGGGAGCCAAAGTGGTAGTGAATCAACTTTTCAGGCAATCGCAGGCTGCAAAGGGTACTTCGGATGTGCAGACCTGTGTCCAAACGTGGCGTTTCAACACTCAAGATAGATATGTGGTAGAATACCAGAGAGAGAGACACTGCCTAACAAGTATGATGAATATAGCATACCACGATCGCCAGATTCGCTCTTTCAAGGAGCCAGCTTGCTTCAAAACGGACAATTGAATTCGACTTCTGCGCCTGCCCAAATTTCTCAGATTTATTCTTGGCACCTAGGGAAGCGCATGTTTGCGGAAAGTTCCTAGAGTTACTCTAATCAACCATAACCTCATGTATTCGTTGAGACAAGCCCAGCGTTGGAGTTCAGTCTCTTGTCATAATTGCGGTGAAATGACCTGTCTTATAAAACATGGCCCTCGGTGTTCTAGTAACTGCTTGTCTTTTCTTACTACTCACATTGACTTAATGTACCAATCCAACCAGATCTAGCTATAGGTAACTATAGCCACACATAGTGTCTATAGACGCAGTACCTATAGCCTTATGACACCTCTGTTGTCAATCAGCGCTCACATTCCGACTTTCAGTAATTCACGGGGTCGATTCTCATTGTTTCGTCTATTCCCTTGTGATACAACCATCAAAGGTACTCTCCGTTGATATGACACTAAGCTGTCTTCGTATTAGAATTTTCACATGCATGTTCACACGTAGTCGTCATCCTACCACCATATACAGTAGCTTTTCGCACCCTGTCCCTCTGTCCGTGTGCCCTTCTTTCCGCTCTCACAATGCACCGAGAATGTGCTCCACTTCGGCATTGTTGACCTCTGCTCAGGGTTGGCTAAGCGAGCTGGGGAGCATGCGAAGATGGTGACAGACGGACAGGACGGCCAAACAGTATCGATCGGACTGCCATTATCGATTGCTTTCATCAGAATACTCCATTGTCGGCCTTGAAGCAGGTTGCCTTCTCGACGGATTGAATCTGATTGATTCAGAAACAGCCTTTGCAGACTACGTAAAACTTTATTAACTACGACTTTGACAACTGGTTGCTCCTTATTTGATAGAAGTGAGCCTATGACCCTAATTTGTGATGGAAGTGTCGCTGTCAAGAACATGAGGAAAGGAGCGTTTTCAAGCAGAAGAGGTATGACGGTAAATAAGCAAGAAAAATGGAAGACATCGGCAGTTGACACTGAAAGCTGCACATAGAAATATGATAAATTTCGAATCATCTGGATCGCCATTGAAATGAAAAACCTAAGATTGCCACTTCTGCCAAGAACATAACTAAGCTATCCTCTGCGACGGTAGAGGGTCAGGTCAAATACAGGCTTCCTCAATTTATGCACAGATGTATCTCAAATCCTTTTAAAAAACGTGCATTCAGTGAAATACGTAACCAAGAAGAAAATTTGGAGGCATAGAATAATTTGGAATTTTAACGTTGCCCTTCGGAGATTCTCTTTGTAATAAGTATGACAGAAGAAAAACCGAGTAACCTGATGTTGCAGGATGCTTGGCTACGATCGCCAGGCGAGTCCGCGACCAGGGATGGGCGGAAATTTTAAAAATTTTCCCAGAAAACAGAAAACGGAAAAGCCAAAAACGCTAGAAAACAGAAAATTTCGAAATTATCAGAGACCTAATTATTCTGCCCAAAGATCCATGTTTCCAGTAGCAAATGCTTTTGTATGACTAGAAATATGGTCGAAGACAAGCGTTTTGACTTGTAGGTGTTAAAAAAATTTCTAGTTTCTCGTACGAAAAGAGCGGCTTATAAAGAATTTTACCTATCACATTCGTATTAGAATATAGGCGTTTAATGCTCACTGATACCAAAATGAATGCGTAACCACAAAACAGTTTATTCGCTAGATTAGTGGTCTCAATTGTAAAAAAACTGGTATTTCTGGTATTTCAGTGTGACTACGGGGCTGTCAGCACGACAGTTTTTAAGTAAAAGTGTTTTTTTGAATGCGAACACACTATGGAATGGGGACCAGGCATTTACCCTCTCAATCATATTATTATTATTACTCATCACATACATCTCAGTGAAAGACTATCAGGGCCGTCTTGCTGTACAGCAGCGGACATGGGCAACTATCGCCCATCTGCCTGCTGTCCGTAGTCTACAAGCTGTTCACTCGAGTGATCCTGATTTAGGATCAGCAGAACGCTAGAGGAAGGACAGTCATGCGAACAAGCAGGATTTCGGAAAGGATTCAGCACGATCGACCACATACACACCATTACGAAGCTCATCGAAGTGTCGCGAGAGTATAAGCTGCCCCTGTGCCTTACGGAATCGACCTGAAAATAGCATTCGACTCAGTCAAAACTGAAGCGGCCATCGAAGCCCTGCGCTCAGGGCGTTCGTGCTCAGTACATCAGAGTCCTTCGAGAGCTTACAGGGAATTCACGACAAAGATCTCACCATTTTACAACGATATCGTCATCAACGTAAGGGAGTGGTTCGGCAAGGGGATAGCATTTCACCAAAGCTGGACTTGGACGTTGAACTGCAGCTGAATCTTTCGATGATTATAGGGACGGACAAGTTTCTGATGCCCAATTCTGCCTGAACGAACCCCGAGTGCTCCAGCTAGTGTATCTGGGTCGCGAAGTCAATACAGCTAACGACCTAGTGTGAGACCTGGACAGCAGGAAACGAGCGGCTTGGGGAGCTTTCGAGAGCGTCGAAGAAGTCATGAAGAAGACGAAGAGCGTCCGACTCCATGTCCACTTATTCGATTGCACTCTTCTCCCTTCCCTGACATGCGACTCAGAGACCTGAGCCACACGACAGCGGGATCATTGTCGCAGAGCGGGGAACCGAGAAGACGATGCTCCGATTGCAACGGCTCACGCAAGTGAGAGAAGTCCTCCGGAGTTCCGAGCTTCGTCGACGTTCGAAGATTAGAGGCGCTGTCGCATGGGCCAATTCGTTGAAAATTATATGGGCCGGCTACATAATGCGTCTCGCAAATACCCGCTGGACGAAAACTGTCACCGACTGGATTTCGCGGGATGTCAAGGAAACACAAGGACGTCCACCAACCTGCTGGTCGGACTTCTTCGAGAAAGTCCTGAGCACTGTTCGAGAGGGACCCATTGGAGCATTCTGGCACGGGACGGGGACGAATGGAGACACTGGCTCGAGCAATTCGATGATCCGCGGAACGACAGATGATACAGGTGATACATGAAAAATTTCGCGTATCACTATTGTATATGAGCGAAATCAAAGGTAACCATAATTTCTCTGTCTCTTACTAATTTTTTATAGCCTAAAGCTGAGCAAGGTTTAGAGTTAGAAAAGAAAAGGCTCTGCAGGAGGCAATCATTGAGGATGACCGGCCAACAGTTTTCAATTTTTAAACCGGAGGGGGGGAATAATCCTACGCACAGTTAATACTATAAGACAAGTGGTTAGATAATGGGTAATTAAATGCCCCTCAGAACGCCAGTTTTGTGGCCTTAATATAAACTTGTAAGTAATCGTAGTTGGTGCAAACTGCTGTCGAAAATCAAAAGAATACGAAGACAAATTATGAAAGACGAGAAAAGAAATGTCATATGAAGGGACTCCATGCCAGCAGCACTTATAAGCCAATCAATCAAACAAAGCGGCATAGTTCACGAGTGTATGCCTCAATTTCTATCGACCACATCCAAAAACGCCACATGCTTGCAATTCAACATTTTCTAGAAACGTATTTTGGAACGAATCTCATAATTCTATGATACATTTTGGAAACTTTTTTATTGGATTTCCATGATATAATTTTGTTCGCAGCTCTATTTTCTTTTTTCTGGCTAATTTTTTGGCCATTTTCCCAGAAAACAGAAATTCCGCCCATCCCTGTCCGCGACCTCCCATTTTCGGGTAGGATGCTAGTCCGGTACATCTTCACCGCTGCTTCATCGTCCACAGCACATACGACCCGCACGTTACAATGGCTTGTCAGCACTCATCGGTGATAAACATAGGGCGTGCAATAGAAGACCGCTGCTGGAGTAGCAGTCTAGAATTCTGTCCGGAAAGCAGAGGGTGTTGGTTTGACTCGCGTCTACTGCAAGCCTTTGATCGTAACAAAACTCCACAGCACATAGCCTCCATAGCAGCCTCTCTAGACGTAAAACAAATGGGTGAAACAGTGTTTTTAGTTAGAACCGACATCTTTTGCAGTTGGTGATTGAAGAACTCTTCCAACTGACGGCGGCTTATAATAGCTTCCGGGTGTTTTACATAGTCTGCCACAAATTGCCGACTCAGGAGAAACTCAATATGCATCTAATGCTTTTACAGAGTGTTCCAAAATAACGTGATGAAGGTTTTTTAAAACTACAACTATGAAACAAATGACAAGTTTTCAAAATCAATACATAAATAACAACAGTATAGACATTAGGCAACCCTCTATTAGTCTGGAATCGGAGTGCTCCCCTTGGCGCGAATACAGAAATCAAAACGCTTGGAGAAGTTTTGCCGATGGGCTGCAGGTCATCTGAAGACAGTCGCTCCCACTCCCGACGCAGAGATTCTTCGGCCTCTAGGCTGCGATGGTGCATGGCGCGGACCCTGGCCTTCAAAATGGAGCGCGCGTTTTAGTCCTCCGGATTGAGATCCGAAGATTGCGGTGGCCATTCCGCAGACATGATGAAGTCTGGAAAATTGCTCTTGCACAATGCTTGCGTGCTTTTCGCCTTGTATGCAGGGATTAAGTCTTGTTGAAACATACACTGCGCATTGCTGAAATGCTACTGGAACCAGAAAAGTACAACAGCCTCGAAGATGTCTGTACACATCTTCATTCACTTCTTACTTCTTCGTCCACAATAAAGGGGATCTTCCCGTTGCTGTAGATTCCTCCCCAAACCATGAGGCGCCTGCGGGTATTGACAAAGTTTGGCGATGGCAGGAACCTCCCCAGATCGATACTGCCGTTTTTGTGTTGTGAGCCTACTCCACGGGAAAGAGCTTCTCGAAAAGTGTTCGCTCCCACCCGCGACCTGCGGTATGTAGCTTGAGCTGTCCACATCAATGGAGCCGTTCGCGTTTCTTGTCCATTGGTAGCTGGACTTTATGGAACTTGTATGGCTTCAGTCCGCGTTTTTTCCGGCTATTCAATGCACCGATGTGAGACTGACACCGACATCACAGGCGATTTTTCTCAGAAGACCTCGGATTTGAGATGTTTCGCTTCTCGTGGATTGCCAATCTGCGGCGTATTCACAGTGCGATTTTTTCCTTGTGCTGGACGACCACCGTCATGGCCAAGTTTCTTATATCATCGAGTTTCTATGTAGGTAGTCGACTGAGCGGGTTAACGATGTCGCATTGCTGCTTTCCTTGACGATGGAGCTCCAAAATCGCAGTGCGATGGTTTGACATGTTGAGAAAAACCGCAAGTGGTGCATAATTTAAGTTGAAAAATTATAACATGGTCAGAAAGATACGCACAAAAAATGGCGCTATTGCCGCCATGCTGCAGATAAACACATTCGCTTGGGAGAACGTTAAGCCTTCATCACGTTATTTGGGACACCTGTACACATGCATAGCTGCCGGCCTTGACCAAGAACGAGGCAATAGAAGA
Source organism: Heligmosomoides polygyrus bakeri (assembly GCA_947359475.1). Lineage (NCBI taxonomy): Eukaryota > Metazoa > Nematoda > Chromadorea > Rhabditida > Heligmosomidae > Heligmosomoides > Heligmosomoides polygyrus. Next base: position 52,026,499 of record OX375865.1, read on the forward strand.
TATGTCCTGTTAGAAACGCAGTCAGCATTTTGCTCGTCTCTCTCTTCTGTGTGGGACCAAGATTGAGCCCTGATCATTTAACAACGGAAGTCAATTTTAACGCAGAATTATATGTACTCACCAGGGAAGAGTCTCAGGCGTAGGTCTAAACGGGGGAATTGATAGTACTGCGAGAATCTCCATCCTTCATATAGTAGAAAAACATGATTCGTTTTTGCTTGCGTTTTTCTGAGTGCTTGAACCATAAAAGCTATGGGCATTCGAAGGTGGTGTACAGTATAGCACCGTCAGCGCGTGCCCACGTGCACTGACGTATAGGCGTGGTGAAAAGCTCTGCGGCAAGCGAATCGGTGGATCAGCAGGGTGCGATGCTGCTTCAAAGGTGCTATGCCAGATGTTCGAGTCCGTGCTATGCACTATTTTGCATTTTTTCATGGCCGCTGCCTCTTCACCAATTTGCTTCCTACACCTCACCTACACATTTATTTCACTCTAAATTGTCAAATAAGGGTTCGCGTTGAGCTGTCACTCACTTCTCTCACTTTTTGTATTGTGCAACGTTTTGTGTTTTTCAGCGAGTGTTAAACAGTGACCTCACGGGTGACTACGGCTGTCGATGTCATAATCACAGATTTCGTCGACCCTTCGTCTATGGGGGTTATTTGGGGTGCTGATGACGAATCTGACATCCGGTTTTGGTATTACGCTGGAGTACGGGAGGTTACAGTAGTGATGGGTGACCAGTGGCAAGGTCATGGCCATCGATTTCGTCCAAGCTCTGTCTATAGGGGTGATCTGGGGGTGTTCATCACGAATCTGACCCTTCTGACCATTTAGAGTGAAATAAATGTGTAGGAGATGTGTAGGAAGCAAATTGGTGAAGAAGAGAGCGGTGATGAAAAATGCAAACATAGTGCATAGCACCAGAGAAGCAGCGTCGTACTCTGCTGAGCCACTTATCCGCTTGCCACCGAGCCTTTCGCCATCCATTCCTCGTCCCATACATCAGAGCGCGCACGTATGCACGTGGGCACGCGCTGCGGTGCAAATCAGTACCCCACATTTGAGGCTCAGAAGCTCTTTTGGTTCAAGGACTCAGCAAAAAATAAACTTGTTTTTCTACTATATGAATAGAGGAGATTCTCGCGGTACGATGTGTTTTCCATGACTACTCCAGTTATAACGCGGTTTTGACCGGGTCATAATCGCGTTATAACTGGATTAGCGTTATATCCGACGCGCACGATCCAAGATCGAGTTGGTTCGCGTTGGTTTGTATTGGTGAAAAGGTATACTGGTTGGTTCCCGAAAAAACCTAGGTTAAGTCGTAGATTTGAGCACGACTATTCGGACCGAATAATTGTCTCGACGATCTCGAACAATTAATCGCTCGATTACTCGAAAATCGTAAATAGTTGTCGAACATTACTCGAAATCGTATTTCGCGAAAAACCGTTATTCGAACATTGTTCGAAAGAATTTCTCTAGGAGCCAATATTCGAACATTGTTCGAAATCGACTCTCGCAGAAAACCATTATTGGAATATTGTTCGAAATCGAAGATAGGAAGACGTTGTTCGAACGTTGTTCGAAATCGAATATTGCGAAAAAGTATTGCTAGGATATTGTTCGAAATCGAACAATGTTCGAACAATATCAAGAGTAGGCCGCCTGAGTACGGATCGTCTCCGTTCCCCGAAAAACCCACGTTCAAACTCGCTCCATTTCTGCGCCTACGGTGATTGGCGGGAACGATTTGCGATTTCCTTTCGAGTTTTCCGGCGGCCGACTCTTGACATTGTTCGAACATTGTTTGATTTCGAACAATATTCGAACAATGCTTTTTCGCGATCATCAATCTGCGATTTCATTTGGAGAGTTCGAATGTGAAAATTGCGAAGTTATTTTCGAACGTATTTCGAAATCGAACAATGCTTGAGCGCGAGGGATTCTTCATAGTAAATTAGAGAGCGAGTTCAAATAGAGGTGGCAGTTAAATAGAGGTAATGCGATATTTTGTTCGTTGCTGTTGAACCTAGGATATAACTCTACCCAGTTTTCCTCGGATGAGGCCTTCCCTATGGGTTGATAAAGATGAAATTGTTGAAGGCTTATCCAAGTGGCCTAAGTCTTCTTCAATTTCACCAGACTTTCTTCCTCTACTTTTTGTTAAAAATGTCGTCGGTTGCATAGCTAACGCTCTGGAACAAATTTACAACATGAGCTACATGACAGCCGATGTTCCTCTTAGATGAAGGCATGCATTCATTACCCCTATCGCCAAAAAACCTCCATTCAGTGACCCAGGAAATTATCGTCCCGTAAGCATAACATCAATTTTTGTAAGAACATTTGAAAAATCCTTAAAAAGCATATTTTGGAGCACATGTTAAAAAATAGTATCATCTCTAAGTAACAGTCCGGATTCCTTAAGCAGCGTTAGGTTGAGACTGCAGTTCTTACCTCCTTAAATGACTAGACCAAAGCTCTGGAAATCAAAAACCGGATGGACGTCGTCTACTTAGATTTTTTCCAAGGCCTTCGATAAGATTTCTGTAGGAAATTAGTAATTCAAAATGGAAACAGTTAGTATACATCCGATGATTGTAGCGTGGATAAGGAGGTTCTTTTAAGGTAGAACATACCAGGTTAGAGTGGAGGGTAGCTACTCTTCGGTTTTTTCGGCGACTAGCGGAGTTCCTCAAGGAGGAGTATTGTAGCCGCTGCTTTTCCTCTTATATACTTATGAGCTGCCTGATTCCGTCCTTATGTTCGGCGTAACGTGCAAACTGTACGCTGACGACGTGAAAATCTATAAAAAATGGACAAAGCCGACAGCTCTCGTGAGGTTCAAGCTGCCATTGATTTTGTTGGAAAGTGGGCAGACTGGTATCTTCCACTTGCTGCCAAAAAGATGCAATGCACTTGTAATACAATCAAGGCACCAAGCCTACTCTTCGCTCTACAGACTCAATGGCGTGGACTTGAAGCAAGTTTCTGATGTTAGAGACCTAGGCTTCCTTATAACGAGCGAGCTAAGATTCGACCTACATTACAAATTACTGGTAGAAAAAGGACACCGACCTTCTCGATAGTGTTCAGAATAACTTCACTCGTAAGTTGTTCATGAGGTGCTACAAAATGGGTTACGAAGACATCCCTAACGATTTTACGCGGGTTAAGCTGCTCGGCATTCCCAGTTTAAGCAGAAGAAGAAAAAGGGCAGACCTAATTATGTTATTCAAAATCTTCAACAGGAAGCTCTTTCTAGATCCTGTTGAGTTTTTTGGAGTACCACTTACGATTAATAGAGCAGGTAGACATAGATTGTATGCAGCGGTTGCAAGGTCGCAGGTTAGGCCTAACTCCCTCACTTACAGGCACCTTAGTGAGCTAAACCTTTTCATCGGTGAGAATGAAGATTTTCTTGATATGTCTGTCTCTCCCACGGATCTCCCTCGATAGAGAGCCTTCGGGCTCTCTTGTTAAGAGGGATCTCGGGCCGCTTGTCGCAGGGCCACGTGGCGCGTCCCCGGGTGGTGGACAGGGGAATTAAACGCGAACCAAATGCGACCGTGTACTGCCCGGAGACGCAGGTTGGATGCAGGGGATGGACTCCTTGCTCCTGCTGTGTCGGGTCGACGCGTTCCTTGTGCGTGGGAGCGGCATGTTCGTGCACAGTGTGCACGGATGTATCCGTGACTACGCGGATTGTAACTGTGTCGGCTCGGCCAAAAGCTTGCACTCGGTAGACTGGGAGTACATCGTAAGGCGATTCGAGGCCGCCTCAAAAGTCTCGCCCCGTCCCTTCGGGCAGTCTGGCTGGCTACCCGGAGTTCTTCGCCCGCACGACAGAGCCTGACTAGCTACCCAAGCCAGGAAGATCAAGTACGACGTCATCGGACTGACCGAGACGAGAAGACACCACCCCTTAAGGCCGCCACAGACTTCTGCGGTGTCGCTGGGCGGCGCCGCTGGCCGGCCGGCGGCACCGGCGGCTTGACCCATCATCAGTGGGAGCGGTGACGGCGAGGTACTGTACTGTTTCTAGTGGGGACCGACTGGTGCTTAACAATAACGCGCCCCGATGACGATCGCGCGCCCGCATCGACCGTCTCCGCTCTGGATCCCGCCGCGAAAGGGCAGAGCGCAGAGCGCAGACAGACAGACGCTGGAGCGGCGCCGCCGGGTGGAATGATTCAAGTCATTTCCGCCAGCGACGCCGCCGGTGCCGCCGGCCGGCCGGCGTCGCCGCCCAGCGGCGCCGCTGGCGGCGCCGCTGGAGGCGAGCTCTGCGTCCCTGCCCTGTGGTTAAGCATAGGGCAGCGGCGCCGCCGAGCGGCGCCGCAGAAGTCTGTGGCGGCCTCTACACGCCGCCTACGACTCCGGAGAAGAACTGTTCCTCGGAACATGCGACAGTAGGGGAGTAGGCGGCGTTGGTGTCCTCGTCAACACGCACTTGGCCATGAACATCGATTCGTACGAGTCTCTGACAACCCGAATCGGACGTCTGCGACTGAAGCGATGTGGTTCCGTGCCAGCTTTGACCGTATTCGTCGCGTATGCCCCAACATCCGACTACGACGACGAAGAGGTCGAAGCCTTCTACGTGGAGCTGGAGAAGTTCTGTAAGGAAGATCACACCTCCTACAAGGTGATCGTCGGCGACTTCAACGCCAAGATCGGACCGCGAAGGTCGCCGGAAGAACTTCACATCGGAACCCACGGTTTGGAGTGGAACGAGCAAGGTGAAAGGCTGTCTGAGTTTATCATGTCGACCAAGACCATCCATGGAAACTCGCAGTTCCAGAAGCCTCCCTCCCTACGATGGACCTGGGAATCTCCCGGTGGCCAGTTCCACAACGAGATCGACCACATCATTTTCAATCGCAAGTATTGCCTGACCGACGTCTCCGTTGTCCCCAAGTTCTACACGGGATCGGACCACCGCCTCCTTCGCGCGAGGTTTCGCTTTTCGCGTCAAGGAGAGAAGGCCGCGAAGTTCAAGAAGAGGAGTCCCAGAACGACCATCAACTGGGACCTTTACACCTCTCTTGCCGGCCTTTGGGAAGATGCCGTCATGGACAACATCGACGAGGAATACGACCGCTTCGTGCACCATCTCCACGATAGTGCTAAGGGAGCCGAGAGCTTGAAGACCACCAAGAGACGCCTGTCTCCGGAAACTCTCGAGCTTATACGCCAGCGTGGAGCAGCACGAGAGTCAGGCAACTACCAGCTGACGTCCGAGCTTGCGAAGCTTTGCAGAGCGGCGATAAAGGAAGATCTCAAGGAGAGAAGGGCGGAAGTGTTGGCTGAAGCAGCAGAGGCAGGGTTGAGCATCCGCAATGCCCGCCGAAACTTCGCCAACGTCAAGACCAAGATGACCGCTCTCCGACGTCCTGACGGAACCGTCACCTCTTCCAGAAGGACCATGGAGAAGATCATCCACGACTTCTACTCCGATCTCTTCGATAGCCACGTCCACCTGCCCCCATGCCATCTTCCGCAGGATGGATACGTCGTTCCCTCTGTTCTCCCTTCCGAGATCCGACATGCCATCTCGTCGGTGAAGAAACGTACAGCACCCGGCCCTGACAGGATCAGACCCGAACACCTGAAGAACCTCCCGCCAGCGCTCATCAACACCCTGGCGCGGCTCTTCACACGATACCTGTCGGAGTGCAAGGTTCCATCTCAGTGGAAGACCAGCAAGACCGTCTTGCTGTACAAGAAGGGAGACGTGCACGACATTGGCAACTATCGCCCGATCTGCCTGCTGTCCGTAGTCTACAAGCTGTTCACTCGAGGCATCCTGAAAAGGATCGGCCGAACGCTGGACGAAGGACAGCCATGCGAACAAGCAGGATTTCGGAGAGGATTCAGCACGATCGATCACATACACACCATTACGAAGCTTATCGAAGTGTCGCGAGAGTATAAGCTGCCGCTGTGCCTTACGTTCATCGACCTGAAGAAGGCATTCGACTCCGTCGAGACTGAAGCGGTCATGGAAGCCCTGCTCACCCAGGGCGTTCCTACTCAGTACATCAGAGTCCTTCGAGAGCTATACAGTGGATTCACGACCAAGATCTCTCCATTCGACAACGACGTCGTCATCGACGTAAGGAGAGGGGTTCGGCAATGGGATACCATATCCCCGAAGCTCTTCAGCGCCACCGAAAACGTCATTCGCGAACTAGAATGGGAGGACATGGGAGTGTAGGTCGACGGCCAGCAGCTGCACCATCTTCGTTTCGCTGACGACATCGTGTTCATAACACCGAGCATCAGCCAGGCGGAGCGAATGCTGGCCGACTTCGATCGTGTATGTGGGAACGTTGGACTGCAGCTGAATCTTACGAAGACGATGTTCGTGAGGAACGGACAAGTTTCTGATGCCCCATTCTCGCTCAACGGAACGAACATCTCCGAATGCTCCAGCTACGTGTATCTGGGTCGCGAAGTCAATATGGCCAACGACCTAGCGCCGGAGCTGAGCAGGAGGAAACGAGCGGCTTGGGGAGCTTTTAAGAGCGTCGAAGAAGTCGCGAAGAAGACGAAGAACGTCCGACTCCGTGCCCACCTATTCGACTCTACCGTTCTTCCTGCCCTAACATACGCCTCAGAGACCTGGGCTATGCGAAAGCAGGATGAACACGCGATCAGCGTCGCGCAGCGTGGAATCGAGAGGACGATGCTCGGAGTGACACGACTCACGCAAGTGAGAGAAGGCCTCCGGAGTTCCGAGCTTCGCCGACGTTCGAAGATCAGAGACGCTGTCGCGTGGGCCAAGTTGTCGAAAATTAGGTGGGCCGGCCACGTAATGCGCTTCGCAGACACCCGCTGGACGAGAGCCGTCACAGACTGGATTCCGCGGGATGTCAAAAGAACACCAGGACGCCCACCAACGCGTTGGTCGGACTTCTTCGTGAAAGCCCTGAACGACCGATATGACGCTCTAAGTGTCCCTCGAGCGAGGAGGATCCATTGGAGCACTCTGGCACGCGACAGGGACGAATGGAGACGCTGCTGGCGCCCGCTCGAGCAAGTCGATGATCAACGGGACGACAGGTGACAGGTCTGTCTCTCACTTTAAGCATCTCCTCATTCGAAGTGAACTTTCCTAGGTTATTCCGTTCTCACTAGGATGTTTTTGATTCCTTGCAGTTGAGTTCGTTTGTTTATACCTCATTTTATGCGTGTGATTCACGCCACGAAATAAATAAATCAGTTAATAAGAGTTCGATTTTTCTAGGTTATTACAATCCCTCAGAACTTTCGAAAAGCTCATGAGCATTAAGCAACGTCACGAAACTGCGTTCAAACGTTCAAACTCGCTATTCGAACAACATTCAAACAATGCTTTTTCGCGATCATCAATCTGCGATTTCATTAGAAGGGTTCGAATTTGAAAATCGCGAAGTTTTGTTAGAACGTATTTCGAAATCGAACAATGAGATCGAGGGATTCGTCATAGTGAATTAAAGTGGGAGTTCAAATAGAAGTGGCAGTAAACTAGAGGTAATGCGATATTTTGTTGGTTGCTGTTGAACATATCTAGGATGTAAGAGTCCGATTTTTCTAGGTTATTACAATCCCTGAGAATTCTCGAAAATCTCATGAGCATTAAGCAGCGTCGCGAAACTGCTGTCTAGTCGATTCTGGGGGCGGTATTATAGTTTTGGTTACTATCTCATCTTCATGCATAGTGTTTGTATAGTTTTGTTCGGATGACCTATTCGAACAGCTATTCCAATGATTTCCATTCAAATCCGGATAACGAATTCGAAATTTGAAAAATCGCGTTTTCGTATGTATTCGAATTTTAATCTTCATAAAACCACTTTTCGATTACGTTTGAATTAGAATATTCGAAAACTGCGGGCATTTGAAACCATTCCAATATTCGAAAAATTTGCGAGAGCACAACTATAGTTGTGCGTATAGTTGGTCCTATACTTATTGTTTCAGCTGATAATAATAAGTGATAATAAACTATGATTATGATTTAAAAAAGCCTGATAAACGTCTTTAAGTGATAAAATACATTTTTTGTAAAAGTGATGATGTATTACAAAATACATTTATGCATGTATCTTGAAATGCTAACTAAAATTATTTCTGTGGGCCATTTCAAACAGTTTGGACATCGTTGAGAGCCCTTCCTTATTGCTTGCTTCGATGGGATTACGGCGTCCCAACTGTGACGAGTCTATGTGCCTGCGTGTTCAAGCGATCCTTTTCCTACGTCGGTTTCGGTAGTTATTGCGTATTGTAATCGTATGCTAGAGTCTGCGTGGCGCCTCTGAACATACGGAAGGTCATCGAGATCGTTGCGTCGTGAGCGTCGCGTCCGCCGCGGTCGTGGTGCATTAGAAAATGTTCTGCTTTCGGGACAGAGCAATTCCTCATAAAACGTGAATTAAACTGCGGACGACCGTCGGGAAACGCACTCTATGAACATCAGAATCGTCATTCTTTTCAAAACTAACCCACCCCCAACTAAGCAAATTTCAAACAGGGACTATGCGTAGAAGCACGTTTTTTTTGTTAGCTTTGTGCAAATGGGTTCGAAGGAGGAGGGCTCACCATAACGCATTCTGTGTTGCGCGGAAATGGAACTGTTCAACACTACTTGTCGTTCCCCTTGTTGTTCCAATGAATTGTGTTGTTCCATTTTTGATGCAAATCGACATTCATAGGCCTTCTCACAAAGAGAGAAAACCACAGACTACAAGGTGGCCCCCATCCACCAATTTATTGACTAGTGCCTTACCCGTATCCTTTCCTTGTCCGAGCTGGAAGATCCGAACAGTAGCAAAGAGCTGACTCTTGAACATAATAGGATAAAAGCTACCTTGCAACCCTCACGGCTTTATATGTGTGCTGAAGAAAATATGCTATATCCGAAGCACGCAAAGCCGGCAAGCCCAGCGTGGCCCGCACGCCCAGCGTACGGCATCAGTGGAGCTGGCGACGGACACTGGCTGAGGAAGCATTCCTAGCTGAGTTTGGGCTACGTTCCCAGCGTGCCTCGCCTACCCGAAGCTCGTCCAGCGTACGGCGACGGACGCTGGCTGAGGAAGCATCCCTAGCTAGGTTTGGGCTACGTTTCCAGTGTGCCCGCCCTACGACGGACGCTGGTAATAGGATAATGACATCAGTAAGTTAGTGACATCGACTCGCAAATGAAGAATACGTGGCAGGTAGCAAATTACGCGTAAAAGTGAGGAAAATCCCTACCTTTGGCGGCACTTCAACCCTGGGGAATGTCCAATACTTGCGAAAGAAATGACCAAGGTATCGAAGATAGGAATCTTGTTAGGAATCTTGATATTCCTGTCTTATTGGATTGCAAACGATAATTCAGCTGTCTTCCTAAATTCAACCCTTTCATCTACAATTGTGGTTTTATTCTGTCTTCTTTCGGTTCTCTATTGACTTCGAAATCGAGCTATTCGATTGTTCGATTTTCGAAGACAGCGACAAATCGAGTTATTCGATTGTTCGGTTTTCGAAGACGACAAAAAATCGAGTTATTCGATTGTTCGATTTCCGAAGACGGTGAAAAATCGAGTTATTCGATAGTTCGATTTTCGAAGACAGCGACAAATCAAGTTATTCGATTGTTCGGTTTTCGAAGACGACAAAAAATCGAGTTATTCGATTGTTCGATTTTCGAAGACGGCAAAGAATCTAGTTATTCGGTTGTTCGATTTTCGAAGGCGGCGAAAAATTGAGTTATTCGATAGTTCGATTTTCGAAGGCAGAGACAAATCGAGTTATTCGATTGTTCGATTTTCGAAGACGGCGAAAAATCGAGTTATTCGATTGTTCGGTTTTCGAGAACGGAGAAAATTCGAGTTATTCGATAGTTCGATTTTCGAAGACGACAAAAAATCGAGTTATTCGATTGTTCGGTTTTCGAAAACGGAGAAAATTCGAGTTATTCGATAGTTCGATTTTCGAAGACGGCGAAAAATCGAGTTATTCGATTGTTCGATTTTCGAAAAAAAACGTCGAAAAGCTCAACTTTATTAAGTCGGTAGTCGCGCCTTATCCGGAGGCGCTGTAACCGGAGGGGACTGTGTTTCACTGATATTTAGCCATTGTATAGAAAAAAAGAGGAGAGCTCCGGTTATGGGACTTGTGTTGTAAAGAGAACTTTCTATGGCGCCATCAAAAATGAAATAATGGGAGGAGACTCTATTTCCACTTCATCTAGTTTTACGTTTCAACTAGACAATCTTAGTCACTTCAGAAGGAGTGGACACAAGAACGTGAATGTGTCACCAGCTGCCGAGAGAATCCCTGCTGGGTGAGTGAGAAGCGACTGCTCATTTGCACAGCACAACATCTAATTCTTAACCTACCACCAAGACCGCGAAATTCTTGTTAGATGACCTGCTAAAGAACGGAAGAATCGAGACATTCACAACAGCCTACCTTTTTAGACCCCAGTAGACGGCTACACGGACTCTGAGGCTTAGTCAAGTCCGAAGCCTCCTCGAACTGCCGCGATATCTTATGCTGTTTCTCATAATCAGTTCGCCAGCTTCCGGTTTCATCCAACTAGAAAACTAATAACTTGGAGGTCTACTGGGCGGCCTAATCAAAGATGTAGACAATTGCCTTCATTTTAGGTGATCTAGGATCATTATTCAACAAATTTCATTTCTTGGAAGTGAACATTCTATATGCCTCAGTTCGAAGGAGCCCTGAGGCCGGCCGACTGCGCCGATAAGTGCTCCTTGTGATTTGAAATTTCGCCCAAAACCTTGTTCAGAGTGGCGATGGGCAGCTGTAATTCTGGATTTCTAGTACATCTTCTTCCGTTGGTGGCGTTATGTCTGTTTTTGGGCAACATCCTCCGAACTGCTTAAGCCACTAATAAAAAATGCAATAGACTATCTAATCGTTGTTGTCTAAAGCGCAACAGCTCATAGTGGATGAATACCTTAGTTAACTGTGCCGCTAAGTCAAGGTTTGGGGGATTTCTTCCTTTGTAACAATACCTAATGCGGTTGTATTCAGATAAACCCTTTATTTGCTTTTAAAGTTACCGCTTTGTCACCCAAACAGCATTGGCGTTTTAGACTACTATTTTCCTCTAGCAGACTAGCAAAATTTTGGCAAATATTAGCCAATTTTAAGTGAATTATGAATATAACAAGTGCTCCGACACGCCTAACGGCGTGTCTTGCACTTGCGGCTTTCGCGTGACTTTGCAGCATCACTGACCTATGGAAAAAATAGTTTTTCTAAAACATAAAATTCGCTAACATCGAGGACCCGGTGCGTACTTCACCGGCATCAAGCCGTTCGCCACTTCGGTACCTTCATTAAAGACATTCTCTCTGGACCTTCCAGTAACGTCGTTGGATGGTTCTGCGCAGTACTTCTGTCCCTTAGGTTGCTCCTTCACAACCGTTCTCTTGCTCAACAGCTAGCATTTCCAGATATCGGCGACAGGCTCCCCTCACTCGTTTCTTCTTACTGGATCTAATTGCTGGTCCGCCTTTACAGATCTTCCCTCCCCCTTTTTAGTCTCCCACCTTACTGGTCCCAACTCCTGGCCCACTTTGTTTCCACTATTGACCTCCTACTGGTCTCTTCTTGCTGATTTGCCCGCCCTGCCCCCCCCCCCCCTCAAGGTTGTTCCTTTCCTTCCTGGTCACTCTCCTGGACCACCCTAGAGGTCTCCCTTACTGTCCTTCTCCACCACTCCCTTAGTGGTCCTTCCATGCTTACGGCAGACCTCGGTGACACGTTTCATAATCAGGACGATTGTTGCGCGACGTAGGTGGCCTGTCCTCTGGATCCAGAAGCTCAGAAGTGTGCGCATTCGCCGCTGTGTTGAGCATGAAGAGGCTATGCATATGGCAGATTCCTTGTTCTCCGTATGAATTCCCTTACGGCACCCTTCTTGTTGACTCCCCGTCCTGGTCCCGCCTCCGGGGCCCTTCTTCCAGGTAGATCTCTCCCCCCCCCCCTAGGAATCCTCCTTACTACTCAACCCCTATTAAGTAGCCCTCCCACGGTCAGGGCACGACAAAGGTGAGTGAGCGCTCACTGCACGACATCAGTGTCACATCATCTAAATCCGGTCTCCCTTTCTGGTAATGGATCCCCTTGCTGATCCTGTTTACTGTCCTCCCCCCCCCCCCTTTTTATTGGTAAGTCCCTACTGGTCCCTCCTTATTGCATAAACCCTTCTTGGGGTGCCAACCCCTGGCCTGCTTCATTGTTTCCCATATCAACCCCCCATCCCGATACCTTGTCCAGGCGCTCCCTCCTGGTCGCTGTCGGTTCTTTATCTTCGAATTCCCCCTTCTACTCTTACCCCATTAGTGGTCTTCTCATGCTAATGGCACGAAGTCAGCGGCACGGCTTCTGAATCTGGACGCTCAGAAACGCGCGTAGGTGCTGTTGTGTTAAGCAGTGAAGGGCTGCGCTTCCCTGCTGCAGCAACATCCCACGTTCAATGGCAAATTTTGCCCGCGCTGTAGATGATGAGGCGTATCTCTGGTTAGATCACTCGACCGCCCTCGCTGTGGATGATGCGGTGTATTTCACTTAGGTTAGATCACTCAATCGTCATCGACCGCTTACTCAATTATATAGTGGTGGATAATGTCGATGAACATGATGATGTAAGATTGGCCCTAAAAATCAATCAGTATTGGTCGCCGGTCGATATCGTTTACTGTCCGAAGGCAGTAACAATCGTTTCCTCCTTACCATTAGTTATTCTCTCTACCCCATCCCCCTCCCCCTCCCCCTGCCAATACCTCCTTTCTTATACACCTGCAGAGAAACGGTCTGAGAGCCAAGCACGCAATGCGGACGCATGTTGCGTAATGTCTGTAACACATATGCTGAGTCCCAACGCACGTGTCGCGACGTTGTATGTTAACGTCGATGTTTATTCATTTATTTAATTGTTCACCGCATGGGCATGGTGGTAGCCACACAGATAATAAAAAACATTAGGACGGCACGCATACATTAATAATGCAAAGTTTATGAACTAGGTAGGCACCTCTATAACACGTATTCCTCCTTCCAACATACGAGGATGACTTATGGGACACGCCTTCTGCATTCGACTCACCAACGCTGCTTCGGGCGTCCTCTAGGCCGCTTTTCTGACACTTCCAACTCAAGGCCTATCCTGCGGACGCTGTATTCTTTCCCACGCAGAATGTGGCCGTACCATCTTAAGCGAGCTTTGCGCATCTTGTCCGCTATCGGCGCGACACCGATCTTCTGCCGAATAGCATCACTTCGAATGCGGTCTATGCGCGTGGCACCAGCCGTCCAGCGTAGCATTTTCTCTGCATGACAATGGGGCGCGTTTCAATTTTCACGTTCGTAGGCCAACACTCATCGTTTCTACATTGCTGTTGTCTGAACGGCGAGTCTGTAGATTTTTGACTTATCGCTCCTCTGATATCTTCCGCAGAGCACGCCAGTTAGCGAGTGCCATTTGGGCCAAGCTACACTCACGAGTGAGTTCTCTTCAACCAGCAGACCGCCATCGGACGCTATTGCTGATCCCAGGTACATAACACCGAAGTGCGTGTAAGCTCAGAAGCGTTAATCTTTAGGGAGCCACACTCGTTTACGTTAGTCGTTAGTACTCGTCCTTCTTCTAGTTCAAATTTAGTCGGAACATCGTCAGGCGGTTGCACCAGGCTTGCGCCTGCCGCTCGAGATCACATTTGTCATCGCAAGCGAACATCACGTCATCAGTATAAAGCAGCGTCCATAGAACACGCTGCTGAAAATTCATGATGTCAAAAAAGAAGAGTGTGGAAAGCGCAGAACCACGATGCACCCCAGCAGAGATGGGAAACTCCATCGAGGTTCCAGCTGCAGCCTGAACACGACTCCTTGGACGAGTAGAAAATTCGCACCCACCCTATGAGCTCTTCAGGAACTCCATGATGTCGCAGGGCTTACCACATCACTTCACGCGCTACGCAGTCAAAAGCCTTCTCCAAGTCGAGGAAGGCGATATGCACTGGCTTCTGTTTCTCGCGGTGCTTCTCTAACAGGAGACGGGCGGCGTGTATGTCATCGACGCTGCCGCAGCCAGCAACGAAGCCGCACTGATTGCTGGAAATCTGGACGTTTTCACGAATTCATCTATCGAGGATTCGCTCGAAGATTTTCATGCTGTGCGAAAGCAGGCGCATCGAACGGTAATTGGAGCAGTCTGCAGGACTACCCTTCTTCTTCCGTCGGAATCGTCTTACTATTGGGCCAACACTCCGGTACTGTCTTCTCCTTTTCTACCTGGTTGAAAAACTCGGCCAAGCACTCAGCAGGAGCAAGATATGACTGCAGGGTCATCTGGCCCTGTAGTATTTCTGGGCTTCATTTTCCTCAGCCGCTTCTGTTTCCTCCACGGTGATCTTGTGAACGGGATCGTGGACAGAAGCTACAGAAAATGCCCGCCCGCATGAATGCAAATGCACTTTGGAGAAATTCCATAGTGGAAATTTCCTCAAAGTAATCACACCATTGCTTCAGCGCCTTTTTGCGGGCTGTCAGACGATGACCGCCCTCATCATTGATGCCGAAGAACTTTTCAATATCGTCGGCTTGCCATCGCTTTCATGTCGCTCGTCCACAGCCATGTCTGCTTATCGACTTTACGTCGTCCAGACGTCGTAGTGACGACTTTCAACCTTGCAATTTGGCGTATCGCTTCGGTTGTTCTCTTCCAAGTTTCATCGACAGTCGTGACTGTCGGTATACCGCACGCGCGAAATCACAGCTGCTTCCTTCTCTCTCATTCGCCACCACTTGATTCTTGCTGCACCTCGTCGCTAAACCTGATCCAGACTAGGAGGGGTTTTCTTTAAGGTGCGGATCAGTGGCCCATGCTATGGGACGACCGTTTCATACGGCACGATCATCGCGAATGTGACAAAATCGTTCGCGATCCTTTACAAAGAAAAAGTATTAGGTTGAGTCATAAATTTTGCGACAACATTGGCCCTCACCAAAAAAATAAGATCGTACCAGAAAAGAAAATTGGTTAGCTTAAACGGGGATCGACGTTATTCTCAATGAGTTTTTTTGCTTTCCATTTACTGAGTGAATTACACCTCTGTAGAATTTTGTGGGCTTCGAACTGAAGAAGTAGTGTACCACCACTGTGACCTCTCAACTTCGGCGAAGCGCCTACCATGGAGGAAGTGATCCATCGTCCGAAGCAGATGGCAGTCAGACGTCGCAATATCCGGGTTGTATGGTGTTTGCTTGATTTTTGCCAGCAAGCGCCTGAAGTGCCGTAAGCAGTCGGTCGTTGCTGCAAGAAACATAGGCGCTTACCGACTTCTTTCTCCACTATTTTTTTTGCTGGATCTAGTCGAATTGTTGGTGGAATTAAGCGTAGAGGATGATTTCACTACATGGAGCAGGTCCCGGTGCACTGGACCCCAACGCATCTACCAAACGCACAGCAGGGCCTACTTTCGGTGGAGTCCAGTATTGACTTCAGAACCCTGGTTCGTTGAGTTCCAGCCATTGCTTTCCGGCTTTGCGGTTGTCACAAAACATCCGCTTTTCACCGATGGTAAAGATTCTATTCGGGCCCTCTCGCTTGAACAGGTACAGGAGCTCTCGGCAGTCGGAAGCACAGCGATTTACTTGGGTTTCAACGCATAAGGCACTGACGAAGGCGATTTTGGCGACCTTCCAATCCTCTGCAGCTGACTGGCAGTGGTTCATTGGGAGGCGTGGAGATCAGCGGTCAGTCCTAGTGTGGTTTGAGAAGAGTTCGACTTGATGATTTACGCAGTCCCCCTTTTGGTTACAGCAGTTGGTCTTCCCGGGGAGTGGTTTGTCTTTCTGGCCGGAAGGGAACTTCTGATACCATCTGCAATAACTAATTCGGCTCGGATTGAACTTGCCGGTGACTTCCTGTATGTACTTGATCCTCGACGCTAGGTTGCTGCCGAGCTTGAACTAACTGAAAATGAAACCGCACGCTTTTTCACTTTTAGTGGTCGTCGTTCGAGAGAATAAAACTTTTCAACAACACGAGAAAAATTAACGATTTATCACTCAAAATGATCGCCAGGAAACAAGCTTTCAAGAAAAACATAATGCTTCAGTGGGTTATCTTGAACTCCAGAAAAAACAGAAATGTTGCAAAATTTATGGCTCAACCTAATATATTTGAGACCTAGAACTTCCACTATGCATGAGATGAGGTGGGTGTTGTGTTTTCGGAAGACTGTGTTCACAATGGTGAAGTTTTGCGATACAGCGTGCTCAAGAAAATGCTCAACATCGGCAGTACGAAACCGTATCCGGAACCACTATGACAGCTGTAACCGTCCTTCGTAGCACGTGCCTGGCCATTGATGTCACATGCAACGTGGTGACATTTTCATCGGTACCTCTGCTGTCTTCTCATCAAGCAGGCTCCAAAACTCTTCCTGCATACGGCTTGATGCATACGCAGAGAAAAGTGATATAGTCGCTCGATCGTCAAAGCGTGCTGCACTATCAATCGAGTCTCGGAAAACTCGGAGACGATTACTCCTGCGCCGCTGGTGGTTCAGGAACTTCCACATAGGATGGCCTTGAAGCCACGTTCTGAATCCCTTGACTTGTTGCAGGACTACCTCGTCTCCTGCACCGCACAGAAATCAACTTTGCTACGCTCCAGTGCTTCAATCAACTCGCACGAGCGGCCCGTCAACGTACCCACATTCAGCGTTTCCATGCGGGTCCTGCTTACATTACGGGACTTTACCCCCCCCCTTCACCCAACAACGCAATGCTGTCCTCGCATCGGGGGCCCTCACAGAATTCTCGCAATCGCTAGGCTTTGCGAGTGCACGTCGGCTTCCGCTGACCCCATATTACAATCTTGATAAATTTGAGTCGTCAAACAGACAATGTGATGTGAGATGAGGTGTTCATATGTCGGCATGCACAACGGCCTGTCGCTTGCAATAGAGTGTCCCTGTTCAATTTAGCGCACAATCAGATTTCCAGTGGCACCACATGGAGGAACGGACACCACCAGCGAACGTCATCCTAATTAACACCAAGATAGCCCGCATAAACAGAATGAGTGACGTATTCAGTGGGAGAATGAGCAACGCCTTCTAGATTGATGGCGCAACTTCTAACTAGACGTTTGGCTGCCAGTAGCCCGCTGAACTTCTAGTAAAAACATACATACGAAAACGAGAGTGAAAAAGTATGCTATTTTGTAACACTTACCACGACACGGAAACTGCCTATTCGTCTGCACTTATAACTGTCGTTCGATCGCATCTGAGCAGGATCTTCGGACACTGCTTTACAGAAGCCGCAACATCAAATACGACGTTATCGCCCTGCAGGAAACGAAAGGCAGAACGGAAACCATAAGAAGGACCGACCACAACGAGCTTCTCATTATCGGAGCAAAGGTGGACGGAAAGAATATTGGCGGAGTTGGATTTCTCGTCAATTCGACAGTGCACCACCTAGTAGACTCTTACAAGATCATCAGTCCTCGAGTAGCTGTTCTTCGTCTGGAAAACAAAGATCAAGGAACCATCTCCATCATAAATGGATATGCTCCAACATCTGCGGTCACAGAAAAGGAGGAATTCTACAAGTTGTTCGAAAGGACTGTCAACGACGAGAAGAGCTACTACAAAGTTGTTGTTCGTGACTTTAACGCTATCGTCGGTACGAATGATCACGACGAATGGAGGCTAGGACCACATGGAACTTCCTCAAGGAACGAAAACGGAGAGCGCCTGATAGACTTCTATCCGCGTGCCGTCTTTACCATGGAAATTCTATGTTTAAGAAGCCTTCAAACCAACGATGGACCTGGGAAAGCCCAAATGGAGAAACACGTTCGGAGATCGACCATGTTCTTACAAACAAACGCTGGAGTCTGTTTGACGTCTCCGTGCTGCCTTCGTTTGACACCGGCTCGGATCACCGTCTTGTCCGTGCGAACCTGAAGAGGATGTTCAAGCGTGACACTCATAAACCGGCACCGGTGAGGATCCCCACATTCAAGTCTGAGGAGTTGGAATATGCAATAAAGTCGTATGATTGGAATCCTCTTGAAGATCCATCGGAAGACTACGACCTTCTCTCCAAAGGACTGTTGAAATGTGCTAGCAGCTCTTGCGAACCCACATCGCCGTCTGCTTCAAGACTCAACGCACATGCGATTAAACTCTTGGAGCAAAGAAGAGCTGTTAAACTGGATCCTAGTGCTTCCCATCTGGAAAAAGTCACCATCTCAAAGGCCTGTCGAATTTCAGTGAAGGAGTCCATTCAAGCCTACAGAGGATTGAAGCTGTTAGAAGCCGCTGGGAAAGGTTCAAGCATAAGGCTCTGCAAACGAGATCTCTGCGATCAGAAGGCAATAATGTCAGCCCTTGCGGATAAGGATGGAACAACGCAAACGTCTCGAAGAGCGATGGAGGCCATCGTTCAAGAATTCTACACAGATCTGTTCCGTTCTTCCATCACTGTTCCGAAATGCTTGATGCCACCAGCTGAGGAAGTACCTCCCATTCTGGAATCAGAAGTTGCTCATGCCATCAGAAGGATGAAGCCGGGCACTGCTCCCGGACCGGACTGCATTTCTGCTGATCTCCTTCGTGAGGGTGGCAGTGCCCTCTGCTCACTTCTTGCCAAGCACTTCAACCACTACCTTCGACTTGGTAGGATTCCGGACTCATGGAAGGAGTCGAAAACAGTTTTAATCTTCAAAAAAGGTCAGCAGGAGGATATCAACAACTATCGACCCATCAGTCTTCTCTCGGTTGTGTACAAGATCTTCACCAAGGTTTCGCAAGGATTTCTCCTGCATGGACCATATTCAGACAGTCTCACAGCTCATCGAGAGGAGCCGCGAGTACCACCTCCCACTTGTCCTTGTCTTCGTGGATTACAGGAAAGCGTTCGACTCTGTGGTAATCAGTCACTTGTGCACGCAGGTATACCATCGCCCTACATCCGACTTCTCGACGAATGCTTCTCGAACACATCGACTACCATCAGCTAGTCGATCGAAAGCTTAAAATTCCTATCGGGAAAGGAGTACGGCAGGAAGACACGATTTCTCCTAATATTTATTCACAGCGGCACTCCAGGATGCCATGAAAGACTTGAACTGGGACGATAAAGGCTGTCGACGGTAAACGGATCAGCAACCTTCGCTTCGCCGACGATATTGTTCTCATCTCTACCAGCACGGCAGAAGTCGAGGAAATGCTGAACGAGCTCAATGTGGCAGGTATGAAGATTGGATTGGACATGAATATGTCCAAAACGCAGTTTATGGTCAACCAGTGGTGTGACACGGGACTCGTAAGGTTAAAGGGGAGTCGCTCTACAACAGGTCGACTCCTACGTCTATCTGGGAAGAGAGCTGAACATGGATAACGACCTCTCTCCTGAAATCGCCCGCAGGAGACACGCAGCATGGGCAGCCTTCAGTTCGATTCGCGAAGTCACCGATCAGATCAAGGATCCCGGCCTCAGGGCCTCGATATTCAACGCCTCTGTACTGCCTGCGATGTGTTACGCGACGGAAACCTGGCCCGACAACAAGACAATCGCCAGAGCGATGCAAACTACGCATCGTGCACTGGAGAGATGTCTTCTGAGGACAAGCCTTCGTCAGCAATGGCAAGAAGGCCTACGAAGCTCGGAGCTACGGGAGAAGTCGCAATTAGCAGACCCGCTGCAGTACATGAAGAAGTCCAAATATCGCTGGGCCGGACACCTGCTTCGACGAAAGGACGATAGATGGAGTCTCCGTGTCACAGAATGGCTCCCGAGAGACCATAAGAGACCACTGGGACGACCGCCAACGCGATGGGCAGACTCATTCTCAAGATCTTTCAGAGAGCGGAGTCTGCCTCACTGGATGCAAACAGCCAGAGATCGAGCGGTCTGGAAGAGTTGTGGTCCCCGCTGAGAAGACCTCCAGCCGACAAAAGGACCATCAAAGTATCAAAGTAAGTAAGTACACAGAATCAAAGCGATT
>OX375865.1:52046739-52339739 GCA_947359475.1 Heligmosomoides polygyrus bakeri
TTTTTTTCTTAATTTTCGCATTTCAGCCCTATTGCAATATCCGCTGAATTACTCTAATTTCTGCACTACCGCTTACCTTTACCTCCCTCGCTTTGCATCCGTTTCAATCTTCGCACATCCTATCATAGCACTTCCCCGAGCGAGTTCCGATCAGGCAATAAATACGATTGATATTGTTGATCTTTAGAGCGGTGCTATCGACTTTCTCTCAGACTTAACCTATCGGAGTGGGTATTGCGTAGTTACGATGGACGAAGCAAAGGCTTCACAGCAGAGAGAGTTTCGATCAGGTGAAGAAATGAATCAACCAGCATGGCGAAATTTTGAACAAACTTATTTGTCGCGATCGGTTAATGTGGTTTCCTGCCTGATTGGGTCTTCCAATCTTCAGCAGTGGACTGCGACAAGCCAACGAAGAAAGTTGGGGATGCCTGCGCTGGCCTCGGCTACGTATTCAATCACGTCCTTGGTCTCAGTTTTCAGCAGTGGTTTGACCAGTTTTCTTATAACTATATACACTGTCCTAAGCCGCCTTTTCCGAAATTCACATCTCTGGGCTTAAAGCACGACGACAGGACGGAAATACCAGCCATTCGATTAGGTTTGACGAGAGGTAATCGGTTAGAAACAGTCCTAGATGAAGCAGGTCTGATGAAGGGCGTTCTCCTGGGTGCTATACAGAGATTGAGTGATACTCAGCAAGGCATCCATCAATCTGTAGTAGGCGTACGTTTCTACGTGTCTGACTTCGACGCTGTGTAAGGAAGCATCCCTCGTGTTGCCGGCGAAGCAAGACTGAGCATATGTGCCTCCTACGCGACAGTTTTGCCGCTCACGAGGCAGTTTTTCTGCCTTCCATGTGCCGCGTTGCAGCAAAAGTGTGCGGAGGTCTTAACTCTTTCATATATAGATGGTGATCATTAGGTGTTTACACTGTCGACTTCTTAGGATTCCGTTGCAATGGAGCGCAGGAAGAAACTGTTAAAATGTCCGATAATGCGTGCAATTCTTGTTGGAGGGAACTGCATCTTGGCAATGTTTTAAGGAAATGAAATGCAATAAACAAGCAATAACACATCGAAACAAGTCATCTACGTTAGCCTGGCAGCGAGGATATTATTATAGTCGTTTCCGTTGCATCTAAGAGTTGTTTTCTACCTAAGCAAATTTGGTAAGCAACAGCGAAGTGAACTGGCTAATAGGTAAACACCATAGAAATAAACAAGAGCGTGGGTTTTCCAGCAAAGAAGCAAGCGAGGGTCTGTTAATTACAACTGAAAATTAAGGCCTTATTCTTCACGCCGCAATCGTTTGCAATCGTTAGGATTCCAGCGTCTACCTTTACTAGGGAAGGGTATCGACCTCCCATGAAACTTCAAGTTGAGACCAAGATCATTAGAAAGAACTCGAAATGCTGTTTACGAATATGTGTGTCAATATTGCAAAATAAAACAACTGATCAAGTTACGGCCTGCCGAAATCGGGGTGCCTCACCACAGGCTGGCTGTGCGACACACCTAGCGCGAGAGTGGTGAACCATCGGGGCTCCGTAAGAAGCGTCCGTAAGCTGAGCCGGTGGCGCAGGGGTAGTGCTCACGCTCGTCGGGTGCGACGTCGCTGGTTCGGTTTCCTTTGCTACCGGTTTTCTTGCAAATCATAATTTATCTTCGAAATGGCTTTTGTTCTGAATTATGACACCTATCTGATTAAATGGCCAGGAAAACTTCTACACACACTTGTAAAAGTGTTTGAAGGGAAAAACTGCTATAGTGGCATTTTTATTTACTATTTTGCACAAATAGAATCCAAATCATATTGAATAACTAGAGGTGTTTCTAACAACCTTGGCATTCATGGAACAAAGAAAAAAATGTGCGAAGCAAAAAGGCAAGAAGAATGTATGATGAGGAAGAACAAAATGTCGTTGATCCATTGCTTTTCCTTCACTAACCATGTCCTATTTACCAGCAAAGGTGGTGTACACACTTCGCTGAATTAGGGGTGCCAGACGAGAACGATGCACCAACTCGTGAGGAGAAGAAGTTCGCTAGAAGGTTCTCAGCTAGTCTACGTGACGGTGCTGCAGCTTCAGTTGATGTGGAAACGGATGAAAATTTGGGATCGGAGGATGTGTCCACTGATGACGAGTCCTAGTGTGACCATTGCGATGACGAGGGCGAAAAACTGAAGCACCACCCATGAGCATGTTACTCACATTGACACCACAGCCGTAACTGTCCATCAGGTATGCTCGTTTGTGTCATATCACTTTCGGTGTGGAAGTAGAACATTTTTTCTTTTTTTTCTAGGTGACAAAGGCTATTCAGCACTAAGGAAGCTCATCGAACAGAAGCTATATTGTTGATCACCCAGATGTGTTTGTCACTCATCATCATTATCATTAGCGTCTGTCCCGCTTGGTGGCGGGGTCCGCTCTTCTGGTGTGGTGACGCCAGTTCTCCCGATCAAATGCTTGATCAGGGTGCACACCAGCCATCTTTAAGTCCAAGTGCAACGTATCTAGCCAACGTTGCTTCGGTCGTCTCCTGGGCCGTTTTCCAGGGACCTCAAGATTCAGGACAATCTTGCAGACGGTGTCGTCGTTAGCGCGAAGGACGTGGCCATACCATCGTAGACGAGCTTCGCGCAACTTGTCGGCTATCGGGGCGACACCGAACCTCTGTCGTATGGCGTCGTTGCGAACGCGGTCCAAACGCGTAACTCCAGCCGTCCATCGTAGCATTTTCGTTTCCATTACACTGAGGCGGCTCTCAATTTCCTTCGTCACGGGCCAGCACTCAGCACCGTACGTCGCTACTGGGCGGACGACTGTTCTATAACCTTTCGATTTGAGGTACTCAGGTATTGTCCTGTCGCAAAGCACCCTAGTCAGCGAGCGCCATGTGGACCAGACTGCACTCACGCGTGCGTTCACCTCCAACTTTAGGGTGCCATCGGACGTGATCGTTGATCCGAGATAATTGAAAGATGTAACTCGTGAAAGCACAGTACCATTGATCTTGATAGATCCGTGCTCATTGACATCAGTCGTCAAGTACTCTGCCTTTTGACGTTTAGCTTGAGACCGAACAATGCCAAGCGATCGCACCACGCCTGTGCCTGTCGTTCGAGTTCGGTTTTGTCTTCACATGCAAGCATGATCGTCAGTATACAGCAACGTCCAAGATGCCGCCATTTGGAGATCTCGTGAGATTGCATCCATCATGACGACGAGGAGCAGTGGGGATAGCGCAGATCCCTGATGCACCCCTACAGGGAAATTCCCTCAAGGTGCCCGCTGGCGCTCGCACTCGACTCCTTGGGCAAGAGTACAAAATGCTCACCCACTCAATACGCTCTTCAGGAATACCATGTTCTCACACCGCGTACCATATAACATCTCGCGGAACGCGGTCGAAGGCCTTCTCCAAGTCCAGGAAGGCAAAATGCACCAGTTTCTGTTTCTCGCGGTGCTTCTTCAGCAAAAGACGAACAGCGTGGATGGCATCAACAGTGCCACAGCCAGAGACGAAACCACACTGATTCGTGGAAAGCTGGACGACATCCCGGATACGTCCATCGACAATTCGCTCAAAGATTTTCATGGTGTGCGAAAAAAGGCGAATTGGACGGTAACTAGCGCAGTCCACAGGACTGCCCTTCTTCTTCCAAATCGGGATGGTCGTGCTTTGCTGCCAGCTCTCGGGCGCTTTCTTCTCAGCAACAACCTGATTGAAAAACTCTGTCAGCCAGTCAGCAGGGCACCAGCCCTTCGACTTCCACAGATCGGCTGGTAGATCATCGGGACCAGTGGCTTTGCCTGACTTCATTTTCTTCAGGGCTGCTTCGGTTTCGCTCACTGTGATCTTCTGAACGAGACCGTATGCAAGAGATGCAAAAGGAATAGCAGGATGGTCAAACTCAACATTCGAGATTTCCTCGAAGTAGTCGTGCCATCGCTTCACAACCCTCTTACGATCCATCAGAAGGCGACCGTTGTCGTCGTTAATGCCAAAGAACTTCTCGATCTCTCCGGCTTGGCGACAGCAAGCTTTCGCAAGTCGGTAAAGATAACGCTCACCATCGCTTGTTTCCAGTTTTTCGCTCACATCAGCGTAGTATGCGGCTTTAGCAGCGGCCACTGCCTTCTTTGCCGCTTTCTTTGCTTCTCGATAGTTCCGCCAATTATGGACTGTTTTATCACCTATAAACACGTGATAGAGCCGTTTCTTTTCTCGGACTTTCTCTCTGACATCATCAGTCCACAGCCATGCCTGCTTGTCGACCCAGCGTCGTCCAGGCTTCGTTGTGCCGAGTTCAAGGCGTGCAGCCCGAGTTATCGCATCGGTAGCGTCCTTCCAGGTTTCGTCGACAGTTGTCACTGTCGGCAACCGAATGCGAGAAATAACTGCCGCTTCCTTCTCTTTCAGTCGCCACCATTTGATTCTAGCCGACCCGCATCGCTCGGCATGTTTACACCTCGAAGGTGTGATCTTCAGCGAGCAGATCAGTGGACGATGTTGCGTGGCAACCGTCTCATACGGCACGGTCTTCGCGTATGTGACAAGGCCTTGGTCGCGACGCCTAACAAGGACATAGTCAATCTGCGTTTTAGCGTTCCTGCTATAAAACGAAATGAGGTGGGAGTCACGCTTTCGAAATTTGGTAATCACGATGGTGAGGTCATGTGAGTCTGCATACTCAAGTATACGCTCACCATCGGCGTTGCGCGACCCACATCCAAAACCACCATGACAGCTGTAACCGTCTTTCGTTGCTCCGACGTGACCATTAAGGTCACCTGCCACAACAATCATATCTTTTGACGGCACTTCCGCTGTCTTCTCACCAAGCAGGGGCCAGAATTCGTCCTTGGTTTGCTCGGAACAGCCTGTCTACGGAGCATACGCAGAAAAGAAATGGCATCGTCGCTCTTCTACGGCGACAACAATCTTCATCAAGCGGTCATCGAAACGTTCCACGCTTGCAATCACGTCACGGAAACGTTCGGAGACGATCATACCGACACCACTGGTGGTCCTGGGACTTCCACATAGAACGGCCTTAGAGCCTCGTCCTATGTCCCTTGACTTGCAGCAGGACCACCTCGTATCCTGCACCGCACAGAAATCTATATTTCTTCGCTCCAGTGCTTCAATCAACTCGCACGAGCGGCCCGTCAACGTACCCACATTCAACGTTGCTACGCGGGTCTTGCCTACGTTACGGAACTTTCGGACTAGCTAGCTCAGTTGCCCCCGATGCCGTCCTCGCATCAGGGACCCTCGCATACTTTTCGCACTCGCCGGGCTTTGCGAGTGCGCGACTGCTCCTGCGGACGCGCACTCGCAAAGCCCGGTGAGTGTGAAAATCCATTATGTAGCATTATCTCGAAAGCTCTTAAACGTCATCAACCATATGATGTGACACAGGATGTTCATAGGCCGGCCTGTCACTAGGGCCTGTCGCCTGCATTCGAATGTCCGTGTTTGGCTCGGCTCGCAGAAGCAAGCATTTTCCAGTGGCACCACGTGGAGGAACGGACATAGCCACCCGTTTGTCGCTCCTGGTGAATATTTCTTTGAGATTGAACAATTAATTTGTTGCTTGTTGTAGAGAGGCTGCATGTATAAGATGTACAGTATGTGAGCAACACGTCTGCTTCACACATTGTTTTGCTTTGTTCCATGAATGCCAAGGTTGTTAGAAACATCTCTAATTATTCAGTATATGATTTGTACTCTATTTTTGCAAAATACTAGATAAAAGTGTTACCATAGTAGGTTTTTGCCTTCAAGCATTTTTACAAACGTGTATGGCAGTTTTACCAATTATATAATCAGACGCGTGTCATAATTCAGAACAAACGGTCATTTCGAAGACAAATTATGATTTCCAAGAAGACCGGCAGCAACGCGGACCGAACCAACGCTGTCGCACCCAACGAGCGTGAGCACTACTACGTAAGTGGGACCCTCCAGCTGCTCCATCGCCGCAGCTGGCGGGCCCTTCTTAGGCCTGAGTTATACTCCCGCGGGAGCATCCGCGGAAGGGCGGGAATCGCGCCGAGACTCCTCACCCGGCCAATCGCCGCGCCTCGCCACGCCCGCCTCCTCCGTGCACCATTGGTCCGCGGACGTTCCGCGGATGCTCCCGCGGGAGTATAACAGGGGCCTTATACAGAGACCCGATGACTCACCACTTTCGCGCCCGGTGCGTCGTGAAGCCAGCCTTTGGTGAGACCCCCGATTTCGGCAGGCCATAACTCGCTCAGGGGTTTCATTTTGCAATTTTGACACGCAAATTCGTAATCAGTATTCCGAGCTCTTTCTAATGGTCTCAGCTTGAAGTTCCATGGGAGGTCGAAACTCTTTCCTAGTTAAAGGACGTTCAGAGCAAAATCGCGGCGCGACGTGACGAAATAAGTACCTATATCGATTGGGCAGGCGAATTATCGATATGGAAGATTGTCATTACATCGCGTCGCATAGCGATGCAGCTCTGAACATACCCTTATACGTACCAACGTTTCCTAGATAATTTATTTAGATTTTGTTAAAGTTGTTTTCTATGGAATGAGTTTAATTTATATATAGCTATACTGAACACGTTCTCCTCCAATGTCTTCGGTAACATGATGCCCTCTCGACCTAGGAATGCACCAGATCATGGACGGTAATGTTATCCGGATTATTTTAATCAGCTGCTAATACTCCTCCCTCTGCGAAGAGAGAGGAATTGGAATAAGGTGAGCCGAGTATTTGATCACATAGGGGTCGAGAGCAGAACAACTGAGGTTTAACCGATGGGGCACAACAAAACCCATCCGTGGCTGGTAAAGTTGATACTACTTTCGCTCTTGCGAGTCGATAGCCCCAGTGCAGGTGAAGCTGATGCCACTTGACTAGTGCCATCCAACCGCCACATGGGCCCATGATTCAGATAAGACTTCATAACCACTGCCCAGGCAGCATTGCAACACTAGGGATCTTGTCAACTTCGGGTCGTCGGCAGGGGGCAGCGTAAGTGCCGCGCTAGCCCAAGGGGCAGAGACTGCTCACGGCATCGCGCGTACACAGTAAACATTGTTTCCGAATAAATCATTTTCGGATATCCGATTCGGATATTCCTATCCAGTTGTCCGGCCCCCGCGAAATTGCTCCTATCCGAATCATCCGGAAATCTGGGGTCCTCAAAATCGCCCTTATCCGAATCATCCAATTATCCGGACCCTGCCTGGAGAAATGCGATGATTCAGATAAATTCGGATAACCCGTTTGATTTTTTCGCTCCATTATGAAATCGTGCCCCTTGGATAAAAGCACATTCGAAACGAATTTTGCGGACGGGCAGCTGCTACGTTTTCGCCCCACTGTGAAATAGTGTCGTAATGGCGTTGAACACATTTAGCACGCTGCTAAGCGTCACGTCGATCTTAGCATCTTTTTCTTCAAATATCATGTTGCGCTGCCGGGGTACAGAAGAACGGAGACTGAGGGAGAGAAGGGATTAAGCACGTACTCTGATGGGACTTTGCTATTTCACATTGTATAGCATTCAGCGCAAATTGGGTCGTGGGGGGTCACTATGTACAGCAGCCCCATACCGCACTTTGTGCTGCAAGAAATTAAAAATGTTATTCAACGCTTGTGTCACCATTTGGTGAACTGTGTTAAACCATTTCTGATGTAATTCGACATTCCTGTGCCTTCTTGTGAAGGACGAAAAAATCACCGAATACACCCCCCCCCCACATCGGTCCAATTTGCGAGATTTGATAATGGCACTTTGGAAAGCCCGGATCTTAGAATAAATCATATTGGAATGATTCAGCTCTTTGATGTTTCGTTCCTTGACGAGAAGTGAGAGTCTTCCGACACATGCACTGTTGTTGTTGCTGATGTTGTTGATGTAGTTGTTGTTAAAGAGTGGGTTTCTCTTTAAGGAAGATTAGTTCTGATAAACTGCGTCTTGCGTTAATGAGTCGGATATCCGAAATCCGGAGTCCTCAAAATTGCCGTCATCCGAATCATCCAAAAATCCAGGGTCCCCAAAATCGCCGTTATCCGAATCATCCAAAAATGCGTTGTCCGCAAAATCGCCTTTTCCGAATCATTCAATTATCCGAAGATTTTCGGATTCAATGTATAGTACACAACATGTAGTGGAGAAGGAGGACGTACATAAAAAATGGCCAAGAATGGGAGAACTTTGGTTGCCCGAAGAAAAGGATGATAATCCTGAAATATAAAAAGAAACTTTACTGTTAACAAAGACCGTAGACAATTACGAAACGTTTGGGCTTTTTCGACGCGGCTTTCCAAAATTAACTAAGTGTGGAAGATGTGCAGCTTTGCTCTTGAAGTTTCTCAAGAATAGGATTCATCAGAAACTTGAACCACAGAAATAGCTCAAACTGGAAAGGAACATATCCGAGGCGACCCTAGTGAGTGACACATGGCTATTAGCCAATATTCTACTCTGAGACATGAATGGAGCTGAACAACTCACACGATCCATGCAAAAGTGTATTAGCAGCAAGAATGCCGAAAAAAATGCTCACAGGTAGGGCTACAATGGGTTTGACTGAACCCATCGTGGCGCTACATGGGTTCAGTCAAGCCCATTGTAGCCCCACTTGTGAGTCACTATAGAGGCGATATTTACTGCTTTCAATGAGAGTTCTTAGACAAAAAGTCGTGATCCTCTGCGCCGGCGCAGATATTTGGCCACATCTTTGCGTGTTCTGAACCAAGAGGATCATCCAAATTGTAGCTTTCAGTAATATTTTCGCGGGTAAGGTCAGAGGGATTACGGACCAGGTGAATCAAATGTAAGATATGCGCTTTGAAGTAGCTTCCTCTTTGTTGGTTTATTAGTAAATAAAATTTGCTGTTTTCCCTTCGACAGATCGGTCTGAGGGATTGAACGGTTATAATTATCCCTATTGCGCGTCGGCTTCCGCGTACGCCGTGCTGAGGTCAGTTGGGGTCACGTCAGCACGCGTTGTCCGCCCGTCGGCATTGCGCTCTCGTCGGAGCCCGTTGGGCCTAAGCCGGGGCGCCGGCAGATAAATAAAGCACAAGCATCTAGCATGAGAGCACACAACCAATTCCCAATACATAGGCTTACCACTCGTTCCCTCATCCTCATCCGGTGCCGGACAAGAATACCATAGTATTATATATTTATTACACATGAGAGAACGCATAGATGTGGGGAACTCTATAGGAATAATACTTACACAAGCCGAGGCAGTACTGTAGTGCAGGTAGGACATTGGTGTCCGCTTCAGCAACCAATAGATGCAGTGACCGTTTCTGAGTAGTAGATCCATCCCAAAAGGGCAGACGATCGCCAAGTATGCCCTCTCGATGTAGCAAGCCCATCAGCTTTCTCCGTTACGATTGAGAGCTACAACAAAAGGGCGACACGTATTGCCCGCAGCAGAGCGGCGCTCTGAGTCTGGAACTCGATGCGCATCTGCGAGAAGCACACTCACAGAACATAATCAGTGAGCGTACGATGCTGACGACAAGGAACTACGTCCCAAGTACGTGTCACATCTGGAAGTCTTCAGAGATTCGGAGCGCGTGCATCACCGAAGGATCTTTAAGTTATGCGGACCATCCCATAGCATCGCGGAACATCCCAACGAAGGCTATAATGAGCAAGTGAGAACTGCAATGGCGAAACCCCATTTGTCTGCTATCTACTACTACCTAATTACTGGACCTTAAATAGCTAATGATCAGTAAAGAGGTGGAGTGGATGTTGTTAACAACACTACGTAGATGCATGCGATCTATCAAACCTAGGCATCGATAGTCTACTTGGCTGCCTGAAGTTATTGCTGCAATTATAAAAGGATCAAGCTGTAGTGACAACCAAACAACCTACTAATGCAAAGAATATAGGCTATCGAGGGTTTCGCATCGTCGGTTTGAGGTCACGAGTGCAGAATGGATGCCGGATGTCGAAAAAATGCTCACAGATGCACTGCAATGGGTTTGATTGAACCAGTTGTAGTGCTACCTGTGATTCACTATAGAGACGAACTTTATTGCTTTTTAACGAGGGTTCTTTAAGACAAAAAGTCGCCAAATATACACCGATTAAAATTTCCTACAACTCAAAATGAGGAATTGAAAAGGACTTGTGTTTCTCTTTCAACGGTGCAAGGCGATTTCTCGCCATAACCAAGGAACATCGAGACACTATGATGTCGTCCGATGCACGAAAGTGTGCAATTCATATCGACCGTTTTGGGACCGAGTGAATCAAATGTAGGATTTGCCCTGTGGATCACTTTCCTCTTTGTTGGTTTATTAGTAAATTGCGGTTTTCCTTCAGACGAATCGTTCAAAGGGATAGAACGGCCACAATTGTCACTATTGCGCGTCGGCTCCCGCGGACGCCGTAGCACTATCTCGAACTACGTGAGCTGACGTAGACCATGTGATGTGATACGAGTCTTCCGGCCGGCCTTTCACAAGGCCCTACCGCCTTCAATCGAGTCCGTGTTTGGGTTAGCTCGGCACCAGTGGCACCACGTGGAGGAACAAACATTGCAGGCGATAAGATTGTTTACGATCTCTATGTGCACTGCGCAGGTAACCATGCATGTAGCCAGGAGTACCCACTGTTTCTGTTCGGCGCAAGATCCTAAATGGTTTGGCAAGGTCGACCCCAATAGAAACGAAAATACGGCGTGCGCATGCCTCAATCCGATACTTTGGTAACGTGAGTTCGAACCATTTTTCGCCTTTTAGGAATCCCAAGTCTAGTTTCTATGTTTGCCAAAACTCCATTCACTTGACCACATCTTTTGAGGAAATCTTGGATAATATGTTTTGTAAGTGGTTGTCGAGTAGCAGCAGTACAGATTCTTAAGTTTCTCTCGGTAGGCACTTGGCTTGAAGTCTTTCCTTGCATCTTATAATATAGTCTTCATCTTTATGGAGTAGCAGATACGTTGTAGATACTTTCCAAACGATACGTTTGGAAAATTTCTTTGGAAAGAAGTCATAGAGTGGAAGTTCATAACTCCTCTTTCGCCATGGAAAGGTGAGTTTTATGAGCATCTTAGTGGAGTCGTAGTGATCCATATCACATCACATGGTGATGTCAGCTCACGTAGTTAGATAGCGCTACGGTGTCCGCCGGAGCCGACGCGCACTCTCTAAGCTCGGCGAATGTGAGAAGTATGGGAGGGTCTCTGAAACAAGGCGGCATGGCAACGCTGAATGTGTTGACGTGCCGTTCGTGCGAGTCGGTTGAAGGAGCGTATAAAAGTTGATTGCTGTGCAGGCGATGAGATGATCCTGCTGCAAGTCAAGGGACATAGGACGAGGCTTTGAGGCCGTTCTATGTGGAAGTCCCAGGACCACCAGTGGAGTTGGAATAATCGTCTCCGAACGTTTTCGTGAATCGACCGTAAGCATTGAGCACTTTGTGGTCGATTGATGGAGATAGTTGTCGCCGTTAAGGAGCGACTCTATCACTTCTTCTCTGCGTACGCTTAGCAGATTGGCTGCTCCGATCAAGCAAATGATGAGTTTTGGAGCCTGCTTGATGATAAAGCAGCAGAGATTGCGTCAAAAGGAGTCATCATAGTAGCTGGTGACCTTGATGGGCAAGTAGGTGCTACGAAGGACGGTTACAGCTGTCATGATGGTTTCGGATACGGGTCACGTAACGCCGATGGTGAGCGTATTCTTGATTACGCTTAATCGCATGGCCTCACAATAGTGAACACCGTCTTCAGAAAACGCGACTCACACCTCATCTAATGCTACAGTGGGAGTATCAAGACAGGTAGATTTCGTCCTTGGGAAGAATCGCTACCGAAGTCTTGTCACAGTTGCGAAGATGGTGCCGTATGAGACGGTTGCCCTAACGATAAAGCATCGACCACTAATCTGCATCTTGAAGATTGGCCCCTCAATGCTGAAGCAGGTCGAGGCGGTGCATCAAGAATCAAGTGGTGGCGAATGAAAGAGAAGGAAGCAGCTGTGATTTCTCGCGTACGGTTACCGACAGTCACGACTGTCGTTGAAACTTGGAAGAGAGCAACCGACGCGATAAGCCAAGCTGCAAGGTTGGAGCTCGGCATCACGGTGCCTGGACGACGCAAGGTCGAAAAGTAGACGTGGCTGTGGACGACGAGGTAAAAGCAAAAGTTCGAGAGAAGAAGTTGCTCTATCACGTGTTTCTCAGCGACAAGACAGCCGATAACTGGCGGAAGTACCAAGAAGCGAGGAAAGCTGCAAAGAAGGCCGCGGCTGCTGCAAAAGCCACTCGTTATCGAGATTTCAACGAGAAGCTCGAGCGCGATGGTGAGCAGTATTTGTACTAACTTTGTACCGACTTGCTTAAAATCGTCATCGGCAGATCGAGGATATAGAGAAGTTTTTCATCATCAATGATGGGAACGGCATCACGGTGCCTGGACGACGCAAGGTCAGTCATGAACTAGAAACCACTGAAAAAGATAGCCGGTAGAAGAATTCTTAACGAAAGTGATTTCATACAGTCATAGTTGAGTACGAGGCAATGATGAACTCTCGGTGTCTATTCGGGAAGTACACTAGACGACGCTGTAACAATCAAACCATGATCGAGTGACGCACGATGCGACGTAGTGCATTGCACTGTTTTTTCTTTCGTCGGAATAGTTGGAAAATATAGTGGGTCAGCACCATCCAGCGACATTTCATTATCCTTCAATGCGATCAAATTGGTGTTTGCGTGCTGCGATAGGAGATCAGTGGGTCTGATTGTTACAGCGTCGTCTAGTGTACGAAAGTATCTACAACGTATCTGCAACTCCATAAAGATGAAGACAAGCAGTTTCCAGTGGCACCACGTGGAGGATCGGTCGACCGGGCTGAATCTACCAAATCTGGGCATCGGACTGGGTCTGCTGGACGTCGGTCATCCGACTGGCGGTTCAGGCTCTGACGCCGCTGCCTCTTGCTAATCTTGCTCCAACATGACGGCCACTATTCTTCCGTCCTCGCTCGAAGATCGTAAAACTTATGCTCGATGCGTTCTAGGCGGTCTTCAATCTCCGCTCAGAAGTCCTGGAAGTTCAGTTGTTGCCGAATCCCGATGTTATCGATCATTTCGATGAGCCGCGCACTGAATTCTGCGAATTCATTCCTACTCAGCGGCCTGACGTCTTCCTTCCCTTCACTGGCTTTATCCTCAGGCTCATCCGTGAGCGTTTCATCCGTCTCTTCTTCGACGTCTTCTTCTCCTTCACTAGCCTTGCCTACGGACTCCTCCGCAAGCGTCTCTTCCTTTCCCTCTTCTTCAAAGTCTTCCAGATCCAACAGGTATTCCTCTTCTTCATCGTCCGACACGGGAACACAGTGCTTTAAGCGTCATCTGTCATCCTGAAAGACGCTGAAGATGTTCTTTCGTCAAGGATAACACTGCCAGCCACGGATTCTAGATTTTCAGCAGTTCCAGCAACGTTCTCCTTAGCGTAATTGTTCTCGTTTTCTTCTATGGTTTCTTCTATAATTTGCAACTGATAAACTTCGTATTCAGCTTCGTTGAAAGGATATCTAGGCCTTTTTTGAGGAGGTAGATTGTAAGCTTGATGTTGAAGCTCAGGGGCTTCTGTCTCAACTGATTGTTCCTCTTGTCGGATCTCGAAGGGGATTAATAGGTTCGGTGATCTTCTTATCGTACCTCCTTCTCCGAACTTCCGCTTCTCTTATTTGACCATCCTCGGACTTCACGACGTCCAACATTCTTCCCAGCCTGCAAGAGTTTCGTGGGAGTATCAGGTTTGATACGAGCACGACCTCCCCCGGGCTTAGAGTTTTGGTGGACGTTCTTCCTTTTCGCAAGATCTTGTGGAATTCTCGTAGTTCTTTGAGATAATAGTCCTGCCATGCAGCCCAGAATTCGTCAACTCTTTGAACTGAATCATTCAAGGCCTCAGTTGCTTGAGACCTTGTCCTCAATTTGGAAGCTTCTCTTCTTGTGTGGCAAGGTAGTTGGTGTCTTCTTGAGGATCACAGTGGCTGGAGATGATCACATCCTTCTGGACAAAGTTTATTTTACGAATTGTCACGATACTGTCCAGTTCTGCGTCCTGATTGTCAATGGTCGTGAATTCAGAGATGCTTATATCTCTGTTAGTAGCCTGTGAAGCTCTTCTTCCAGTATTCTTCCAGTATTCTCTTTTTCCAGTATTCTTCCAGTTCTGAGTGATAGAATCCGCCTTGCCAAGGTGCAAATAGCGTGATGTCCTTTTACTCGATTTCCTCGTTTGAAGTGAAACTGATTTCTTCTAGAGGATTTCTGACTTCGGAGCTGCCTTGAGCTTGCCCCGTACTTTCGTTCAAAGCTTCGGCTCCTAGTAGGAAGGTAGGAGCGTTGTCACTGGTTATTGACTTAGGAACTCCTCTTCTGGCTATGAACCGTCTCACAGCGTTTATACACGACGTCGTGGTGTTGTTCTTTACGAGTCCCAAGTGGATGAGACGTGTCGTGGTACACGTCATTATACAAACACACTTTTCGGCGTCCCTTCTTCTCTTATCCGTAGTGGACCGTAGTAAATGTTCAAACGGCCTTGTTCTGACTACTCTGATTCCGTTGTTTTTGGATACTGGTATGGAAGGTTGTTGAACCGTTTACAGTTCACGGAAGAATGGTTGAACTTCTTCAGTTTTTAAAGTAGACTCGGTATCCAGTATCTGTTCCTGACACTACTCATTGTATATGCCGTAATACAATGGAGACGACTATGGGCTTCTTCGATTAGAAGTTGAGCCATCTTGGTGCTGGGTGCTATCAGCACTGGTGTTTTGGCTTCTTGTTGCAGTGTGCTATTTCTTAACCTTCCAAAGCACCTTAGGAGCTGATCTTTGTCGTCTTTTCTCACATTGAGGTTCTTCAGCTTCTTCAACAAGTCTTCTGTAACCTCTTCTTGTTGTTGGATCCGGAGTAGAAAGTTCCTTGCGATCGATGTTTCTTTCTTGACTGGACTGGGAATTAAATTGCTTGAAGTAGTCACTGTGTCAGTTTCCGGATATTTCTTGAGTATTCCAGTCTTTCTTGCCTCCTTCATTCTTAATTTTACCCTCTTCAAGAATCTGAGCACGTAAGTGGTCATTCGCAACAGTTTCTTCATGGAACTCCATCGATGCCAGTCGGTTAAAGTCGGCTGTCGATCTTCTCTTGTGAGCGGAACTGGGTGATCATCTTCTGGATTCTTTAATGTGAAGAACTGAGTTTCCTTGTGCCACTCTTCCGGTTTCTTTGCAATGCAATTTGACCCGTCCCACCAAATATGGTTTGCCAACTCTTCTTTCGATAGTCCTCTTGTCGCACAGTCGGCCGGATTTTCTAGTGTATTGACGTAGCCGAACAGTACTTTTATTTTCTGTTGTTGGAGCTGCTGGACTATCCTCTCTATTTCTTTAAACCTGTTGTGACTAAAATACATGATTGCCTTTATTCCTCTTTTTTCAGCAGCCAGTTAAGCGCATTTTCAGAGTCTAAAGGAACCTAACGTCACTGATATGAATAGTATCAGCCGGTTCTTGAAATATAGTGATACACAACCTAGCAGCAATAGTGATAGCATTCAGCTCTAGATTAGGAATAGTATGATTGACCTTAATGGACGGCAGTTTAGATTTAGCAGCCAACAACTCTTGCTGATTTTCGCTAGTTAAGTATACTGCCGTCGCCATTGCCCGGCACTTGCGTCTGCGAATGCTACTGTTTGATGAGATTGCTTATGTGGAGATAATCTTCTTTTGAAGTGCTTGTGGAATCCATTTACTGAGCTTCTTATAGCCTTCCATTCTTCGTGATTGTGCGGGGAAAGTTTGTCGTCCCATCCGTATTTTTTCCAAAGTTTTGGAAGAATACTTCTACTCTGCACTTTATCACAAGTGGTGACAACCAGCCCATCGGATCATAGACCGATGCAAGTTGATGTAGCGCACTTCTTTTAGTGATCCTTTGGACATCAGGTAGGAAGCAGGAAACAATCAATACCTTGTCAACAGTATCCCATCTGATTCCTAGGACCTTTGTTTGTTTTTTTGAGAGCGATGCTCTGGTGCCACACGCTGGATAAGCCTTTTTTTGCTTGAGAAGAACTTTCTTAGGTTCATATTTATCTCGCTGAATATTCGCTTAGAGCTCTTATATTACTCCAGGCCTTCTTACACTGTTTCGGCAGTTAAAAACAGGTTATCCACGTAGAGGTTGGTGTTGATTTCTTTCGCCAATGACGTGTTCTCTTCACTCTCCAAATGGAATCGGATGTTAGCCGACAAGAGGAATGGAGACGCATTCAGTCCGAAAATAACACTTGTGAATCGATAGACTACCAGGTTGTTCCCTCCTGGTGGTTGGAATATTTCCCTCAATCACAGACATCGCGTCT
This sequence comes from Heligmosomoides polygyrus bakeri, assembly GCA_947359475.1. Lineage (NCBI taxonomy): Eukaryota > Metazoa > Nematoda > Chromadorea > Rhabditida > Heligmosomidae > Heligmosomoides > Heligmosomoides polygyrus. Next base: position 52,063,163 of record OX375865.1, read on the forward strand.
TTATCCGCCTTGTGAAGTCTCACTTGAATAAAGGCGTTTTCCACGTCTGAGGTGATAGCAATAGAGCCAATTCTGAACCTCAGCATTATACCAAACAGTTTGGTAGGATCAATGGGCCTTGATGGAGAACATCATTTAACGAAGGCTTTCTTGAGTAGTGTGCTGAAGCAGCAAACACTATCCGAATCATGGTCGTCGCTTTCAATGGCGTCAGAACCGCTTGATGGGATAGATAAGGTAATGTATTCTTCGTTGGAGGCACTTCGAGTATTCCATTTGAATTTGGTCTTTGAAGACTTTGTCGTGTTTTGCCATCGTCGTCGGGTCTCCTTTGTAACGGTTATACGTGCCTCTCAGTTTGGATAGGTCAATCTTGTAGTTGTGCCGAAAAGGTTCATACTGTTGTTTCCACGGTAGCCTCACATAATATCCGTCGCTTCTTTTGACGCTGGTATCGCAGAAGTTGCGCCATACTTCTTCATCGCATCTCTGCTTCTCTGTTTTCTCTGGACCTGGGTACTTGTTTATGCACACTGAGCCCATCTTCCAATGTGTGTCCCACAACTCGGCTTCTTCGCTGATGTTGGAGGTACACATGACTTGTCGCTCTTGGTCGAGTTGTTCTGGCTACTCTGGCCTCCTGACAACATATATCGACAGTGTTCAATTATTCTCGCGGACTATAGCGACGACACTATCTATATCCATATTACTCGACTGTTGTCGCGATTACAACGACTATACTGCCTATATATCTACATATCTATATCTACATATATATATATATATATATATATATATCACAGCGCAGATATATGTGCCTTGTAATAAATAAATAAATATAGCTGAATAGAGTGGATGTGGAGTAGATTCCCGACGCTAGCTTTACATTTAGTCCGTTGACCAAGTCCCATAAAAGTCACAATCACAACCCAATACAATCCGGGTTGTGATTCTTTGGCTTCTTCTTCTGTGAGGTCTAAGCCTCTTTCCTTTATAAAGAGCCAGTCTCTTCACTTAATACTGGTCTCTTGACCTTGCTGGCAATTGTCTTGCTGCCGCAGAGACGCAGCTGATGCATTTTTTCTAGTTTGTCATCGAGCAGTACTTGTGTGACTGGGTATTGTATTTCTTCACAGTCGTCTGACCGAAGGTCTCTATTTTCAGCCTGTTCTTTCCTACAACTGGGAGGTTGAGGTCCTGGTTTATCTGTGTGTCGATGAATGACAGTTCGGATCCTGTCGTGACTTTCGCCACGACTCTTGAAAGACGCAGAGTCTCTGCGCCCTCTTGGTCCCGCCGTGCACGCCTGTCGAATACGCAGCCTCGATTCGCTGCGACGAAGTATGAACGCGCGCGCGGGCGCCACTTCTCCCGTCCGCTGCCCGCGCATGGTCGTGTCCTCTTGCCGTCCTCTCTCGTCAACTTCCGCTTGACGTCACGAAGTTTGGAGCGAGCCGATTCCACCGCAGTGTCGAGGAGCGTAGGGCCGAGGATAAGGAGGATCTACCCTGGCTTGGACGCCAGGAGTAGGTAACCGCGGGTGCGAGGCAAGGAGCACCGCCTCGTGGGCACACGCCCAGGCAAGACCTCGCCGGACCTTAGCGGGCTGCTATTGGGGATTCCCCTAGTGAGTTAGGCGGGCTGGTTGCGTGACTCGTAGATATGTGTGTCATATGAGGTAGTAATGTGTAGTTAGTAAATCTGTATGTCTATCTCATGTTTGCGGGAGTTGCGTGAAGACCGGTGAATACCGACATCTTTGTTGATCGCAATACTATGTGAGAAGGGGAAGGCGCAGAGACGTGCGGGGAAGTTGGCGCAGAGTTGCAGAGCGCTCAGGGAGCTAAAATCCATCGCAGTATCGACCCAATGGTTCGGCTGGGGCAGCAGGGTCCTACGTAGTTGGTGCCGCGTGGCTGGAAGGGTAGGAGCATTAGCGTGCTGCAAGTCCCCACCGATCTGCCACACACGTGGCCTCGGGTCTGGACCACCGTTACCGATGCCGATGGCGGCCAGCCCGCGGCACGACATGGTGCATCGGACTGGAGTTGGGCGTGTGGAAACACACGTCTGGCATTAGTGATCGGACCTTAAGCACGCTGACGCAGCACGTTTGGCATAGGTAGGCGGTGGGTGCACGTAGTTTCTGGTGTGGGAACGTGCCGATATTCTCGCAGTGGCTACGAAGGGAAGCAGGGTATTGCCTTTTCCACTCCCGTGGCCTCCGAATCTAGCCCTTGGAGCCTGTAGTGGCAGCAGCTCTCCTTGGGGACAGGCCCCGTTAGGTCTGAGTCGCTGGGTCACGCCTCGAGGAGCGGGAGCAGGAGGAAACCCTTCCGGTAACAGTCATTGTTGTGGATATGAGCCAGAGGTAGGCATACTGGGCGATGGTAACCCCCAGGCAGTGAGGAATCTTTGATTCAATGTCGACGCCAGCATGCATTATCCGGCAGCAAGCAGTAAGACTGGTCATAAAAGCGCGCATACAATTGCCACCCAGGACTGAGAGAGGTCGCATTTTGTATTTTCGCATTACATGGTTCATCGCATCCTGGGTCTGAAGAGCATATACGCACGATGCTAAAGGCGGATGAGTCGACACCACGCACGTCGGCGGTAAAGGACGTGTCAATGCTCACGGATAAATCTCCGGCGACGCGGCTGGGAACCGGCCCAGAGCGTTTTGGTGCCCGATGTGGAGACGGTCCGTCCGCAACTTCGACTCTTATCCGGGCTGGAGCGCTCCGGTCCGCAAGCGCTGCTTCGATATGTGTAACACCTTCATCATTCTCTACAACCCCACTTGTAAGCCTTCGCGTCCCGTCATTCCATTTCAACATCACTGCTTAGATCCCATACACTCTCCCACTTCTTCGCACGTTCTCTGTTCCTTGTGGTTAGCCATAGTTGGCCAACAACGCTCGTTCACCGTCAATCGTTTCGAGTCGTGAGAAGGCTCCCGGCCAGGGCCGACTCGCGACAAGAACCTTCCCAGACATCGTTCGTTACAGATATTGGGTTCGACAGTCACCGCCTCCTGTCAAGTTGCTCACGATGTCGACAGCTTCCTCTAACAACAACAGCCTCTCGGAAGCCATGCAAGTTATCGACGACAACATCTCGGCTCCGCAGATGCTAGCGAACGAGGACAATGCGGCACGGGATACGCAGGTACAAGCGCAAGCCCCACCCCAACCGCTTATGCAGTTGGACAAGCTTCCGCTTGAGTCGTTTTCGCGAGATATCACGCAGTTTCACAGTTTTTGGAGTACTTTCGAGTTAGCAATCCACAACAATTCTAGCATCGCACCAACCTTTCTATATTTGCGAGGTTTGCTTAAAGGCGACGCGCGTATAGTCTTGCAGGATTTAGATCCGGACGAATGCAATTATTCCGACCTGGTCCAAGCGCTTAAGCGCAGATACGATCGTCCTCATAGGACACGAGCCAGGCTTCACATGCAGTTGAAACAGCTGCCAAAATCCGGGCCCTCAGGATCAGAGCTTCCTGACACATGGTTCCGCATCTCATGAATTCTCCACGGACTCCGCAAATTGGAAGACTTCCAGATGGTTCTTCCCATCCTTGAGGTAGTCAAGGGCAAATTTACTCAGGAGATCCAGACAAAGCTTCACGACTTCGAGTTCCAGAAAGGAGAAGACTTCAATCTTGACGCAGTTATGCGCTATCTGGACAACATCATCGCATCGAAGGAGAAATACGAAGACTCGACCATGCTCAACGAGGACTACGCCAACGTTAGTACGCCGCAGCGGGGAAGGACGAGAGCGCCTTCGCCGCGTGGACAAGACACCAACATCTGTCACTTCTGCGATTCACCGGAGCATGAAACACCACAGTGCTATGTTAAGATTCCACTGTTCGTTCGACGTAGACGTGTTCGCGCATTTACGCTCTGCTACAGATGCTTGCGCCAAGGACACGCCGCAACCATATGCGAGCGCAGACCGTGTCAATACTGTGGAACTCAGCACCACCAGGTTCTGTGCGAGAATCGAGAGCGCAGGAGCGGAAGATCCACTTCGCATGACAGTTCCAGATGGCGTGAAGACAGGCACAGTCGTCACTATCGCTGTCGATCGACGTCCAGGGATCGCTATCCCTCCAGAAGTCCACCCAGGAGCGGAAGACGCTCCAGGAGTTCATCATACGATCGACGTCACCGCTCACGCTCGTACGACAGATATGAGCACGGATCGCACAGACGAGAAACATCGCACTCGCCAAGAAGACGATATAGATCTCCATCCCCCCACGTCACATTCAAGTCCACCAAGAGACAAAGCTGCTACAATCGCCCCAGAAGACCATTTTCGCGTTCACCATCGCAGTACACTGTCTCGGAAACGGATCAGGAGTTCGATCAGATCCAACAGACGTATCTGGCGCGCAGGACACCAAGCGCGTACTTTTCCGATCAGTGCGCTAGCCTCATGCTAGCGATGGCAAAAGCGTATGCCTGCGATTCCGACCGCCTCGAGGATGTAGTGTTACTTCTAGATTCGGGTGCGCAGAACAGTTTCATCGCACGCAGTAACGCGTTTAGGGTTGCCTATAGCGGATAAACGACAACGCACTTTCGTAGCGTTTGGAGGTCAAAGAGTTTCAGAGATTTCAGGAGTTACGCAGTTGAGCCTTGTCGACTTGTTCGACGAGAAGCTCACACTGAACCTTACGACTAAAGTCGTTATTACCCTTTCGCAGCGTCCACCCCATCTTTCGGGCGCAGACGTCGAATTCATTCGACGAGAAGGATACGACATGCCATTGTGCCATTCCTGTGGTCCAGTGCTTCCAGACATACTGGTTTATAGACGCCTACTGGGACGTAGTAACATCAGACCCCCAGTAGAGTTGCCGTCGGGTATCTTCTTAACCCATTCCAGGTTTGGTGCTGCCGTTTTAGGAATCCAGGATTTTCACGTGGATCGTCGCCACGACGATATTCCCATACGAACTCTGTCGCAGACACGCCGGAAGACGACAAAGAGATCGAACGGTTATGGTCGCTCGACTCCCTTGGCATAGTCGATGATCAGCACCCCGACGCAGATACGGAACTGGATCAGCGCATTCTAGATAAGTTTTACAACACCTCTCAGCTTATCAATGGTTACTTGTACGTTCAGTTCCCGTGGAAGGAGTCTCATCCTAAGCTTCGAGATAATAAGCAGCTAGCATTTTGTCGCCTTGTAAGCCAGTTTAGGAAGCTTAGCCAGACACCGAAAGCTTGGTCGCAATACGCCAAGACGATCGAGGAACATCTTCGCGGAGGCTTCATCGAGGAAGTCCAGGAACATCGGTTCGACGACCATCGGGTTTACTATATACTCCACCAAGCCGTTTATAAGGAGTCATCGTCCACCGCGAAGTTACGTGTCGTTTTCGACGCATCGTCGAGGCATAAAGGGGCTCCTAGCCTCTCTGGTAATAGAGTCGGTCCTTGACTGCCTCCATCAAGGACCGACCCTATTACCGGATTTCGCAGGACTTCTACTCCGGTCAAGGCTTCATCGCTACTTGCTTATCGCAGATGTCGGGAAGGCTTGCCGTCTAATACGCCTTCAGAAGTCTCAGCGCGACGCTACAAGATTTCTGAGGCTGAAGGACACGAATAGTCCACCTTCATCAAGTTACTTGCGCATATTTCGGTTTATAAGGATACCATTCGGGGTCAATGCCTCTCCGTTCATGCTTTCAGCGTTCATTCAGTTATACCTTCGCCGCAATTCCACCCAGTTGGCGAAGGAAGTAGAACGAAACACCTAGGTGGATAACGTTCTTCTCGGTTCAGACACTTGCGAGTCGGCCATTAAGAAATATCATGCCGCTAAACATTTTTTCAGGGAAATGCACATGAATCTTCGTGAATTTCTGTGCAACTCGGATGTGGTCAATCGCGCATTCTCCGAACATGATTTTATCTTGAACGCTAGCCACGCCACGTTGTTGGACATCGGTTGGAATGCACGTAGGGATACGTTAACATCGCATTCAAAACCCTACATGTTTAGGTAGTGTCAAAACGCACAGCGTTACGCGCATTAGCTTCCACGTACGATCCATTGGGTCTACTCACACCCTTCCTTTCTCCGTTCAAACTCTTCATCCAAGATCTGTGGGTAAAAATCAAGGTTGGGATGACTAATTGGACCCTCAAGACAGCCAAAAGTGGTTGCAATTGTGCTCAGCTATCCTGTTACAATTACTAACCACTCCTAGATACATCTTATCCAACTTCGCAGAAACTTCAGCCTTGGAGCTATGCGTTTTCGAGGATGCCTCTAAACGTTTATATGCTTGTTGCGCTTACTCGCTTTGCCAGCTGGACGCTAAGATGGCCGCAGTACATCTATTTTCAGACTCGCTTATCACCTTGCACTGGATCCACTCCCAGAAGAGTTATAAGACCTTCGTTTGTAACCGTGTGTCCGCTATCCAAGAGACAATGTCGACGTTCGAAGATCAAGGCATCCGGACCAAGTGGTACTATGTCGCTTCGCAGGACAACCCTGCTGATTGTGCAACTCGTGGGTTATCCACGAGCGAAGCTTCCGGACATATTTGGTGGACAGGTCCGACATTCTTGTCGAAACCCTGTTCTCAATGGCCCGACATCGATAAGGATTTCGCAGCGACACCGATCGACTCCACGGACGACGAAGAGGAGAAGGTGCACGTGAGTCTTAGCCATCAGAATGTCTATAAATCAGTCATACCGATACACCAAACTCATTAATATCGTAGTTTACATCATACGGTTCATACGCATATACCTATTTAATCGGATTTCGTTAGCCACACAAGGGCTACTAACATCTAAATTACCCTCCCTGGCAGCCATTTCCTCTTCGGGGTTGATAACGGCAACAGAAGTCGCGGCCGCAGAGACACTACTCGTGCTCACGAATTATCGTGAGGAAGAACACGTTTTACAGCTGCTAAATCTAGAACGGTTCAACGCACGCAGAGCCCATGACGGACCTACCCGTTGTCCGGCGTGGGTAGGACCACGCGAAACGGCGCCTATACTACTTTTGCCAGTTCATAGGCTAATGTATTTAATTACGCTTCATTACCATCATGCACTATATCATTAGGGAGTGTACTCCGTCATTGCAAGCTTACGCAAAACCTGCTTCATTCCATCAATCCGTAGGCAAAAATACTCCGCACATGCGTTACGTGTAAGAAAGCCAACGCACTTCCGTATAGGTAACCCAACATGCCTAGTCTTTCGTCGGAACGGATCACCCGCTCAAGACCATTTCAGGCTGTAGGCATAGACTATCTAGGTCCTATACAGTTGCATAGTGCACATACCACTGTTAACAAAGCGGGGGTTTGCCTAATTACCTGTATGTCGACAAGAGCAGTTCACCTGGAACTCATACTTAATGACACCGTTCAGGAGTTCTTGTTGTCCTTTCGCAGGTTTTAAGCACGTAGAGGAACACCGGACATCATCTACAGTGATAACTTCACTACGTTTCATGCCGCAGAGACAGCGATCACAGAAGTCATCTACAATCCCTCCACTTGGAAGACGGTTTCGGACTTCACTTCGAGTCATATGATCGTTTGGAAGTTCATAACTCCACTGTCACCCTGGAAGGGAGGATTCTGCGAAAGAATGGTCGCACTCTTCAAATCGGCATTTCGCAAGACAGTTGGAAGATCCTTACTCTCGTTGGAAGCACTTCAGACGACCATCGTAGAGATTGAAGCAGTCATCAATTTCAGACCGTTGACGCCTTTCAGGGAGTCAAACGTGTTTGCGCATATCCTCAAGCCGATAGACTTCATCTCTCCGGAAGTAAACATCCAGCTTCCTCCAGTTTCGCAGCTATCCGACCAGTACCAGGACGTTTCACGTCGACTCGTCTATTGGTACAAGGAAACGATCAAAGTCCTAGACAGTTTCTGGGACATCTGGCATTCTGATTATCTCGCAGCTTTGCGCGACAGACAGCAACTTCCGACACGTCGACGAAGATCCGCGACGAAGACACCGAAAGAAGGAAACGTAGTGCTCATGGCAGACGATAAACTGCCTAGAGGACAGTGACCACTAGGGGTCCCCACGAAGATCTGTTACGGTCAGGACAACGTCGCAAGATCAACTACTGTCAGAACGAGCACTAGAAGACAGCTAATAAGATCCTTAGCGCATCTCTACCCGTTAGAAATCTCCGCACCAGACGTTTCGGACTCTCCTAGGTCTGATTCGTCATCTATTCCATCACGTGAGCGGAAACAACCACCACGCGCAGCAAAAACGGCGCACAAAGTCATCAAGTCAGGGTATCTCTGACCGTTCTCTTCCAAACACCGTTCTTGTTCCAGGTTATACGGTTTCACAGCTACTCGACTGCCTAGAGTTATGCGTGATGCGGATCCTAAGGCAATTGAGGCCTCCTACTTGCTTCCGTGTCGTGCAAGGGAAGGATCTCCAGGTGTTATGTGAAATGGGATAACGACAATTTCGTGCGTTGTCGCGCAACACATGCAGTCCCTTCCCCTGCACAACTTTGTGCTCGCTGACGCGGAGGAGAGCACATAACACGGCAGTGTTATTGTTTGCTTGTGTTCATCACTAGCAGTATGTTCCGCTTCTATTTTTCTGCGTTGCTGGGTTTTCCTTGGGAGAACCCCCCCCCTACCCCCTACCTATCATAGCGCCCAGCCTTCCATCGAGTTCGAGAGCTCGCCTCACTCTTTTGATTCTCCAGTACTGTTACCCTCCCACGACGTTTGCTAAACGTCGGAGGCAGAATGAGGAGCGCGCCGTTCTCAGTGGAGCGCGTTACTCCTGCCGAGTGCTCTTCCAATGTATAGATGAGATTGCTCAGCTGTTGACCAAGATTGTCATCAACTTTATTATTACGGCTGACGTTTCGGCGTCATCGCCTTTCCCAGAACTTGGAAAAGTCGGAGACACTTGTGGAACTGTTCCCCCAAACACATTCCTTACTACAGAGTACTCTTCCTAAGGAAAATAGATGCAGGATCCGATATCCGAGATACAACTAACCTTGGAGGTGGATGACGTTGGACCACCAGACACCCGTAGCTGGAAGGAATCGTGGGTGAATGAGCTGTGGTCCTAGGGACCACCCGACTTAAGTACCCCGGGGGTCAGATCGAGCAGATCAAAACCCACAGAGCTCCACAAAGGGTGTTCTTGAGTAATCGCGATGCACTCTTCCTTGCGATTGACCTGCGGATTCTTCGCCACAATCCAAAGTGCCTCTAGCGTCCTGCGTGCCGAAATGTCACTTTCGCGCGCCAGGATCGAGACAGACACCTGAATCATCGTGCCCCCATGCATTCTCCCCAAGGAGTGCTGACATTGCCTTTCCCAAGGCCGTCCAGATGCTCCCTGATCCTGACACAAAGGGCAAGGACCACAGCTCATTCACCCACGATTCCTTCCAGCTACGGGTGTCTGGTGTTCCAACGTCATCCACCTCCAAGGTTAGTTGTATCTCGGATATCGGATCCTGCATCTATTTTCCTTAGGAAGAGTACTCTGTAGTAAGAAATGGTGTTTGGGGGAACAGTTCCGCAAGTGTCTCCGACTTTTCCAAGCTCTGAGGAAGGCGACGACGCCGAAACGTCAGCCGTAATAATAAAGTTGATGACAATCTTGGTCAACAGCTGAACAATCTCATCTATAGATTGACAACGTTATGCCAAGATTTATTGAAAGCCGAACTTGGGCAGCTCTTCCAATGCTTTGCGTCGTTTCTCCATTTCTTATATGCTTAAACTCATCCCTGCTGTAGTAGGATGTTCATAGAGGTTATACTGGTTCTATTTATTCAACATATAAATTGATTTTGGATCCTACAGTTGAATACGCAAACATGAAAATTTCTGTCGAGTGCTGTAGAGAGTGGACCTTTTCCTCAAAGGTCCACTCTACACACACTATGTAAGCACGTGTGGTACGCATGAAGGCATGAAGGAAAGAGATGCTTGGAGAAGAAGAGATAGACATGAATGCTAGGAAAATTTTCAGTACAAGCCAAATCCTCCTGCAGCGCTTCTTCGTAGACGAGCATCTCGCTGAAATTGGGTGTTTAAGCTACTCAAACTTTCACAGTTGCAACGCTTGGGCTGATGAGCAATGTAGGAGGACTGTGCTCTATACGCAAGAATGCTACATGGTCATAGACATGATTTATACACATATACTCTAGACGGGGTTACAATAGCCAGGTCTGAAACGATTACAGATATCGGTTTCAAATATGACAATAAGCTGGCTTCTTCGATCACCTCAAAATGATATGAAATAAAGCACATGGTGTAACCTGTCGAATATTTCAAGGGCTATCAACCACGAATAAAAAGTTAGTACTTAAAACAACCTAACTGAACGTTGTATACATTCAGTTAGGTTGTTAGACTTTTTCGAAAAAATTTCCGCACATCCCTGGGTGGGCTGGCGAAGGGACGAGGTGAGGACTGCGGGTGGGGGGGGGGGATTCATTTACGATTTGATTGACGAACCGCATTCGTGTATTCCTTCCTTATGGTGCCGTACTTTAGTTTTTGCCGTGTCGTACTCGTTTCGTCGTGTCGCTCAAACGTTACTAAGTCGTTTTTCCCTAGTTTTTATGTAGTTCGTTGGTTTTGATTGGGTTGCTCTGGAAAGAGCTGAGCTGAACTGACATTTTTTTGAAATCACCCACCCGTTATAGAGGGGTAGCTCTGGAAAGAGCTGAGCTGAACTGACATTTTGTTGAAATTAACCACCCGTTATAGAGGGGTAGCTCTGGAAAGAGCTGAGCTGAGCTGAACTTGCTGAAAAGACTGGTTAAAGTTGTTTAACACGAGTGACTTGGACAGAGTTATGGGTACATTTCAGTTTTGTATTGAAAAAGAACATCGTTCACGCACTGCATCGAGAAACCGCGAAAACTGGACACCGCGATTTAATGGCTCTAAGTGACGTAGTGGGCGGAGGGAGGAAAAGGTTCGCTCTTGTCGTACATTCTCTTTCTTTGATGACGAAACCCATTCAATAAGCGTTTTCTCCGCATGGTTCCCGTGCTCCAAAAAACTTAACGTCCCGTGGTGTTTTCCTGTCGGCTCTTTCGTTGATTTCTCTTCACTCGAAGAGGCAGATCAGTTGCTCCTTCGTCACTTCTACAGAGGAGGAGGAGGAAGCTGCTCGTTGAGGTACATTACGCGTTACGCGGCGTGTTGCTGGACCACTGCTCTAGGATAACTTTGCGTCCTTCAGCTCTCGCCTCGTTCGAGCCCACGGCTCTCACCTCGAAGCATACTGTTCGACTAAATATCGTCGGAGGAGGACCACTGATTCTGCACAGTCCTGCGTTCAGCTCATACTCGGTAACGAAACAGTATTCGGACATGTCATCGTATTCATACACGAAGAAATCGTATTCATATACGAAGAAACTGGGAATACTTGCTCAGTATTGCTGGATGAGTTCCTGTTGGAAGACCCATTCCTAAGATTGGCTGAGACGATATCCCGGGACGTAAGCTGCCCATGTAGGGAATGTTGCGTGAACACGCTTGGTGTAATTCAATCACAAAATCGCTTTTTTAAGCGGGTTGTCGGTAAAAAAGTTGCTCTCAGACCACTTTTGACATCTCTTCTGCTGCTGTGACTGTGAATTTTGGCGACCATCTATTTGTGTCTCAGATCTGATGTGGATGTGATGAGTATGAGTAAAGATTTTGAGTAAAGGTTGGTCCCCAATAGTTCGGCAGCCCTCGTCGCTGCGAGATGAGATTTTTTGTTCCCAATATAGCTCCTCCCACGAGAACAATAGCAGAACGGAACGTTCTGTTCGTTTCTTGTAGAGTCGGTACATATGTGGTCATTTGCAGTTTAAGTGCGATTGGGAAAAGGGTGGTTTTTTAGGAAAAGGACTTTTTTTGCTTCTTGCTAAAGGATGGTGTTATATTTACGCCCCAAAAGGAACGGCACCAGACTGCCGAGGAGCGCTACAAGGAGGGCCGCAACGAGGTACAGCGAGGACCGAAGCACCAAGTCCTGTGCCTAGTTCGAGCCATCAGCCAGGAGATCCTGAGCACGAAGAGCTGTTGATGAGCGATACCGGGTCCCGCCGAGACACCGAATACTACCGAGTAACCTTCACTTTGACTCCCTTATGTCCCGTTATGTCCCCTTGCTATGCTCATCAACTCTGACTCAAAATCAATCTCAGGTAAGATATCCGAATGTGGACAACTTTGACTTGTTCGATGACGAGGATAACTCGCAGCCATCGCAGCCATTACTATCGCAGTCATCGCAGTCATCACTGTTGCAATCATCATTCGGCGCTCCCATTACTCCAACGCTGGCTAGGAAAGTGCGTTTCTTGTAGTAGAGAATTAAATTCATTGCCTTAAAATTGGGGAAGGAAAAGCCAAGTTTTTTGACGAAAGAAGCTAGTTTAACTTGTCACTAAGTTCAAAATTTTAACTTGACACCGAGGGTTCCTTTCTCAGAGGTGCCGAGACCCGTACGGGGACGGAGCCGTATAGCAAGCGCTCTCGTTATGGCGAGCTCCCAGGTTTGGAGTTCGGTGCGTGCTTTCTTTGTTCCTTGACCCGCTCGAACCAATGAGTATGACCTCCTCAGATTCACGATCTCGAGCGGGGACACCTCGGTCGCCATGGAGCTCATTGAGAACGAGCACTCCGAGGCCGTCTTCCTCCCAGCAGTCCTCCCAGTCACAGAGACCACATTCTTCTGGCGTCCTACGTCCAACCAGCGCAGGATGCACTGAAAATTCTAAGAGTCTACTGATGACGAAGGACAAATTGCCCCTGGGAAAGCTCGGGCTCGCCATCTGCCAGCGATATTCTCGCAGATTGCCACGTTGGTTTTCCATTTCTGTTTGGGAAGGGGAGAACCGGGGATAGAAATCAAAATCTTATCATTTAGACGTTCATCTCTTGCAAAATGGGGGACGTAAGGCCCGATGTTGAAGAAGGGAAGAGGATTGCGCAAACGCTGTCGAGCGTTCAACAGTCATCCGACCTCATCGTCAGACAGCTGATGAACGTCATCGCAGACCAGTCCAACATGATAGTTGGTCTTACGGCGGCGGTGAGGATCGTTTCCTACTGTCTCTACTTCTTTACCTTAACCCCAAACTAAAATTTCCCGTTGGTCAGGTCGATTCATGCATGGCGCGGCTCACTCAGCTTCAGAAGCAACTCACTAAAGCAGTCTCATCTGTTGTGAAGAAATCGCCAGAGGCTAAGCTGCCTGAAGAGACGTGCCTTGCGTTCGAAAATCTCACACAGTTGTCGCGAATACCGCAGTTGGCGGTACTATGGCTCGACCTCAGCAACGCAATTTTCAAGGTCGGTGTGCTGCAATTGCTTCCAGCGACTCTTCTTACGAAGACTACTTTGCTTGCTGAAATGGTGCTTGCAGAGTGTCGACTTAAATAAGAAAATGGAGAAGTGGATCCGGACAAAGAGAGGAAAACCTGATGATCACGTAACCGAATGCACTGATTTTTTCCGCGTATACCTAAAGGAGGTTAGTAGTGTGGGGTATATTAGGTTAGGTAGGTAGCCAACGCCGTTGCCTGCCCCTCTTTTTGAAGTTACTTTCTAGGCTTGCGAACCTCCTACATTGGTAAAGCGCTACGCAGTGCGCATCTCTGAACCCTGCACCAAGCGTTCGGACCTCCGCGATTTCCCGGAAGAATTAGTGGAACAACTGATAGGTAGTGATAGGTAGTGCTCAGTATAATTGCTCACCCCCTTGAGGAGAAAACCCACTCCGTACGTGTCAATTTTAATATAAAAAATATTTTTGTTCAAGTCTCTCCTTCAAATTTGGAATTGAAGTTCTGGCTTTCGCTGGACGACACCGACTAAGAAAGGGAGGCCGAGTTCGAGGAGCGGAAAAAGGCGAGAGCTCGCTGGACGGTTCACGTCAGAGGTGCTCTTCAGAGAGCACTGTACGTCCTTGCCAATTTTCTTCTCCTCTGCACTCCAAGAAATAATCGCCTCCATCTACGTTATATCCTTTTTTAGGAACGACATCCGCAAATACGTTCTCGACGCGAACGGGCGCCTAGTCCCCGCACCGGTGGGTACCCTCTTCACCATGGTGCTTGTATGGAAACAAAGAAAAATCTCTGCCACGTTCCTGTCATTATTTATTTTTAGAAAGTAAAAATCATCCGCATTGGCAGCCAGCCGAGTACGAGCCAGCGCACGCCCCAAGACGACGACGAAGAAGACGACGACACCGCGTGGAGGAAAGACTAACTGAGAGCGGCTGCGCTGTGGCCACCAGGACCTCCTCCGGTCTCTTCAGTTCCGAGCGGCACCTCAACTCGGCTCGTTTCTTTCGTTTTGGTTTCCTAGCCCCATTCTCTGTCTAGAATTTAGTTGATTTTGTCTCTTGTTTATAGTGTTATTGTTTGCGTTTCCATGCTGTCATGTTGCCTACTCCTAAAATGTTGTCATCATTTTCGCCCTTGCTTTTCTATTAAATAAGGGGGCGTTGAAGCCAAATTGCTCCCCGTTTTTTCGGTGTCTTTCCGGAAACTCTTTTGAAAGAGGCACAAAACTTTGTTACAAAACAGTATGGGGACAACAGCACTTAGAACCGAATATTTTATTAGGATTTCTTCAAGAACACCGATTTTTATTGATCTCACTGGCGGGTAAACGTTATCTTCGTCTGGTGGGTCCTCGCTCTTCGGCCGGTTTCCTTGTTGAGTTGGTTTGGTTTCGCAGTGGTCTCGCTACACCCTCCGTTTTCGTTCCACCTCGTCGTTCCACCAATCCTTCCCATCCTAAACGACAGAACCGTTTTCGTTAATTTTCACTCATTCGCCATCAACGATTTAAATCGAAGTGAAAAACCTGATGGAATGATTTTCAATACTTTTACGCACCCCTCCCCTTCCCCCACTTCCAGTTCTTGTTCTTATCATCACTCCTTCTCTGCCTTATTTCTTGTTATCACTTTATTATTCATTTTGCTATCATCTCCTTCACTTACTTTAGGTGTTCTCTTTTATATGTCTTTCTTCTCTACGCTCTACCTTATTACATTCCGCTCATACTCCTCCATCTCGATGCCGGTGCTCACTTCTCCTCTGGTGCTCTATGCTGATTCTCACACACACACAACTCACTATTTACGCTACTCCTTATCCGGTACCCAGGGGTGCACTTTTACGGTTAACAAATTCAACGATCCAGCGAAGGAGGGAATTTTTTTTTTGTGTCTCCAAAGTATCGTTAGCCGGCTATAAGACTAAAAAATGTGGTCAAAATGTGGCGAGGGGAATGTTTGTGTCTCCAAAGTTAAATTTTAAGTTTCGTAAGCCGGCCGGCTATTAGACTCTTCTAATAGCCGGCTTCTAGACTTTTCTAGAGAAATTATTCAAATGAAATGATTTGAGATTTATGTGTATGTTTTCAGGTTTTAATATATTTGATTTCATTTAACCTGTGCGTAAGGTGGTCTAAAATGACCCCTCTTGGGGCTGCACCTTTTAGAATATTTACATAATGTGTGTATGTACATTTTATACATAATGTGTGAATGTACATTTTATGCAATGCGCTTTTTTATCGTATCGTAATGCGCTTCCTTCTTATCATATCGTATCGCATTGTACGTTTTTATTTATCGTATCGTATCGCATTGTACGTTTTTTATGGAAATAAATTTTTGATATTTTACACTTGTTCACCGGCATGGTAAGAGCTGGATATGGGCGGTGGCGTTCGAACCCCATCCGCTCGTGTGGCCCCTAGACCATTTTAGGGGCTACACGAGCGTGAGGGGTTCGAAGGCAGCCAGCTAATTGCCCCTGCTGGTGCTGTTCTATTGCAGGGTGGCCCACGCTATATTGTGCTGTTCTGTTGCGTGGGCCACCTTGCAATAGAGCAGCACCAGCTAATTACAGCAGCTTGCAGCACATTAGCAACAGTAGCCACCTATCCGGTGAACGCCTTCACAGGATAGCAACTTCTGTTTTGTGACGTCATCTCGACTAGCCGCGGTGTCGTGAGGCTAGACTTGGGTTTCTGTTCGGGTCGTAGATAACGAACGCCTGAGTAGTTACGGTACATATTTCGCAATACTCGTTGCACTTTGTGACGGGTTGCGGTTCGTTCGCTACGGTGTTCTCGATTGTTCCACTTTACAGTCAGCCTTCTTTTCTCCTCGTCTCACCTCTGCTATTCACTCTCTTTCCCTGTTCTTCTTCTCATCATCTCTTTTGTTCATAGCTCCACGCACGCAGCGTCAAATTCTGTGCAGTATACCCTTTTTGATTGACCCCTAGGTTCACTTGTATCCCTCTCTCTCATGTTCGTCACTTCGATTCACTCATCTTCGATTTACTCATCTACGCTCCTCACATCTCTCATGTTTGATACGCAGTTACTTCACTGCGTACTTTCTTATCTCTCCATTGTCTCTACGCACTTTGCGTCACTCTTTATCCTCAAACTCATCAGCCCCTACAGGGTCACCTCTTCTCCATTGCTCACTGTCATTCTCTCTTATGTTCCATGTCCTCATTCATCTCGTAGGTACCTTCATACTGCACACGTAGGTAACAAAGCTGCACATGCCTAGGTAACTCATTCATCTTCGCATCTCTCTCGTGTCATTCCCTCTTGCTAATCTACATGTCTGGAAAGCGCATCGCATATACGTTCACTGCAAACTCTTTACTCTTCAGCTACTTCTCCTAGTTAGTTTAAGTAGTAGTAGTTTAATAGTTCCTATCCTTTAGTAGTATTAGTCACCTTTCAGTAGTCATAGGTATTTTCTTAGTTGCTTCTTCTAGTTATGTCTGTCCTATCTTAGCTCTCTTAGGGTACTAGTACCATTCAATCAGTCGATTCTAACATCTTGCCGCAGTCTCGATCGCATAGTAGGTAGGTAGGTCTTAAGTCTATCTATTAGGTTGGCAACTAATTTCGTGGACTCTCAAGCGCCTTCAACAAAAGTGTTCATAAACAAATAACAAATAACAGTTTTCAACCAAAGTAAGATCTGTTGGAGCGTGGGACTGCTTCCCATTTATCAGCTACCTGGCCCTTCCCACAGCTGTAGAATTCTTGTGCTTTTGCAGCCAAGAATCCTTGGAGGTGCATCTTGACATGGTCCACATTAATAAGTTGTCCTCCAACCAAGAAGTGCTGCAGCGTGCTGTAAAGGTGCTAGTCATTTGGCGCACGGCCTGTGCTGTAAGGTGGGTGAGTTAGACGCTCCCAGCTAAGGTCTTAGATTTTTTGAAGCTCCCGATTCGTAACGTGTGATCTGGCGTTATCTTGCTGATAAATAATTCCGCTCCTGAAAATCTGTCTGAACCGATTCCAGCGGAGTTCAGCCTGCGCGCGGCCAGGTTGAGAAGAGTAGATTACAGCATTAATGCTGGAACCGTTCTTGATGAGCTCCCAGAAGATAATACCTTCTTGACACCACCAAACGGAGGGAACGTAGCGAACCGGACGCCTCAAAAAATAGAAGACCTTGACTGGAAGCGTCAAACTCATCCACTTTACAGCACAGACCTTGCGCCGAGTGGCTACCACATTTTTAGTTCGGAGCAGTACTTCTTGGTTGGAAGACGATTTAATAATGTGGACCGGGTCAAAATGCACCTCCAAAGATTCTTGGCCTTAAAAGCACAATAACTCTATGGCCTTGGGATAGACCAGCTACCTGATATATGAGAAGCACTTCTGCGTTCTGAGGGATCTTATTTTAATTAAAGATAGTCATTAGTTATTTGTTAATAAAGAATTTTGCTGAAGATTCTTGAGAGTCCACGAAATTAGTTGTCAACCTAATATTACTGTTACAGGTAATCGCGCATAGGCCTAACCAGCCGCTCGTGTTTTCGAGATGCAGCCATCGACTTCAATCAAGGAGAAGACTCTTCGTGGACAGCTAGTGGTCCAGCCAGCCTCGACTGATTTGTCAGCGCAGTTTCGTACTGCACGCCAGGCAGATGACATCACGCCGGCACCCTCGACTTCGCATCTACACAGCGACACCGAAGACGCGCTGCAGTTCGTTCGAATCCTGCAGAGAAATCCGGCAGCCGACATCCCGCTGATCAAGCAGTTGACCGACGAGCTCAGCCAGCTAACAGCGGTGAAGGAACAATCCGAGGTTGCGGTACCTTTAAACGCAGTTTCGATGCAAAAGAGGGAGCCTACGGTAGCCGAGAGGCTTCTTGCGTTAGTTCGTAAGCGCGATCCAAAACAATATTTCAGCCGCGCAGACGATTTCGAGCTTCAGCTCGACGCAGTTCCGGTCCACGATAGACCGCTATTTGGTTGCTTCAGAAGCTGACTATCGCGCTCAATCCTGATCACATCTTTGACTCTAAGCACCTCGGCGCGCACGACTATGTTCAGATAGATGCGTACTTGCGTTCTGATCTATATCGTAGTCTCCGCAGCCACACCAGAAGGAAGTCTATCTTCCGGAATGGTCGGATGCAGACCAGTAGCGGTATCCGCAGTGCGCAGTGTTGATCGTTGTGCAAAATCTTAAAGGTATTAAGGTGCAAAGTCACTCGCTTCAGGAACTGCTAGCGATGCCCGCTAACGCGCCAACATTGAACTTCGGCTCATCACTCTTTGAGAATATGACAATTCAGTCGTTAATCTATAACAACACAGTTAGGCAGGCCGCAATAGATAATCAGTTCATTCTGCAAGCATTTAGGCAGGACGATCAGCCACGCTTGGCGGATTAGCTCGCACAATACGGCATTCATTCTTCAGATGTTCACGACACACTCGCACTGGCTACTGCCACAGTCGCTGAGGCACAGCAGGTGCTATCAGATCTCTCGCAGCAGCGTTTCGAACGGCTGCTTACCATACAGGACGATGAGGTCTTCGCAGCGACAGCACAAATCCCGCCGCAGGCTCGATCAGGCGGCGCAGGGACTAAGCGTCAGATGCATTCTCCGAGTTTCTCGGAGGAGATCGATAAGTTGGCCAGGAAAGCCGGCCTGAGACCGACGCCGCAGCCGATCGGGGATATCCCTATGGACGAACCCCATCAGGTAGCGCATGTCGCTCAGCTAGGTCAGGGTTCCGTGGCATACCAGCAGTTCCCTCACGCAGTTGCAGCTGAGGAAGAGG
Organism: Heligmosomoides polygyrus bakeri; assembly: GCA_947359475.1. Classification (NCBI taxonomy): domain Eukaryota; kingdom Metazoa; phylum Nematoda; class Chromadorea; order Rhabditida; family Heligmosomidae; genus Heligmosomoides; species Heligmosomoides polygyrus. The sequence goes on from OX375865.1 coordinate 52,082,340, forward strand.
TCTCAGCCCAAGTCGCAACTCCGGTTGTAGTGCCAGCTCAGGTTGCTGCTCAGCCGATGGCTTCCATGCAAGCTGTTGCAGCTCCTTCGGCTCTATTTCAGCCTATCAGGATTTCTTTGGAACGCGCAGTGTCGTCAGACACTGCTGAGCTTGTTCAGGATCTTAGATCCATCTTCAGGCAAAGGACTTCACGCCACCACGTTATCAGTACAATCTACAATCGCAGTTCCAGGAAAATCAGGAGCATGCGGTTCCTAGTTGCTTCTTTTGTCACTGTTATCATTATTCCTCAGGTTGCCACGTAGTCGTAAACTTATCGGCTAGACTGTACATCCACGGGCAGCGAAGTAGATGTTTCAAATGTGGCGAAGAGCATGACGAGCGCAGCTGTAGACTCAGACGCAAATGCCGCGCATGCCAAAGCCTAAGGCATCACACCGCCTTTTGCAAGTACAACAACTACGTGCGAGTAGATTTTCCAGAGCACGAATTTTATGACAGGCTCGAAGCAGCGATGGCCGACGCACGAGAGGTCAAAATATGACGCAGAAGAGCGCAGTTCCAGGACTATTAACATCACGTGAGTCGCAAGGACATATTTCCCTCTCTACTTTCCTATTTTAGCTAGTTGTTTCTTAGCTTCTTTTAGATCTTTAGTCGCTCTCTTTAGTTCGCATTTCCACTTTCGCACTCGCATGGTAGTTTAGTTTCTCCATCGCATTCGCATGTTAGTTTAGTCTCTATTTAGTTTTCCCCTACCTCTATTTAGTTACTTCTTCAGTGCTTTCTAGTTGATCTCTTTTCCCGTATCTTTATTACAGGTTGTTTTTCTCGCAGATGCCGGGTTATTCTTTTTCGCAGGCCCCAAGACTGCTCCGCAGTTCGATTTTTGCGTAGTTGCAGTTCTTTCGGTTCACCTTATGCGGACAACACGACTTTCATGTTCCTGGGGATTAGGTTGGGAGACCGCACTCACTTTTTGACTCGCCCTTGGGTAACGTTTTCTGCTTCCACGTGCCTTAACCGTCAAGGGGTTTCTCTCATTGTCCTTGCGAGTACAAAACTCTCCCACTCGCAGTTTCGTGGTCCCATCAGAAGCGCAGTAACCGCGCTCGTAGGCGAAACATCATTAGGCCTATCTCTTTCGTCGACAACATCACGACGCCAGCCGACTCGATCTACAGCAACACGATATTCTACATCTCCGACTTCATCTACATCAACCCAATATTCTACACTTCAACTTCAACGACTCTCCACATACTCTACATCTTCATCGACTTCACCTACGGTCAGCCGTCACGAGATAGAGCCGCAGCCACGACGCCGACGCCGACGATGGTTCCCGTGTATATATGACCAATTATTCACGTACTAGTTTGTATAACTGTTTACCTGTCTTGAATTGTATTGCAACTCATAGGTCCCCAAGCATCTATCGTCTGCTCACAACCCCCTCGCAACCGCCCAGGTAAGAACAATCCTCACGCAAAGGGAAAGTGTTTGCGCAGTTTCGACATGATTGACTCAGAGGACTTAGGCCCACGATAGGACATCTACGTTTGACTGTGTCTGTATATTGCGGGTTAGGCAAGATCCTCGCAGCAGTACCTCTTGCCAGCGATTTCGTCTTGTCGCCCGGAGTGTCGTGACTTTCGCCACGACTCTTGAAGGACGCAGAGTCTCTGCGCCCTCTTGGTTCCGCCGGGCATTCCTGACGAATATGCAGCCTCGATTCGCTGCGACGAAGTATGAACGCGCGCGCGGGCACCACTTCTCCCGTCTGCCGGCGCCCCGCACGGTCGTGTCCTCTCGCCGTCCTCTCTCGTCAACTTCTGCTGGACATCACGAATTTGGAGCGAGCCGATTCCACCGCAATGTCGAGGAGCGCAGGGCCGAGGATAAGGAGGATCCACCCTGGCATGGACGCCAGAGGAGGTAACCGCAGGTGCGAGGCGAGGAGCACCGCCTCGTGGGCACACGCCCCAGGCAGGACATCGCCGGACCCTAGCGGGCTGCTGTTGGGGATTCCCCTAGTGAGTTAGGCGGGCTGTTTGCGTGACTCGTAGATATGTGTGTCATATGAGGTAGTAATGTGTAGTTAGTAAATCTGTACGTCTCTCTCATGTTTGCGGGAGTTGCGTGAAGACCGGTGAATACCGACATCTTTGTTGATCGCAATACTATGTGAGAAGGGGAAGGCGCAGAGACGTGCGGGGAAGTTGGCGCAGAGTTGCAGAGCGCTCAGGGAGCTAAAGTCCATCGCAGTATCGACCCAATGGTTCGGCTGGGGCAGCAGGGTCCTACGTAGTTGGTGCCGCGTGGCTGGAAGGGTAGGTGCATTAGCGTGCTGTAAGTCCCCACCGATCTGCCACACACGTGGCCTCGGGTCTGGACCACCGTTACCAATGCCGGTGGCGGCCAGCCCGGGGCACGACAGATTCTGTGTCCAATAGTATGCGGACCTCTATATCCTTCTGATCTCCCAGTATCTTCGCCATTCCTGTGAGGAGGGTTGTTTTTTTCCCCTTCATGGCTTCCTTTGACATGGCACACTTCTCTCTCCTCTGGATCGGATTCTGTGTCGGACCTTTCGTCTTCTTCGATCTCATTAACTATTGCTCTATTTGCTCTAGGTATGCTTTCTCGACGTGCCATCGTCACCTCCCTTGAGAGTGGGATCTCAGACGACTGCTATTACCACTTGGCTGTGGCCTTGATCCGTTTTCCACTTGCCTTCTTGTTTCTTCTTGTTGTTGTCTCCCTTTACATGTGGACGGATGATGTTTCTTTCCACATTTGAAACAACTGGGATCTTTGCATTTCTTTGCGAGGAGGTTGAGCTTTCCACAATTGCGACATAGTTTATTCCTGGTCAGGATCAGCAGTCGTTCCTCGAATGGCACCGTCCAACATTGATAAAACTCGTGGTTGGTACAGTGACAGTAAATACATTCCTTCTTAATGGATATACTGGTCGCTCCTTCTTTCTTTGTAGTTTGCCTTCCGACCAGGGGTGTGCGTAAATGAAATCCGAAATTTCGTAAATCGTAAATCGTAATTACGAAAAAATCGCCGTAAATCGTAAATCGTAAATCGTAAATCGTAAGAAGTACCTGGCGCGTACTACTACCACTATATTTCTGAAGGTACATTCTGGTTACCGTAATTAAAAGCAATTCAGTACTTGTTTACAGCGATAATTTCAGCTTCAAATGAACAAATTTCTTACAGACTGCACGCCTCTAAAATCAGTTCAACGCCTTCTAAAGGAAACTGGGCGCGTTGCCTTTTAGCGAACCGTTGGTTTAAAAAGCTTAGCTAAAAGAAAGAATATCCATGACGACCAAATAAAAAGCGCAACCATAAAATTCCCACCATTTTACCTTACACTTTGCTTGCTTGTGACCTATCGACTACGATGCGCTGAGGTCTTCACTATTCTGCATCTTGAAGAATACCATTTTCCCTTCAAAAGGATGCTTTACATTGTTAACCGGGCATTTTTCATTTTAAATCGAACATTTTGCAAGCAAGATAAAAATTTTCCTTTTATTCATAGTGTAGCTTCTTCTAGGGCAATGCTTAAGGCGAATGGTTGAAGAATGTTTATTTAAACTTTAGATTCGTCTGACTTGTTTTGTTAACTGTCAATTTTATTTCTCAAGTTCAAAATGAAGTGTTCGCCTCAGATTGAAAAGAGCCCGAGTAGAATGAAAAGCGTCCTGTTAACAATAAGCTGTTCGCTTGGTATAAACCATAAAACAGTCTTGCCGCAAGAGGATAGTATTGAAACGGTATGATTTTTTTTAGACACCCTAGATAGTCGAGTTATATTTTTTAAATAAGTGAAACTATACTGTGCAAAGTTATCAAACAATTTAGAAGCTGCTCAGTTTCATTTCAAAGAAAATTGAAGTTGCGCTGAGAAGCCAAGAAGTCCAGTTTTAGTTGAGGAGACTACTAAGGGAAAATGGTTACAAGAAGGTAGGTAGCCATTGGTTGAGCTTTGGTCAATGTGTGTTCTACCGCTGCCACGCGTAACAATCACGCGCTGGCCGAATTCAGAAGCTCTGTTAGTCAAGGAAACATTGTAACGCGCTTCGTAATCTGATGGAAGCTTCAGTGGTTCGTTATTTCTATTAGAGTCTAGTAGCTGCTCCTTACCCTTCATTCAGTTATGAATGATATTTCTTCATGGCTCTGTATCAATTCAGTTCGTTTGGGTTAGGAAAAAGCGTTTGTGGGAAAGGCGACTAGAGGGTAGCGAACACACAGTATGGATTAACCAATAGTCGTTTTCTTCCCGTACAGGATGGATTTGCACGTCTTTCTATCAGCAAGAGCGAAACTATCTCCGACAGCAAGAAGCGAAATGCCCTCCTGCAACGGGAAAAGGGAGTACACAGTCTCCTGGTGGAATGTTCATTCTCCAATTATTCCTTCTACTTGCTTCTCCAGGAGCGCGTGTAGCGCAGTCGGAGGAGGCGCCGACGGTCGCGTGCACCAGATACCAGGTTCCTGGTTTGGATTTACCGCCCAGGCCAACCAAGCCTTCCATCCCTCCGGGGTCGGTGAATTGGTACCGGACGTGTCTGGGAAGGACAAAGCGCTGATTTCTTCATCGGCTGGCCACCGAAAGTGATTGTATGGCCAAATACGCATTCATGTCGCCTCCACGACATCTCGTAGAAGCAGGATACGCTGGCGCATCCAAAAAGGGATTGAGTAACGCCGTCCTTTAACCTTTATCCTTACTTATTTCTCCTGGAAGGCAAACCTGATACGGTGTTCGAGAAATGGTTAAGCAGCGAGAGAGAAAGAGAGGTAGAAGTCGAGCCGCCCCTACACAAAGCTGGTCATCTGCATCGGTACCACATATGAACATTAAAGAACAAAATCTAACAGGAACTGGTAATGCGCTGTGAGAGAAAACTCTAAGATTGATTGCTTTGTTATGAAGCAAGTTGCGCCACAGCCTGTAGACCCTACTATTTGCAGATCAAAGATCACATTTACGAAAATTTACGATTTACGACCCAAAATGTCGTAAATCGTAAATCGCAAAAAATTTGCCCAAAATCGCCGTAAATCGTAAAATCGTAAATCGTAAATCGTAATTACGCACACCCCTGCTTCCGACGAATTTGAATTTTCCCCTTGTTGATTGCTTTCCGCGACCGTTCTACAGGGTGCGTAAAAAGTATTGACGCACCAAGCGTAAGCCTTAGAAACGACAACACGTTATAAAATTCAACAAGTTTGTATACAAAATGTCAACAATGGTCTAGCGAACAGAACAGCATCACCTGTATTTTATATGGGCTTCTTTGCTGCGAATGCAGGAGCGAATACGCCGAGGAAAGGAATCGACGTTGCGCCGCAAGTAGTCCACGTCGATTTCGTTCTATGCTTTGACCTTCAGTGACTTGATACTTTTCTTCATTCAACATGTAAAAGTGTTACATACTCTTCAAGGACCTCCAAAGTGCTAATTCTGGCGGAAGGCTCGCTGCAAGGGAAGCGCATCCGGCCAGTATCATGGTTTGTGCATTCATCGCAAGCGCCTCTCGTTTTCGTGGATACAGAAGTGAAGATAATTCAGTAGAATTATCTGTATTGATGTTCTCAAGAATCTTCCAGCAGGATTGGACTCCTGCGCAGAGTCAAGGATTGTTCAGGACTGGTGCCGCGTCAACTTGAAGGACTTCATTTCGGCACAGGAATGACCTCTGTATAGACCGGATCTGAATCCGCTGAATTACTCTATATGGGAGGTTTTGGAGAACAAGGCTTGCGCTACTTCCCACAAAAGTATGATGTCAGTGAAGGATGACCTGGTCAAAGCATGGAAAGAAATCGACGTGGACTACTTGCAGCGCACTGTCGATGCCTATCCTCGGCGTCTTCGCCCCTACGTTCGCAGCAAGGAAGCCAATATAAAATACAAGTGATGCTATTCTGTTCGCTAGATCATTGTTGCAGACGTTGTCATATCCTTGGCTTGTGCCTCTTCTACCTTCCTGCACAGTTGCTCGATCCACTTCTTCTCTGGCGTATTTCTTCTTCAGCCACTGGGCTGCCACTTCCTAATTCTCTTCTCGGAATTGGAAGCCGCTGAGAGCTTCTTGGCCTCCCCGGCGAGGGTGCTTAACAAGTAGGCAAACTTCCGTAGAGGTGGAGGATCCTGCTCATGGACTAAGGAACAGAACAGTCCCCAGTAGGTGTCCCGTTCTTCGAGGTTGCCGGAGAACGTTGGTATCTGAATTTGTGGCAATACCAGAGGTGGTTCTGCTATGGAAGATCTTTTTCAGCTCCTTGGTTCGTCTTCCGTCTCATTGATCGTTTTGGAATTTCTCTTTCCTTTTGTATTTTCTTCTTCTAGGCTTCTTCGCAAATCCATCCTCATTTCTTCCATCGCCACGATTAGTTCATCGACTTCTCCAACCTTGTCCCATGTGCTGGCGAGGTAGTCTTCGCAAAACTTTGATTCGGTCGCCTTTACTTCTTCGAGTAGGTTATCGAACTCCTTTGCCATCTTTTGGACCGCGGTTTCCAATACATCCTTTTCTTCTTTTAGTGTTGCTATTTTAAGCGCTATTTTATGTTGTTTCGTTTTTAACCGTGTCTCTTGTGCTTTATTTTCGCCTTCTATGGGCGCTTATGTTTCGCTCTTGGCAGCTTCGAATAGCTTTCCCAGGTAGTTTCTCGCCTTAGTTAGGCGAGCCTTCCCCGACCGAATGGATAGAGACATTATTGATTGATTGATTTACTTTTAGAAGCTAGAAGTTGGAATTGGAAAGACGAACTTTACCTAGAATAGTTAAATTTGATGAACGACTAGGAATAGTAGAAGGACACAACAGTAAAAGATATTTTCTATTGAGTTTTCTGTAAAGCAAATTTCCTTTGGACTTCTTCTGTTATCTCCTTACTCTTCTTCTTGACTTCCTGGTAGGCTCTTCTTTCTTCTTTATTTCAAAAATTTCCTTCTTACGTCTTGAGAAATCTCAGGAAGTCTCAAGGATTACTTCCTAACAGCCGTAGTGGCCGATGCATCATGTGCGAATTTGAAGGTGGCAGGAGCGGCAAGTTCAAACGAGATCTAGTCGGAAGTCAGTTCTAATCTGCTTTAGTCCTATTAGGAAAGTAATACTTACCGTCGTTGTTCTTCGGCCAAGATGATGTGCGGGCGAATTCGCTGCCGAATTAGTCGAATAGCAGAATAGGCTATAGTGCCTTGATGAAGTAGTTGTCCTCGTGGAAGTTGAAGTCGAATCCGAAGTCGTAGTCCAAGAAGAAGGAGCAGAAGTCGTCGAGTCCTTGCAAGTCAGTAGTAGTCTTGGGCCTCTTTCGAATTTCATCACTGCCGCCGCAGCATCCCTTTCCATCCGGGCACTCTTCTCCTTCTGCGCCTCTCCGTCCTTGAACTTATGAGTTGGAGCGCCCTTTTTGTCGTTGTCCGCGGTCGCGGAGCTCGGTCCCCGTGCATTTCTTCTTAGTTTTTACTAACAAAAACACAACAAACCGAAAATTAGGTCACGCTAGTCGTGACAGATTGTGTCTTCATCAGCTCTCCTTATACCCTCTTGAAATTGGGAAGTGTTTCTCCTAATCAAACGTTATTGAAAACGGTGCCTGAAATGGGAAATACTTCTACTGTTTGCCGTGGGAGGATGAGTAAAAAAATTTTCCTAAAAATGTCCGCATACATATTTTGGCCTCAGGAGTGTCGTGATCCCAGTGGACACGATGTACTTTGTCCGGTTACTCTTGACTGTTTAATTATACGCCCACATCGAGACAAGTAAAAGGATCTCAAAGGCGATGGGCGACTGTGCTTCCAGCGCTACGACTTCTCCAAGGCGTGATAAGGTCAGAGAGCGGACACGTCTGCGAAGCCACGCGAAAAGTAGTAGAAAGGGAAAGGGTAAATAGAAATATTAGGTTGATGAAAAAGTGTTGCACCAAAATTTTTTAAAAATTTTCAAAATTTGACGGAAACTTCTAAGGACTGCTTGGTGCTACGTAGTTGTAGCACAAACATTCTAGAATATTTCGCATACATGGCAATTTGCTTTTGAGGGCATATAAATACTACGACTATAGTGAAGTGTGACTGACTCCGTGACTCGGACAAGGCTTCGCGACTGGCTATCGCTCAGTCTCTCCTTGTTCTTTTCCGTAATAAGCGCTTTCTCGAGAATCCTGGGTCTTCCTCGTTAATAATACTCGGTAGGACCAGTGGCTTCCTCAAGGAGAACCACAACCTCAAGACGAACATTCACCAGAGGAAGGTAATGCTGTGCTGTTGGTGGGGTTCTCGAGGAATCTCTATAATGAGCTCCTTGACGACGGCACCGCAGTAACAGCGGACATCTACGCTACACAGCTGTAAAAGATCAGCGAGATCTTTTCTCGCAAACGGCAAGGGCGGAGGAATGTTTACCTTCTTCACGACAATGCTCGCCCCCATTTTGCAATGTTGTTTCGCCAGAAGTTGAAGGAGCTTCGATGGGAGGTGCTGCCCCGCTTACTGTATTCGCCAGGTCTCGCGCCATCGGACTACTACCTATTTCGACCTCTCAAGCAACAACTAAGGGACAGGTGCCTTAACGCCCGAACCAAATTGGAATCCGAGGTAGAGCACTTCTTCGAGTCACAGCTGACTTCATTCTGGAAGGAAGAATTTCGTGATCTTCCCAGTAGATAGCAGAATGTTGTAGATGTAAATGGTAATTACATCGAAAATTGAAGTCGCTCACAAAAGAAGCAATAAAATTTTGAAAAAAATTGCGCTGTGATTGCTTATGTCTTGAAAGTTGTTTACTTATGTGCACCTAGTACGTGAGATTTGGTTGTAAGATGTATTCCAATGAATATTATTAACCCAGCAAATCGCTAGCCCGCGAGAGCGCGCGCTGGTACCGTACGGAACCTCGTGAAAACACTACTTCACGATATTCCAAATGAAGTTCCTCTCCAAAAACTCCCTCTCACATTGGTGAAGGTCAGAACAGGTTTGAAGCAAAAAATAAAAGATGTATTTGCTGCTGTAAGAAGGTATGCGTAGAAAAAGGGCACATGTTCGCCATGAATCGTGGAAATAAGGTGACCACATGATGTAGCAGGCGCTTGACATATTTTTGTAAAGATTGTTTTCAAAAGTTTTACAAGAATTGTGATTAGTTGTTTTTCTGCATGACCATTGTTACAAGATGTGAGTAGCTGTTTGGGAATTGTGCCGATCTTTGTGCAGCTTGAATAGTGTGTAGTGTTCATTATTTGTTTTTAACAGTGGTTAGAAGTAAATGATTGCCGGACCACAGTGCAGTAATTGCATTGCATTGCACATTTGCAAGGATCCATCATACATTTCAAGGATCCAACATATCTATTGAATACTTCTAAACTATGAAAAAGCGAGAAATGGGTCGAAGCGAGCAGTTTTATAACCGCGGGTCGAAATCGGCCCGCGCGGTCGTCATTGGGTGAGCAAAAAAATTGTGTGTGTGTGTGTAATAAAAGTAAAATTAGAATCACCAAAACTTTATATTGGAAGCTTTATGGGCTTCAAACACAATCCAACTATCTCTGAGTCGCAATGGTCAAAATTGTATTTGAATTAGAGGTCATAGGAATATCCACATTGGAAGGAGCACGTGACGATGAGTCGTATCTACCACAGAAAGTACTCAAATTCCATCTTTCCCGGAAACCTGCGTCAAGTCTCTTTCCCACTCAAACAAAACATAGTCTAGTTGTACAACAATTATAATGTGGCGCTTCGCAATCTTACTTCGCAAGTAAAACATCTCAACAGCTTTCCTGGACCTAAAGGCACCTTCCACCGAAGCTCCTTCAACCATCAAAATCATCAATCAATACCTACTAGAAGTCATAATCGAAGAAGTCGTCGAACCCGCACAAGAATCGGCAGGCATGTGTTAGGTTGTCCGGAAAGTTCTCAGCGTTTTTAATTCTTCACTTTGCTATAACTTTCTCAAATCTTACCGGATTTACACGAAATAAGCACCGTTTGAATCAGCACCTTTTTACCAGCGAGCCATTTGTCGACATACTGCATCAGCGAAAAATTAGATCAAAAAATTAGAAATTAGAATTAGGTTAGAATTAGATTAATATCACGACAGCTGTTTTGGATAGGTCCTGATCAGCGAAAAATTTTGTAAAAAAAAATTAGAAATAAGAATTAGATTAGAACTAGATTAAATGATGAGAGGTTTGGAGAATAAGGTGGGTGAGGCAGAACTCCAACCATTAATTCGTTCAATTTTCGAATAGTGAGTTGTGAAACGTGTGAGCAGGCGTTATCGTGCAAAAGAAACGGGCTTCTTCTGTTGACCAATGCTGGCTGAAGTTGACGCAATTTTCGGCACATTTCGTCGATTTCCTTGCAGTAGGACTCTGCTGTGATCGTTTGGCCTGCTGCCAAAATGTTGTAATGGATCACACCAGCCGTCGACCAACACAGTGACCATTACCTTTTTGGTGGAGGTTCGCCTTCGGAAAATGCCTAGGAGGTTCGTCCAACCACTGTCCGAAACGTCTCCTGTTATCATACGGAATCCATTTCCCATCGCAAGTGATAATTTGATCCAAAAAGGGGTCAGTGTTCTGTCGCGTAAAAGTAGAGAGGAACAAATCTCGAAACAATTTTTGCGCTGTGAAGGTCATCTTCGAGGCTGAAATCTCTGGTCCGAAATTTACTGAACCTCTGGCGCACAGTGCTTTCTCTAACACTTTCAGCCCTCTACACTTGATTGATTTGTCGAGCTGTCTCTCTGTGAGTTGTCTCTGCAATTTGAAGTTAAAATAAAGTATTGTTCGGAATTGCTCTTTCGACATACTTCAATAAGTCCTTGAAAAACATAAATATAAAATAAGGTTGAAACATAAATTATTTAGGCAGATAGACCGAAGAATTACAGATCGTATCCCTAATGCGCAATGCAAGTTGAGTTTCTACGTAATAATAGACGAATGAAAAATAACACAAAATGCTGGGAACTCTCCGGACAAGCTACTACTATTAGGTTGTCACATAAGTTCTGTCCGATTTTCGACGGCAACTTTGCGGTGTAGTATCTCAGCAGAAAATAAAGTTTATTAATCAAAGTAAGAACCGTTAGAATCAATGCACTTCTGCCAACGATATACAAGAGCGTTAATTTCATTTCGGAAAAAATCTGAATTTCTAGAAGCAATGAAACACTCGAAGGCAATTTCGATATCTGCTACATTAGTAAAGTTTTTATCCTTGAGGAAACCATCGAGATGCTTGAAAAGATAAATGACCGTTGGAGCTAGGTCTGGTGAATAAGCGGGATGCGGGAGAACTTCATATCTCAACTGGTTTAATTTTTGGGTGGTCAGATGCGAGACATGTGGACGGGCGTTGTCGTGAAGAAGGATCGGTCCTCTTTGATTCACCAGTGCAGGACGCATTTCAAGCAACTTTTAGTGAACCACGTCTAATTCACGACAGTACCTCTCTTCCGTGATGGTTTCACCAGGCTTCAAGAAGTCGTAGTGGATAATACCAGTTGCAGCCCACCAGACAGTGAGCATGACCTTCCTCGGATGGAGGCTAGGTTTGGGAAAGTGTTTCGGCGGTTCTTCCTTATCCAGCCATTGCGCTGATCTTCTTCGATTGTCCTACACGATCCATTTTTCGTCACAGGTAATTATCCGGTCAAGAAACGGATCGTTTTTGTCCCTTATAGTAAGGGAAGAACAGATCTCCAGGCGACACCTCTGCTGCTCCTCAGTGAGTTCGTGGGGTACCCACTTATCCAGCTTTTCACCTTTCCTACCGCCTCTAGGTGTCTCGAAATGGTTGTACGACTGACCTGAAGTTCTCTCCCCATCTCACGCAAGTTCCTCGTGAATCGGCTTCCACTCGTTCTTTCAAACGTCCGTCATCACATTTGGCTGGTCGTCCTGAGCGGTCCTTGTCTTCGAGGTCCACGTCTCCAACCCGGAACTTCTGGTACCATCTGCGCACGGTGCGTTCGTTAGCGGAGTCCTCTCCCCATGCCATCTTGATTTTTTGAGTTGCCTCGCTAACACTGCGGCGAAGCTTGAACTCATGAAGCATTATTACCCGCAAGTGCGTTTTTTCCATGGTTTCGTCCAGCACCTAAAACGAAGCAATGCTTACGACTTTTTAAAAGCAACACACCAAGTTTTATAGAGCGAAACAAGCGCTACAAAATAGTATACAACATATATACAATTACTTTCTCTATACATGAAAAAAACAATCACAAAGTAACGCCTATCGGGATCGGACAGAACTTATGTGACAACCTAATATTAGGGACGGCCAAAAGTAATGATACCCTCCATGCCGTGCCCATATATATCGTGACTGGAGTTCGGTTTTGTGCTTCTCGTATTTGTGTGTTTGTTTGCTACTTACTGAGGGCCACATGAGAAGTGACCACTTTCGCCCTTTCCAGAAGCATGCCAAAACCGCAGTCTGTCTCATGCCGAAACCCCAGTCTGACGAGTCGACCTGTTTCGCACAAATCTCGCCCAATTCCCAACCCCGAACAGCCTGGGCTCAATAGTAACGATGAGAAGTACAATACCGCCCGCGTCGCGCGGTCAAAAAGACGGTTTGCGACGGAAAAATCCGTCGCAAACCGTCGCATGCTCATAACTCCTTTAATCTTGAGTTGTCTCAGAAACTGTTGGCACCTTTCGATTCGTCTCCTCGAGATCTACAAAACCATGTATGAAAACTTTACCAGTCCACCGCGTTTTCGCCGTGGGTGGCCTAAAAACAGGCTGATGCGATTGGAGCACCTTATTTTCCAGGACGTGCATGTGACGTGCAGTGTTTTCGGAGTATCTCAAGCATGGCGTGCGTTGTCAGTGCTCTCTCATGCCTGGAATGTTCCAGAGTGCGCCGTGCACAGTGCATATATGATCAAACCTATCAATCGAATGGGCGGAAGCATGTACACTTTGTTTCTCTCTTCGCTTAGTGGAAAATGTAAAGGTTTCAAGACTATCTTGCACCGTTTGGAGAACTTTATAAGAAATTTCCAGCCGTCCTACTTAAGAGTTGAGTACACAATGCATATAGGATCGAACCTATCAATCGAGCGAGTGGAAGCGGTTCAAATGTCGTGCTAAACAGCAAAGCTTACCCTCTTTAGGTGCTTTAGTGCACACACTAACAGCAGCTTATACAAATTAAGAGGCTTTAAGAAGCGATAAGTGAGTGTGCCGTGCAAAATGCATAAACGATAGAACCGTGTTTGAAATTAGACTAAATTAGAAATTTCCACCCGCCCTACTCAGGAATTGCTGTACTCTGTTCCGGGGAGGCTTTAGAGTACGCTGTGAGCAATGCATATAGAATAGAGCCTATCATCGGATTGATGGACCGCTCGCAATGCACGCGCGGGACAGTTCGTAGCGCAATAACTCTATCAAGTTCAAATCGTTTGGGCTGCAACTCGAGGACTTTGTAGGCAGTGCAAGGTTCTTGACGTGCTCTAAAGCACAACGGTGTAGCTCATGAATGGACTAAATTACAGCGCTGCGAAACTGCAGGTGAGGCTTGTGCGACCCAATTTTTTCCGATTTCGGTCGATCACTGCGCAAAGACACGACGAGCCAACGGCATGCAACTGCGTAGGCGAGCGGAACACCTACGGTGCTTTAAGACGATATGCTCGCAACTCCCCAGCTGCCTAAACTGCCTTAGCCCCATCTGCCGTTTTAGGGCGGCGGAATTTGCGATTGTAATTTCCTGCCCTCTTACTCATCCACATTTGGGTTTTCGACACTTCCAAGGACACCGTTTTGTTCACCACAAAAAGCTTTATCGAAGAGTGTCACTCTCGACCAATTTCAAAAAATCGATTTTTTGGCAGTTTCCCATTGAGGACGAGGGCACCATTGGCCGGCGCGGACGATGACGTCATCGAAAACCGATGCTTTCGAAATTATCCAAATTTCCTCGTGCAAACTTCGCCCCAAAATCATCCAGGCGGTTATTTGGGGCGCTGATTACGAAACCAACGTCGGTTTTTGAAAATTCCGCCGATTTCAGAAGGTTACTACCCGTTTGAGGGTGGTCGGGTCAGGACCACCGGTCACCCTCAGTTATTGGTATAAGCGGTCTCCTCCGTAATCGCCGAATGAACTTCGGCATCCTGTTCGGCACCCCGAATAAGTCTCCGTCCCTATACGAAGTTTGAGCAAAATCGGTGATCCTGACCCGACCACCTCCAATTATCCAGAAGAATATCCAAAACCTACCGAAGTCGACCGGAATTTTCAAAGACCGACGTCGGATTCGTAATCAGCGCCCCAAATAACCCCTAGACGATTTTGGACGAGAAAATTCGGCCAATTTCGAAAACATCGGTTTTCGATGACGTCATCGTCCGCGCCGGCCTGGCCAATGGCGCCCTCGTCCTCGATGGGGAACTGTCAAAAAATCTATCTTTCTGAAATTGGTCGAGATTGACATCATTCGATAGCGCTTCCCATGCTGAACAGAACAGTGCCGCTGCGAGCGTCGAACACTCAAAACTGGGCGAATAATGGCGCAGGAAACTTCAACGCTAAAAACTCCGCCGCCCGAAAATGACAGCTGGTGCTAAGGCAGTTTGATCAGGTAAGGAATTGTTTAAAACATTCTCTTAAAGAACCTTGAGTGTTCTGCTCGCTGGCGCATTTGTAGGCCGTTAGCTCACCGCGTATTCTTGCACGTGTCGACTGAATTTGGAAAAAATCGTGCCAGACAAGGCTAACCTGCATTTTCGCACCGCTGTAACTTTGTCCAATCATAAGCTACATTGCTGTGTTTCAGCGTATTACTAGCCCACTCAATTGTCTACAAAACCGACGAGCTGCAGCCGGAAAGGTTAACAAATGACAGAGTTTTCGTTCTCAGAACACGCCCGCGCGTGCAATTTAGCACAACAACGGTCTATGTTCTCCGTGCCCTTACTCGCCCGGATAACAGTTCTCGCCGCTCATAGTAACACCTTCAATTCAGCACGAAAAGCTCTATGAAACGCTATCAAACTCGACCAATTTCGGAAACATCGATTTTCGATGACATCATCGTCCGTCTGGCACGGCCGTCTTCGATGAAAAACTGTGAAAAAATCGATGTCTCTAAAACTGGTCGAAATTGATAACGTTCGATAGGACTTTTCGAGGTGAACAGAATGGTACTCTGGCTGGGGCTCGAAAACTCGAACATGGGCGAGTAAGGGCGGAAGAAGCTTCACCGCTGCCGTCCACCGCTCCAAAATGGCGGATTGTGCTAAAGCAGTTTAGGCACTTGGAGAGCTGCGAGCATGTCATCGTAAAGTGCCTTCGGTGCTTTGCTCGTTCGCGAGTTTGCATGCCGTTAGCTCGCCTCGTGTACCTGCAGCGGTCGACCGAAATCTGAAAAAATCGTGTCACACACGCCCAACCTGCATTTTCAAACCGCCGTAACCTTGCCAGTTCGAAGGATACTTTGACGTGCTTTGACGCTCTGCTAGAGCATATTACTGCCTACGGAATCCACACGTTCCAGCCAGAAATATTGGAAGCTGACAGAGTTATTGCGCTCCGAACACGCCCGCGCGTGCAGTTTAGCACAACAACGGTCGATGTTCTCCTCGCTCTTACTCGACCATATTACAGTTTTCCCTACTTACAATAACACCGTTCAATTCAGCATGAAAAGCTCTATCGAACTGTTCGATTTTCGATGACGTCATCGACCTTCTGCCGCGCTGTTGAGCCGCCTCGCCTTTGATACTAAATTGTCAAAAACCGATATTCCCAGAATCGGTAGAAATTGGCACCATTCGATAGCGCTTTTCATACAGAACAGAACGGTACCACTGAGAGTATCGAACAATCAAACCTGGGCAAGTAAGAGTGCAGGAAACTCTAACCGCTATCTTCCACCGGTATAAGCTGGCAGCTGAGGCTAAGGCAGTTTAGAAAGATGAGGAGCTTTGAGCACGTCATTGTGAAGTACCTTAAGCGCTCTGATAGCACACGCATTTCAAGACCGTTTGCTCGCCGGGTCTTCCCACAGTGGTCCACCAAAATCGGAAAAAAATGCGTCACACAGGCCTCACTTGCATATTCGCGCCCCTGTAACACTGCCTCTTCCTAAGCAACACCGTTCTACTTTAACGTACTACTAGAGCGTTCTACTGCCTACAAGACCCACTAGTTGCAGCCGAAACGATTTGAACTTGAAAGAGTTATTGCGCACCGAACACGCCCGCGCGTGCAATTTGCAAGCGGTCGCCCCCCTCGATTGAAAGGTTCGACTCTATATGCATTGTTCATGACGCACTCTGAAGGCTAGCTGGACAGCCTTAGAGCAATTCCTTAGTAGGGCGGCTGGAAATTTATGATAGAACTTTCCAAAGGCTCACTCTACCAGTTGCGAACCCATTCGATTATTCGATTGATAGGTTCATCTCTATGTATACGCATTGCACGCGGTGCACACTTAACGTCTCTCCGGGACAGATTGGAGCAATTCAAAAGTAGGGCGGCTGGAAATGTTTGATAAAATTCTCCAAACAATGCAAGATAGTCTTGAAGGCTTTACATTTTCCATCAAGCGAAAATAGAAACCCAGTGGACATGCTTCCGCCCATTCGATTGATAGGTTCGATCATATATGCATTGTGCACGGCGCACTCTCGGAACATTCCAGGCATGAGAGAGCACTGACAACGCACGCCATGCTTAAGATACTTCGAAAACACTGCACGTCAAATGCACGTCCTGGAAAATAAGGTGCTCCAATCGCAAAAGCCTGCTGCAGTTATTTTTTTAGGCCACCCACGGCGAAAACGCAGTGGACTGGTAAAGTTTCATACATGGTTTTGTAGATCTCGAGGAGACGAATAGAATGTTGCCAACAGTTTCTGAGACAACTCAAGATTAAAGGAGTTATGAGCACGCGACGGTTTGTGACGGATTTTTCCGTCGCAAACCGTCTTTTTGACCGCGCGACGCGGGCGATATTGTACGTCTTCTACCTTAACCCTGCCAAGCAGCGAGTCTGGGTGAGGCCTGGTGACCTGCTACCGACCTTCGTTCGGCGGGATGTTCACGGCGAGAAGCACCTTCTGAGCTCTTGAGTCTGCGCCTATGGACCGGAGGCTGTTTTCCAAAAGCACGACGATTGATTCCAATGCCATGGTGAACGAAATAGAAGAGATGGACCGGCGAATCGCACTTATTCGGTCTCAGCGCTTCAAAAAGGTTCTCCTCTTCGACAACGCCGCACCCCATCGGGCAAAAGTAACCACGGATAAGTATGCTCAGCTGGGCTACGTTCACACGTTTCACCCACCGTATTCGCCGGACACCTCTCCATGCGACTGCCACTACTTCTTGAGCCTATAGGACTTCGTGGTCGGAAGGGACGCAAGGACCCAGGCAGACCTCGACAACCATAACGAGCAGTAGATCAGCACCAGGCCTAAGCAGTTCTGGAAGGATAGGATCAGGAAGTTGGCTGATCGATGGCAGCAAGATCATTGACCTTAATAGCGAACACATTCCTCAGCACCGTTGAGTTGTGAATGAGTTATAAAGAGATAGAGAAATTTGTTGAATTTGTCTCATTACTTTTGGCCTACCCTAATATATGCCACATTCCAAAGTGTGAAAGGAGAAGAAACAGACGCCGCTGAGAATCGTCTTTATGCATCGTTTCGCCAAAAATGCTGCTTATTGTTAAACGACGTAATCTACACAGCTTTTTTCCTCGTAAAAAGATAATCGAAATGCTAGTGTCAAAGAGAGAAAATCTCCGTGTGCTAATCGTGGATATCAAGCAGCGTTTATGCAAATCCAGTTGCAAGAATCGCATCGCGACCTTTGTAGCTTCTTGTGACTGCGTGGTCCTCAGAAACATTTTATTCCAAGCAACCTGATCAGCTATAGGTGGATGAGTCCCATTAGGGATAACGTCAACCCAGAATGTTGAATATGGTGCTGTCGGTATACCTTCGAAAAATTGAAACACCATTAACTTTCTAGATTCTAAAAAACTACGTGGATAACGTTCTTATGGGAGCAGACGCCGTGGAAGAAGCAATTGAAAAGTCCATAAAGGAAAAATAGATTTTCGCCATAGGAATGAATCTGTGGGTAAACAGCCAGATCGGAGAAAACGACAGGGCACCACATAAACCCATGAGGCTGCTAGGAGTGGGTTATAATCCTGTAACAGATACGTTTGCCTTGAAAACACTCTTATCCTTCCGATAACAACTGAAAGAGACTTTCTCAAACAACACCACTCCGTCTATGATCATATTAGCTAGGAGCGCTATTGATGATTAATGAAAAGCGGTAATTAGGAACAGTGTTTGAAGAAAAAATTGACAGGAAAGCGCAATTAAACTGAGATTTTGCAATTCAATGGTATGAAACAACAAACGAAATTTACAGCATCCTCATACAGATTCCTCATAGGTTGTTCACGTCCGATAGTGAAAAATTAATCTCTGGAATTTTTGTGGATGCAAGCAATCAAGCGTTTGCAGTTTGTGCACTTGCAGCAAATTCCACCTCTTCGGAAATTTCATCTCTGATTAGCGGAAAGACAAGACTTGCACAAAAATGCGCAACTTAACAACAGCAAGACTTAAACTAATTGCAATTCTACTCGCTCTCAGGCAATCGGAATCAACAACATACGGATTCAGCAGACACGTTCCCCAAATAAACCTTGCCAGTAACAGCCTTTTCGCTCTTGATAAAACCGAACCGTAAGAAAAGCCTCAATTTTTTGTAGGGGATATATAATAAGAGTTATCGTGAACGGGTGAGATGCATTAGGTTTGCATCTGCAACCTTTTTCACATTCCTGCTGAACGAAACCCGGCAGATGTAGGCATCAGTGGTATAACAAACGCGCATATCCGATGGTAGACAAAGGATGCGCAGTGCTTATTAGAAGAAAAATAGAACATGCTTCTTAGAAATATCCACTCAGTTGAAAATTAGAAAAGTGATGTCCAAGAAGAACTAGAAAAAGAAAAACAGAAAACAAGACAAGTCCAAGTACATCTGAAATCCAAAAAATTGCATGACTGTGCTTTTGATTTGATTTGGTTCAGCAGGCTGGAAAAAGCGCTGCGTGTAACAGCCTACGTATTTATTTATTCAAAGCATAAATTATAATTTAGCGTGAAGAAACAGTAGTATGTAAAAAATACACATGCAAACGTCAACCATTTAAACAGCACACAATCTGCAACGCATCTAGACGTTTAGACCAAGCGAACAAGGTTAGCAAGCAATAGCATTTCTATACGCTTGCATAGACATCTCGATAGACCATCATACTTCCCAAGCACAGCATTTAATTCCTGAAGAAATCTATAGGTTAGGAAATCCGACCTGGCTCTTGATTTTGCAACAGGTACTCGAAGTTTAAGTTTCCCTCTGACGGTTCTTAACATTGTTTCACAAACAAAATTCAGCTGGGTTAATAGGTAGCTTTCCGGAAAGTAATTCGTACATCATGACAAGATCCGAGATTTTTCTTGTGTTCTTCAGTGAAGGGAGACCTAACTGGACAGACCGTTGATGTCCATTCGGTAACTGTTATATTCTAGTGAGAAGCATCTCATCATAAGCTTTCGCGTAAAATTGTTTTGAACACATTCTTATAGATCGATGTCCCTCTCCTTGGTTGGATTGAACACGGTAGTACCTGTTTCAACAATTGGTCTCACGTAAGTTTTGTACTCACGTATATATGCCTCTGGAGCGTTTCAATGCAAAGCTCTGAAAAGGTTGTAGATGCGATAACTGGCTCTTTTCACCAGAACTCTACAGTGCTTAGAAAAACACAAATCACTTCTAATAGTGAAACCCAAATCACGAGCTTCTCCCTTAATGCTGTAGGTTTGAGTCACTGTTTGATCTCTAGGTCCAATCACCAGAAGATGTGTCTTTTCAGCAGAAAGCGGGAGATCCTATTTTTCTGCCCACTGGCTTACTGCATCCATTGCTGACTGAAGGGAAGTTTAGTCCTCAGTACGCTCAATTTTTTTGTAAATTCTGACATCATCGTCATACATCCTTCACGCGACCCCTAACCTTGTTATGTGAGCTAGCAGTTCATAGGTATATACAGGGTGCGTAAAAAGTATTGACGCACCTACTTTTTGTTTCAGCTCCAGCTTTCTGTTTCTATCCCTCTAGGTTTTTGTTGTCTGTATTGTGCTCAAAAAAACACTCACGAAAAAAACTGAAGAAACATGATCGTCACCGTTACGGTGGCCCTTTTTTTGTCTTTTACCCAGGCAGCTGAATACTTCCTTAACAAGAGAATTTGGCGCTGTTCGAAACGGTTGGTGAGGAAAGAGGTCAGCAACCCAAACGTCAGTCACGGCTCTGGAGAATGAGGTCTGGGTTACTTTCAACAGAAGTGACCAGTCGCAGAAGGCTACCCTGTTAAAAGCACGGGACGAAATCCAAGGGAGTACTAGCGGCGCGTGCTCATGAATTTCTCCGTCGTTTTCGCTCCTGTATTCACAGTAAAGGAGCCGATGTCAATTACGACTTATTCTGTCGTGTTTGCAAGATCATTTTCCATATTTCTGAAATGAATATTTTAAAACTTACTGCGCAATACTATTTCCACAACCGCCGTTTACTGCGTCAATACTTTTTACGCACCCTGTAGAAGGAACAGAATAGAAGACAACACACCTCCTTGTGGAACACCGCTGTACACGGAGAAAACCTCGGAGTATTGTCCCCTGACCTTAACCTGATATGTTCTTCATAACAAAACTGTCGTGTTCAATTAACGATGAATTTCTACCGCTTTTATTTTAAGCACTAACTTATCCACAGTAACTTTATCAAAAGCCTCTGAAAAGTCACAATACACTACATCACTGCGCTGTTTCTCGTCAAATACCTTTGACCAGTCATTGAGAGACGTAAGAAGGGAAGCTTCCACTGACCTCCCTTTCACGAACCCATGTTGGTCTCTGGAGATTACATTATAGGATTCAAGATGAACTAGGATCTGCTTCTTGAGGATCTTTTCAAATGTTCTTGCAAATATTGAAGTAATGCTAACTGGTCTATAATTTCTGGGATCGTTTATTGGAGCCTTCCTGAAAATAGGTGTTACAAACGCGTGCTTCCACCTAACAGGAACTTCCGATCTCATCAAGCTTAAAATGAATATATGTTCCAAAGATTAGACTATGTGGTGGACGATGTCCTTTATAAAGCTGACAGGAATAAAGTACGGTGAGAGAGAAAAAGATTTGGGCCACTTTACCAGTACGTCGATAATTTCGCCCTTTTGAAACCAGAGAGCAGACTTCACTTGAGGAAAACGCGGTAGATCTTCATCAGAGTCAGTCTCACAGCCGTCTAAACGAACTTGGCTCTTGTTGTACACTTTCAGAAACACTTCTCCCAATAAATCTGCCTTTTCCTAATCCGAATAAATAAGTTCTCCACTACTATTAACTAAAGTAGGGATTATATCGTCACTACCAGAACGAGTGCTAATAAACCTGTAAAATGCTTTTCTATCCTTTGACTGCATTACTTTCCTTTCAATATACATATTGTACCGACGATGGGCCTTAGCATGTTTGATAGACAAAGTCTCATACAAAGCCCAGTCCTCCTGTCTATTGGTGACGCGGACTTTCCTCCAACATAAGAAGCGATAATTATTCAATCTTCTGAGATGGTCACCATCACCCTCTTTTTCACCTTCACCCATTCTTCGCATGGGTACGAACATTTCGATTGTATGGCGAATAATTGTGAGTAGTGCTTCATATAACTGATCGACGGTGCCTGGAGCTCGTTATTCTGACCCATTCAATACTGGCGAGGTAGATCCCAATTTGATAATAATCGGCGCATTTATAATTTCTAATCTATCTAATTTCACTATTTTTGCGCTTTAAATCCATTTGAAACGTGACCATGGCATGGTCACTGCAACCGATGGGTGAACCTATTTGCACATCACTCGAAACCTACCTTATTGCACAGAAGAAGGTCCAAAACTGAATTTCTCCTAGTTGGAGCCAGCACCAAATGCTCGAACCAGTGAGTTTCAAAAACAGTGGAAAAGCATCTAGATACATATCCGCACCGATTAGACATCTGGCAAGTTGAATCTTCCAACAGGACTGTTGTTATGTCTATGGCAGAATAATCGCTTATAGCCTTTGTAAGCTGATGTGACCCTGATGCACTACAGCCAGGAGTGCTGTACACACATATGACGCGAAACACATTATCACCATGGTTTACGTCGCAAACCAAAATCTCGTATGTAAA
This sequence comes from Heligmosomoides polygyrus bakeri, assembly GCA_947359475.1. Taxonomy (NCBI): domain Eukaryota; kingdom Metazoa; phylum Nematoda; class Chromadorea; order Rhabditida; family Heligmosomidae; genus Heligmosomoides; species Heligmosomoides polygyrus. Next base: position 52,104,702 of record OX375865.1, read on the forward strand.
CTCACGAGTTAAAAACAGCTAGGTTAGGAACTAGTACTGACGAGGGTCGCTTCAAATATTGGACAAATAACAGCAACGGACATAGACAAAGCAGAAACTAGCTTTTATAAACTAGAACACAGTTAAGTTAAAGTCCAAGATTTCCAAAAAGACATCGAGATAAAAAGATTTTTGTTGACATGGAAGGAGTAATACGCTGTGCTCCTCGGTTACAGAATGCAAATCTATTCTTTGACGCAATCCGATATATTCCTATGAAATCCAAGATAATAAGATTCGTCGTAACAGATATTCACATGAGCTAGCGCCCAACACGAAAAAAGATCAAATATTCGCTGAAGCTCGGCAAAGTTCCTGGTTGTCTAATCCATCGACTTTAGCATGAGATGTGCTTAAAATGTGCGTAATATGTAATATGCTAAAAGCAGCAAAGCTTTCCATTCAGGGAACAAGAGATCCCATCCTGATGAATGATAAAGTCTAGCACATTCCAAAACGCCTGCAACGGAGGAGAACCGAACCCACGACCTTCCTCGGATGAAGTAACGCCACGTTCCACAGAGGCTCAACCCGCTTGACAGCAGCGCCATCACAGACGTACAAGACATCGATCAAATGCCCACATGGGGATAACATTTAAAAACACCCCCCCCCCCCCCGTGCAATGGAAACGGTCAGGTGTTCGCGGTGGAGCGCGTTTGCGCAACCCACAGTGGAGCATTCCTAAAAGAGTGAACTCTAGCACCTTTGTCTATCTTTTTTTCATAATTGTTCCTAGTCATACTTCTTGTAATAAAGTTTGCGGTACAATTCTAATTGCAGGACCTACTTTGTTGCTCCTCTCCATTATGCTCGCCTTTCCCTTCCCTTCTACCGTTGAAGTTTATCGAAACACTAGACATGCGTCACATAATGGAATGACCGCTGGGCTCTCCAGAAAATGCAGGGCGACGTCATCTGAATCCACACACACACGTCCACACCTTTTATCGCTGCGGGTGGTTTTATTTCATCACTAAGTATGTGGAAACCAACATGATAACACATCTGATCGTGAGATTATAAGCGATAAGGGTTTTGCATTAGTGGCAAGTCGTAACGGCCATTAATTTTAAATAATGGCTAGAGGGTGGCGATAGTCGAGATATCTTATTCCTTCAATTTTTCTTAAAGGATTGCTCACCGTGGCGTGAATATCGTACTTTGTATAAGCGAGAACGGTCGTTTGTCTGTCTGCTTGTCTGTTTGCACAGAAGTGCTGGAGGAGTGTGTTGGGGGGGGGGGGAAGTGTGGAGATTGGGGGGGGGGGTGTAGTTGTTTGGTGTCATCTACGTCGTGTTGAGAGAGGTTAGAAGACGTGTCGCCGATGTCACGCAAAGGGCGTCCGATTTCCGACCATGTGTCATCGACGTCGTGAAAGCGAGCGTCCGAGTTCAGAAGAGGTGTTACCGAAGTCGTTCAACAGGCGTCTGGGTTCATAAGGCATGTCACCAATGTCGCGCAAAGGGCGTCCGGGTTGAGAAGTGGGACCAGTAATGGGGGAGCGATGAAGGATGGTGATCCAGTAAGGAGGGACCGCTAAGGGTTGACTAATAAAGGGGACCAGTGAAGAGGGGACCAGTAAAGGGAGTACCAGTGAAGGTCGGACCGGTAATGGGGACCGGTGAAGGAAGGGGGTGCAGTGAAGGGGGACCGGTGAGGATGAATCCAGTAATGGGGACCGGTGAAGGATAGAAGGACCAGTGAAGAGAGGACCAGTAAATCGAGATCTAGTAAAGGTGAGAGCAGTAGTAGGGACCGACGAAGAGGGGGGACCAGTGAAGGGTGAACCGGAAAACGGTTGACAATAAAAGGTGACCACTGGACCACTGAAGAAGGACCAGCAAAGGAGTGACCAGTGAGGATGGGACCGGTGAAGGAGGGGAGTCCAGTAAAGGTCGGGGACCTGTAAAGGTTCCCCAATAAAAGGAAACCAGTGAAGGTGGGACCAGCAATAGGGAGCGGTGAAGGGGTGGGGGCAGGGTCAAGCGTGGGGTTCGATTTTTGCTGAAAATTTACGACCCCCCCCCCTCCGAAGCGGAATTCGTACCCCCTCCCTCCTTCTTCCACTGTTTTATTCATTATATATATCTTGATTTCTTCAAGGTTTTATGTGCATTTGAACTCTTTAATAAGTTCTTATTTTCAGGAGCGGCTTTGACACAATAGAACAATGAAAAGAGGTCACTGAACAATAATACTTTGATGGCACAATAAAGCTGAATATTATTTTTCGACACTTTTCAAACGTTCAATTTTATGCTCCGATGACGTTGGTGCAAAGTCGACAGAGGTCGATTCAACCTGTTCTATCCCAGAAAATCACGATTTTTTCACAGTGAATTAAACAGGACTTCGAGATTTTTGTGGCTGGATTTTATCCGTATGGGTGATATGCTTCGGCTAAACAATAATATTTTCATGAAAAATTAGAATTTTGTATGCGATCCATCCTCAGCGGAGATTCATCGCAGCGGAGAAGCTTATTTTTACTGTGCTTCAAGCACGACTTAAAATTCTATATGGTACAATTTCACTCTCTGTCGTCCTGTCCTTCAGAAGGCAGAAAAAATTTTCCAGCGAGGAGTCCATCCATATTTCAGTTGCGATCGATCATGTCAGAGAGCGCAGTAGCCGCATGTAAACTGCCGTAACTCGGAGATTTTTGGGTCTCCTGGAAAATACATAAATCTTCAGCAGATGTGTTTTCTAAGCTTTAAAAGGCAGGTTCTAAAAGTAACATCTTCCATGTGATTAGTGTGTCGATATTTTTTCGGTAAATCAAGACGTCTGATCATATAGAATATCGTTTCAGAGAAACAGAGTTTTATCACTGTGTGTCAAACGGGTTTAAAATTTTATAGGGTACGATTTCATTTTTTGATGCTGTTTCCTGCAGAAGAGAAATTACTTTTCGAGCAAGTCCGTCCTTCGGTTGCCATTCCGTCATCGATTCGAAGAGCGCTTCAAAAATCTTGTAGGGAAAGCACTTAGGTCGTCCTCAGTAATTAACACTTGAAATTTTATAGAGTGCAATTCTGGAAGTAGGCAGAAAGCTGCCGTGTCCATGACGTCCTAGGAAAATCTGAAAAAAAAATCAAAACCTCTCATTGACTCTATATATCTGCGGACAGGAAATCTTTATTTTTCACATTAAATTTTTTTGATATTCAATCCTATTTTTTTTTACTCCAGGAAACGCAAGTGCTTGTATATCTCCGCATTGTTGTAGTCACACCTGGGAAAACAACTTATTAATAGATGCAAACATCATCTAAAAACCTGAATTTGGAGAGAGTCCTCTGCCAAAACCGAGAGAGTACGACCCCCCCTCCAGTCGAGGCTACAGTACGACCCCCTTCGATTCCCAAACTTCAGGCTTGACCCTGGGTGGGGGTCCAGTGAAGGAGACCAGTAAATGGGGTACCAGTGAAGTACCTTTCAAGGGAGACCAGTAAGGGGGCCAATAAAGGGAACACCAGTTAAGGGGTTCAGTAAAAGGTCCAGTAGTAGAATCATTAACACATTGACGACAGTCGCATTTTGCGGCAGACTGCCGCGTGAGACGCGCGCCTGATTCTACACTCGCGTGCTATGAGCCACCGGTGGCTCATAGTGTCCCTCGCGGACCTCTTTTTTTGTTTCCTACACATTCTTACAGATTTTTTTTATTGTTCTGGTCTCCTTCCTAGTAAATTTTTAAAATTCGATATACATAATGAAAGTAACAACATTTCTCTTGCTTATTGCTGTTGGACGTCCTCCTCTCACAGAAGATTAGGGAACAGAAAAAACATCTCTAAGAACAAAAAATGAAGCGAAATGTTATGAGCCACCCGTTACTCATATTGTCCCACGTGGACGGACACGTATGAGCCACCGGTGGTTAGTATTGTCGTCAATGTGTTAAGGGGACAGAAAGAAGAGTAGTGAAGGGGTATTTCTCTTAGTGTCGTCCAACGTCGCGTCAGAAGACGTGCTACAAACGTCGTGCCACGTGTGTCGTGGTGCAAAAGACGTGTCGTAGACGTCGTGACACAAGCGTCGGGACCGAGCAAATGTATCACAGACGTTATCGAGTGTGCATCCGGATCCAGAAGACGTGCCACAGACAAGACTTTGCACAGCATCCGTGAGGTTTTCAGCTGACTTTTTAAAGGCTTCGTGCAACAACGAGTTTGTGCGTACTTAATTCTCACTTCCGTTTTCTGTCGGCACATGGAGTTGGTGGGGAAGGGGGAGGTAGGCAGAATGAGTAAAGGAATCGGAGTAATGTTATTCCCGTCAAATTGTGAACGGTATCGAGCGGTCTATCAATAGCAATTGAATTCTTTTTTGTTTTCTTAGATTAAGCACTTCGGATTAAAACTCTCTCTCTATCTGTTCCTCGCCATATGTAGAACGAGTACTTCAGAGAATGAATTGCGTATGTGCAATAGAGGATGAGGTCCCATAGGAGCAGTTTTGAAGATTTTGCCCTACCGTATTCAGCTATACCATTCTATTTAACAAAAGTTTTTTCTGTAATGAATGAGAGAAGATCAAAAGAGGACAAGAAGACGGTCGGGTGTTCTATTCTCCGGGTTTGTGGCGGAGCTCCCAACCAGACGTTTGGCATCCGGCAGGCCGTTGAGCGTCTGGTACAGTATAAAGGAAAGCAAAAGCAACAGGAGGGGAAATGACAAAGCTGCCATTTATGGGAAGGATCTGATGATATGGCCCAGTTGAAGCACCAAGTTTTACTGTCTATCCTAAGGAATGCCGAGCTTTCGTTCTGTACGCTGAAAACAGCAGCGCAAGCTTCTGGGACTGCGATTGGAGCGGTGGAGAGTTTGGAAGAAACGTGCGCAATATCAGTTGCAATCGCATTGGGAAATCTATTTGCCTAAAATTTGAATTTTGTAACGTTCACAACGGATTCGAACGATGTTTTCTGCAATGCCATAACGTTAGCCAAGGAGAAAAAGCTTCATGGATTGGACGATACAATTTATCCCAGTGTGGGTGATCTTATCCATATACAAGGCGTCCCAAAATAACGCGATGAATGTTTGGCGTTCTCCCAAGCAAATATATTGATCTGCAGCATGGCGGCAATAACGCCATTTTTTGTGCGTATTTTTATTTATTTTTATTTATTTATTTATGCGCCCATGGAGGGCACGCTAAATTTAAGTGATCCATTGCTCAGCAACAAGAGAAAGAACGCAAGGGACAGAACGAAGGTAAACGATTAAGCTAGTTAGACAAACAAACCGACCAAACAAAATAAGCAATTACAATCGTGGAATGTTAAGATAATGCTATTCATGCGCTTAAAACAAGTTGGCAGATGAAGGAGATTACTCGCCAAATGGACCAAATCGGTTCGAGTGTCCTAATGCGATCACCTTTAGCTTCGATTTTTTTTTCGTGGTTTCCCGGGAATGAGGTTAGAATATCCTCCATGATTTGACAAAACGTTTCTGTTGTGTAAGCTGAGTCCAGGCAAAAGATGATCGAGAAGAGAGGAAAATGTCAGACCGGTAACACCCCGTGATGGCGGAAAATCGAACCGTGCATAGCAATAGGTGAAGCCCTCCCCTTGATAGAGGCTCCTCGGGCGCGACCAGGCTTAGGCCTTTGTCATACCATCGCTCACCCCGAGCGACGCCTAATGATATGCTCCCATATCGATCGGGCGGCGCGATGGGATCGATATGGGTGCATATCATTAGGCGTCGCTCGGGGTGAGCGATGGTATGACAAAGGCCTTAAGCACAGGAAGGCGTATTACTTTCTGCCCGCGTTATAATTTTAAATTCTTTTTCTAATATTTTGTCCCAGTTACGGTTTTTCTAAAGCTGTCAAAGCATAGCATTGCGATTTTGGAGCTTCATCGTTAAGGAAAGTACCCATGCGACATCGCTAACCTGCTCGGTCAATTGTCTACTCAGAAACTCTTCGATGCAAGGAGCTTGACCGTGAAGGTAATCGTCCAGGAGAAGGAAGAAATCGCACTGTCAATACTTCGCAGATCCGAAATTCATCAAAAAGCGGAAAATCCCATATCCGAGCGTTTCCAGAGAAAAATCGCCCGTGATATCGGTGTCATTCTCACATTAGTGCATCGAGTAGCCAGATAGAAAAGAGGACTCAAGCCCTACAAGTTTCATAAAGTCCAGCTCTTAATGGATGAAAATAAGCGCGAAAGGCTCCATTAATGCCGACAGCTGAAGCTGCGGGCCGCAGGTAGCAGGTGGGAGCGAACACCTTTCATAGACGAGAAGCTGTTCACCGTGGAGTAGACTCACAACCACCAAAACGGCAGTATTTAATCTGAAGAGGCTCCACCACCTCCGCCATCACCGAACACCGTCAAGATCCGCAGGCTCTCATGGTTGAGGAGGAATCTACACCAATGGAAAGATCCCCTAGTTTTCATAGACGAATGAGTAAAAATAAATCAAGATGTATACAGACGGAGATCTTTGAGGCCGCGGCACTTTTCTAGTCCCAGCGGCACTTCAGCAATGCCCAGTGAACGTTTCAACAACACTCAACCACTGCACACAGGGCGAAAAACACGCAAGCATGGTACAAGGCCAATTTTCCGAACTTCACCATGTCTGCGGAATGGCCACAGCACTCCTCGGAAAGCTCGCCGAAAACTTCTCCAAGCGTTTCGACTTCTGCATTCGCGCCAAGCGGGGCAATTTGAATCCGGCAGAGCATAGCGTTGCTAACGTCTATGTTATTGTTATTTATGTAATATTTTGTGAACTTGTCGGTTGTTTCATAGTTATAATTAAAAAACACTCACCACGGTATTTTGGAACACTCTATAGTGAAACGAAAGTCGGACACCAAGCCAGGCGGGCAAGGGCGAAGCCTATGTACAGATGGGTCAGGGCACTTGTCATCAATATACAAGGTGTCTCAAAAAAGTATGCACTTTTTGAAAGGTGATAACTTCGCTAACAATGAAGGTACTGAAGAGGTTGAGGGCAAATACGAAAGCTTAAAAAATAGCCATTTTTTACATATGAAGGGTGTGGATTGCGCCATGCACTCGTCTGACTTCTCCCATTTTACACTCGATTGATTGAGTTTTACTTAAGCACCAGTTGTAATTTTTCTTTAAATAAGCTGTGTTGTTTAATTTTTTTGAAGTTTAAATTTTAAAAGCACACTGTGGCTTGCGAAATTGGAGGGCATCCTGGAAAATACAATTACTAAATATTTTAAAGGCGCTATCATTGCTGCTCGTAAAACATTTGGACCTGCTTGAGATGCATGGAAGCACAGGATAGCGAAAATTCTGTGACATGCAAATGGTCAAGATCGCGTCACGCACTAGTCTGAAACCTTACATTTGAAACCCAATTGAAAGCGCATGGGCTAAATGTTTGTTGCAATCTTGTTACTACTTAGCCACATTAACCTGTGCAGTGCTTCTTTTAACATTTAGAACCCGACACCACGACGCGCGAAAGATACGTAACATGTGAGTTTATTGAATGCACAATTTGGCATTTTCGCTATCGCTCTAATAACGCTTTCTACATATCTGACCTCACACTTACGCCCGGCTCTAGGCTTACATTCGAGGATAAGAAGTTTATTTTGAAGTGCTACTGGAAAATCGAAAACATCGTCGAAGTGCGGAGGCGATTCAGCGACTACTTCTCCAAAACACCACCCACTCGTGTCACCCATGTGATATCATTCGAGTCTCAAATACAAGGTCTCAGACGGGGGCATGGAGCAATCTTGACTAATTGCACGCCATAGAAATCTCGTTGTCCTGTGCTTTAATATGAGTCTCAAACAACTCCGAAAGCTTCACGAGAAGCAATGTTAGAACTTTGCAATTAGTACCTGCATTTTTTTAGCATACCTTGCATTTTTCGCAGGCCAGTGTTGTTAGTGTGTTTTTAAGTTTTAAATATTAAGAGAAGCACAAATGAAACAATACGTTTCCTTTAAGGAGAAATTACAGCAAGTGTTTAAGTAAAACTCAATCAATCGAGTGCAAAATGGAAGAACTCAGACGAGCGCATGGCGCAATCCACACCGCTCATGAGTCAGAAAATTTCATTTTTCCTAAGCTTTTATATGAGCCCTTAACTTCTTCGGTACCCTTACCGTGAGCAACGTTATCACTTTCAACCGTTTTTTTTAGACACCCTGTATTTGCATTGTTGAAATGATCTTCCCTCCCAAAAAACTAGTTGCGCCTGAATGAATATTCGAACATTCGATTTCGAAGATGCGAATTCGAATGCTCGAAAAAATGCGATTTTCGACGTATTCGAACTCGAATGCTCGAAAAAACGGGATTTTCGAACGCATTCGAATTCGAATGCTCAAAAAACGCGATTTTCGAACGTATTCGAATTCGAATGCTCGAAAATCTTCGCTATTCGAATATATTCGATTATTCGAAATTTTTGGGTGAGGACAACTATACTTGCTCCCATCGAATCTTGAATTACAGTCCAATGTGCTGAACATGTACTGCCTATCTAGGCAGCTTTGCGAACAAAACGACCTCCATCAGGCTTACAATCGAAAATGCGGTAGTAAATACGGAATGCTTTTAGCTGCTTCTGCTTCCCGCCTTCGCCACTACCGTCGTCACTTCGCAACTGTCACCTACATTCATCTATCATCTTCGCCCATCGTCACTTTAGCCCTTGGCAACAGTCATTGTCCTCCTCCTAGCGGATTCCTCTCTGGCATCACTCACCACACTCTGCCAGTGAAATCTAACGTCGTTTACCAGATGACACCGTCGCTGTTCGTCAGTAACTGTGGCCACTGTTGCGGCAAAGCACCCGTATATGGTCAACGAGGACGAGCTATCCATCGGGCGAAATGGGTCATTAAAACCCAACCAAGTCAACGACGTGATCTTGATTTTGGTGGTTTAAGTTGTCATCACTGGTCGATGGTTGGTTGGTTTGGTTTATTTTTCTTGCACTGCTTTATGATTGTTTTTTAATTTAACGTCATCCTTTTGTTAGAGTTGAAGTCATCTTCACTGGTAGATTTTGCCTTGCCTTCGCCAGGGCGCAGATCCGCAGCCACCTGCACTTCATGGGCGCTTTGCCCTTCTCTTACTATCATCGCTAGCCTGCAGCTGATCCGCTTCCATAGCCCTTGACAGATTGCATGCACTGACATTGCTGCAGCGAACTGTAGTGCTTCTCTGACTGAAAGTTCTGTAATGTTGAAAATTTGTAGTCTGTCTCTGAAACATTTTTGATTTTGTGACCAAATAAATAATTTAGGCAAACAATCTCAGTGAGCTGGTTGATATGAACTACAGCTCAGTGCTATGTAAAAGTTCATGGTTCCATCCCATGAGGGTGCAATAACTAAATTTCAAAGGATGATCTCATAAGATGGCTGTATTGAGGTGCCAGCGTCAGTCGCCGACTTCGCCGCCGCCTGACGCTCGACGTGCGGGCCGCGCCAGGCTTGCCGGCTTCGGGCATGGCGGGCCACACTAGCAACCTTTCGGTGTGGCGGGCCACGATAGGCTTGCCGGCTTCCCTCGTCGTCTTCAGAGGCGCGATGCTCTCTACCTTTCAATAGTAGCGATTGCGCTAATACATAGTGTCAGTAAGGACCAGTAGTGTGGTGTAATCGGCCTGTTTTCCTGATGTTGTTCAGGTTCCCCTATCTCATTGTTGGCTGGGGTACCGTCATGCTTTCCAAGGGTTTGCTGCTCGGTTTCACGATGGTACAGATTTTGCTGCGGTTGTCCTTGCAATGATCGAGGCGTATTGACGCGAGTTGAGAGTTATCTGGAATATGTGTTTGTATTACAACTGTGCTGTATAGCTGGTGACAAATGAGATAGAAGGTGATCGATGATGTTGAAAAAAATGAAGATGAATGACAGATGATTAACGAACTGAAGATATGCTATTGAAGTAGAAATGATTCATGTGATGACACAGTGGTATTACAGTGCGTTGCGGTTCTCGTACAAGGATCCATTGCTTGAGTTCATGTCGGGACCCTTGCACTGAGCTCTTACTCCTGTCAGCGAGCACCTTGATTGGGTCCAATTAATTCGCACTTAAGCTCAAATCTACACAAAAGGTCCTATAGGAACTAGAGTCTTGCAGATCAACAAAATTTTTCACAATCCAAGGACGACAAGTGGTGCTCAGTCGTTTACAGAAGTTTAACCATATCTGCTCACGAATTCACTGATTTCTTCGCCTTCCATATGGCTCCGGCCGTAATTAAAACTACGACTTATTTTCTGGTTGGCAACACATGGAAAATGGATGTTCCCGAAGCGAAAGGAAGTAATAAAAATGCTGGGGAAGATCTGCACCTCAGGAAACAAATGCACTCTGGACTAGATAAGGCTGATAGTGCCTGGGTGTGAGTCCTATTGCACCGAAGGGTGAACGTCTTTTCTGCTCAATGTCTTCTACAATCACCCACTTCTTGCCGAATACTGAAGTGAGAAGTGAGAAGCAGGCGGAGGATGGACTGAAGATCAGCAGAAGCTACCATGTTTCCAATTTGCACTTCAAAACTAAGTATAGGGAGGTCGACATTAAGAGCAGTGTAAAAAATCATAAAATTTGAAACGATTCGTTTATGGTCACGTTTTCGCGCACTTTTCGCCATTGCCACCGGAAAATGACTGCGTTTGCTTATGCGGTTCTCTTGAAGGCAGCTTTCCCGAACTCTCATACCCTTCGTGTGGATGCGGACCAGGGGTGCACACAAAATTCTGTGCGTTAAATTTCCGGTAAATCGTTAAATTTCGTTAAAAAATACAATTAGCTGCAAAACATTATTGCAGGTGAAAAGATCCAGGAAAACCTTATAGTTTCTACTTTAAGAGGTCAGCAGCTAAAGTTTGAGGAATGGAGTGTAACACTGCAACGCGAAATAAACAATTCAAACAGAAAAAGCGTCTCACTGCTGAATCTCAGTTCACTGGATATTAGCACCGCTTCCGGACTGTCTACGACTCTGCTATTCACTACTGGCAGTCTTCTATTCTGAACGCGATATCGATCGCCCGTTCAATCTACTGCTTCCGGCTACTTTCTGTTAAAGTCTCGGCTTTCTCAATCAACCCTGCGGCAAACCCTAGTGGCGGGGGCTGACTATTCTTCAATTCGGTGAATCGCCACCAGAATCGGTATATTTTTTTTCTCGCTTGAATTCGATTGACGATATGATCTGCTCGCCTCGTTCGACTTCGCTTCCAGCTAAGAGAGTCCGTACACAATCCAGCTCACCAGGAGCTCGACCTTCGGCCATGGATCGAATGCATCGTATGATTGGTGACATGCCTGATTATATGCGTCTGGTTCTGGACGTCCTCATGGAATCAAAGCCCGAGATGGCGGAGGTCAATCGGCGTTGCATGGAAGTTCTCGAAGACAACAAGAGATTGAGGGAAGAAAACTTGGCTCTTATGCAAAAAATTGAATTGCTTTTATCTTCTAACTCTGCACCATCTCATACCGTGTCTTCACCGGTAAACTCATCTTCAATCCCTTCAAAGCCTTTGTCTGATGATCCTGAAATGAGCCGCTCAATCGTCCTTGCTGGTGTTCCGGAGTGTGCCTCCGCAAACTCCGTTGAAAGAGTCTACCATGACTTCAGTTGTGTTAATCAGATTCTTTCTTTCTTAAATGTAGAGTGTACTCCTACTTCAGTCTATAGAATGGGACGTGTGCAGTCCCAAAAGAGTCGTTTGATTAAGGTAATTCTTCCAGCCAGTAGATTCCAACAAGATGCTGTAAAGCGTGCTCCTCGTCTCCGGTTCTTTTCTCATAAAGGGGTCTACTTACGCCCCTCACTCACTAAGGAAGAAAGGGAACGGAGACGAGAGGAGCGTTTAGCCCACGTTGCTCCTCGTTATGCTTCCGCCAATCACAGTCCTATTATTGTTACTCATACTATGTCAGATTCCGTGCAAAGTCAAAGGGCATCGGAAGTGGATCCTTCTACTAAGGGAAACCTTTGAACTTTCATCGGCTCAAAAATGATTTATTTAAATGTTTTTTATCCAACGCTCGTTCTCCGGTCAAAAATGCGGATTCGGTCTCTCTGGCTCTCTGTCAGGAAAATTTTGATCTGGCGTTTATCACTGAAACGTGGTTGAAAGCTGTGAATGATATAACGCCCCTGTTGGGCTCTGCTAGTTATCAGTATGCAGCTGTTAGATGCGACCGCTCCAATAGAAGAGGTGGTGGTGTTATTCTACTGTACAAGAGCACATTTTCCGTAAACACAGTCTTCCAAGAAAGTGCAAGAGATGGTTACGAAATTATTGTTTCCGACTTGGTGTCTAACAGTAAATCTATTAGATTTATTTTGCTTTATCGTGCGCCTAATTGCACCGTCTTTCTGTCTGAGCAGTTGATAAAGGCAATCAGTGACTTTTGTTCTTGCGACTATCCGTGTATTGTGCTGGGGGACTTTAATCTCCCTGATATCTATTGGGACAAGCCAAACATCCCTTCACAGCTATCGCAGACCTCTCGTTCATTTCTTCACCTTTTTTCTTCCCATTCTTTTCGGCAGTTGGTGCGGCAGCCAACAAGAGGCCAGTCCTTTCTGGATCTTCTCTTTTGCAATCATGATGGTCTAGTTAAGGACGTTATGGTTGGTCCTCCTATCGGTAGTAGTGATCACGCCACTATTGCGTTCCATCTAAATTTTCAAAGGATTCGTGAAACCTTTTCCTGGAGAAGAGATTATCAATCAGCTGATTACGCGAGCATTGAACAGTACCTGGCCAGTATCGACTGGTTGGGTTCTTTCGCTACTGTTTCCACTGTGGACGAAACCTACGAGATGTTTCTTGCAATACTTCATGATGTTATAGGGAAGTTTGTCCCTCTTCGTAAGATCACCATGAATCAGATTGGCTTGCCTAACTACTTGAGAAGGATGATTCAAAAGAGAAATACACTTTGGAATCGTGCGGTGCATGAGAACATGGACTCCCACTGGGATATCTTTAAGGCTTTCGATAGACGCATAAGCAAGGTTGTGTATAAGTACCACTCCTACTTGGAAAAGAAGGTAGTTACGTCTAAGAATGTTTGCAAACTTTACAAACTCGTAAATTCTCGTCTAAAAAGTGCTGCAAAACTCCCGGCCCTTATTAGCGAAAATGGCGAACTGGCTTACAAAGATGTGGATAAATCCGAAGTTCTTGCCCAAGAGTTTAGGAAAGCGTATTTTGACCCTGTACAAATGGACATCGATGCTTCACCCAAGTTTCCAATGATGCGTTCTGGTGTGTGGTTTTACAGGGACGACATTATTGAACTAATCTCTTCTTGGCCCACCTCATACTCGGTAACGCCTGACTTCATACCTTTGGGCTTCATTAAAAAAATAATTTTTCACATCGCTTATCCACTGGAATTCATTTTCAATCTTTCCTATATTAGAGGCGAAGCTCCCTGCAGGTGGAAGCACTCGTTTATTACTGCCATACCAAAAAAATCTCCATACAACGACCCAAGGAATTACAGGCCTATAAGCATAACCTCTATTTTTGCTAGGGTATTTGAAAAAATATTAAAAAAGCATATTTTGCGGCATCTTGAGGAGCATTGTATCATCCCTAGCTCTCAGCATGGTTTTTGGAAAGGCAAATCTACGGAAACTGCTCTTCTTGCGTCGCTCAATTATTGGACACTGGCTAAAGAACACAAAAAGCAGGTTCATGTGATCTACTTTGACTTCGCGAAAGCTTTTGATAAAGTCCCACATGCAAATTTGATTGGCAGGTTAACAGAGACAGGCTTTCACCCCACTATTGTGCGCTGGATTCATAGTTTTTTGTCCAACCGCTCTTTCCAAGTTAGGGTAGGTGAAGCCCTATCGCAATCCTACCCCATCTCAAGCGGTGTTCCCCAAGGAGGGGTACTTTCGCCACTATTATTTCTTGTCTACACTTTTGATCTTCCATCCTTGGTTTCAGCTATAGGAGTCGAATGCCAAATGTATGCCGATGATGTGAAGATTTACAGTACTATTAGTGAGGAGGGAGACGTCAAAAAATTGCAGCTTGCCATTAATCAAGTAGAGGAATGGTCTACAAGACGTAGGCTTCCTCTTAAAGGATAAAGGATAAAGGACGGCGTTACTCAATCCCTTTTGGGATGCGCCAGCGCATTCTACTTCTACGGGATGTCGTGGAGGCGACATGAATGCGTATTTGGCCATACAATGACTTGCGGTGGCCAGCCGATGAACAAGTCAGCGCTTTATCCTTCCCAGACAAGTCTGGTACCAATTCACCGACCCCGGAGGGATGGAAGGCTTGGTTGGCCTGGGCGGGAAATCCGAACCAGGAACCTGGTATCGGGTGCACGCGACAGTCGCGCCTCCTCCGACTGCGCTTCCTCTTGCCACTGGAAAATGTCATGTTTTGCCTATTGGCAATGGTCCCTTCAAAGCTTCCTATCATATTGGAGGAAAGAATCTGGAATGTGTTAAAGAAGTACGTGACCTCGGCTTTCTGATTACTGACAATCTATGCTTCACTCCTCATTACCGTAGCATTGTAAACAAGGCTACTGCACGTACTTATAACCTCTTCAAGGCACTTAAAAGCAAGGATCCGAAAATTCTTATTAGAGCGTACAAGACCTACATTCGTCCCATCGTTGAAAGTGGTACTACTGTTTTCAATCCACACCTTAAGAAAGACATCAGATTTTTAGAAAGTGTTCAGAATAACTTCACAAGGAAACTGATGCTGCGCTGTAGTGGCGTCGATTATCGGTTTATCCCGAATGGAGATTCACGGTCAAAGCTTTTAGGATTATCTAGTCTGGAAAGCAGAAGGAAGAGAAATGACCTTATCATGTCCTTCAAAATTGTTACTCGGAAGACTGCTCTTGAGCCAACCCAATTTTTTCAGCTTGTACCTTCCAGAACAAGGAGTGGTTTGTATAATATCAGGGTTAGCGTTTCAAGAACACAAGCCAGATCCAGATTTTTCTCCACCAGAGTGACTCCTATCTTGAATACACTTTTCCGCAAGTACTCAATTCCGCTTACAATGAAACTCGGCGCTTTCAAATTGCTACTTCATAAAGCCATTAGCTCAAAGGTTTCCTGAATATAAGGGTCTATTTGTGCCGTGAGCTCATGCTATTCTTAACCATTTGATGTTGTTTCCTCACTTTCTTTTCGATGTTTTCTGTTGACGTTTTCTTTTATTTCCTTCTACTGGTGTTGTTTCTTCTTTTTCACTAAGGTTTTATTGTCCTTGAGGGACATGAGCTATTTTCGTACTACTACTTACTAGGATAACTAGCTGTTTTAAACGCACTCTCCGTGTGTCCATAAATAAATAAATAAATAAATAAACAGAAGAATAAACAAGCCTTTAACAGCAAATTATCTAAAGGGTGTGGGACAGGAACAGACATCGAATTATCAAGATGATCACCGTCAAGGCATCCTAAAATGTGCAACCAGGGACCGGATTCAGCAACGAGTTACAGCAATTTAACAAAGAAAATTACAGCCGAGATTCGAGTGAGCGCGGCTTATCAAGCGATATGGTGAGCGAGAGGCCGCGTTATATGAGTTTTTTGCTGTGAATTCTCTGTTAAAGTTATGTAAGTCGTTGATGAATCCGACCCCAGGCAGGTACCTTGAGTTCTCCAACCCCTTTCTTGTCATTTTGCCTAACTGTTCTGCGAGCATATACAATCTCGATGCGGGCACCACCCCATTAAGTACAGAAAGTTAATAGGAATACAATTAAAAGCCTATCAGTACATTAACACGGTGTCGAACGTACGATTTTTGAGTGCTTGGTACGCGGGACCACTCTATTTTTTACTACATCGGGATCGTGACACGACATAGTGTCACACGGTCCCACAATGCCGAAAAGGTGTGACACGTAGTCAGTGTGTTAACGTTTACGAAAAGTAGCTTTTCTAATTTATTAGCTTTCTCTAAAATTGTTTAAAATACGTCCAGTGGCTGAAAACATTCTCCCCGTCTCGAATGTTCCAGGTGGTGGTCAAAAATGTTCTGGGATAAGCAGCACCAGGTGTGGATAGGCATATCTTACGAGAAGGTTAGACCAGAGTCTTCGTGGACTCTTTGACGTGCTTGGAGGCTTGGCGAAAGAATTTCTAGCTCTAAAATACATTAAAGGATAAAGATAGAGGACGGCATTAACCAATCTCTTTTGGGATGTACCACGCGTTCTACTTCTACTGAATGTCATCAACGGGATTTGAATGCGTATCTGGCCCACTGAATGTCATGAACGGGATTTGAATGCGTATCTGGACTTGCGGTGACCAGCCCATGGAGGAGTCAGCGCTCTATCTTTCCTAGATATGTCTGGTTCCAATTCACTGACTCCAGAGGGATCGAAGGCTTGGTTGGACTGGGAGGGGGAATCCCGAAAAAGAAATCTAGTATGGGGTGCACGCGGCAGTCGGCACCTCTTTCGAGTGCGCTACACGCCCCCATAAAATGCATTGCTTCCAAAAATTCAAAACAATTTCATGGAAATATTAAAATATTCTTGCTGATTTCAATAGTTTTTTTACAAGAACAGTCCCAATCGAGAGGAGGAGTCCTGCAACAATTGAGAATACTGAAGATAAATGTGATAAACTCACCGAGAAAAAAGTCTGTTAAAAATTCCGTTAAATTTCTAAAAATTTCCGTTAAGTCCTTAAGCCAGATTTTGACGAAAAGTGCCGTTAATTCGTTAAATTCGTTGAATCGTTAACCGTCAAGTGTGAAGGAGCGACTCTATCACTTCTTCTCTGCGTATGCTCCGCAGAGCGGCTGCTCCGATCAAGCCAAGGTAGAGTTTTGGAGCCTGCTTGATGAGAAGACAGCAGAGGTACCGCCGAAAGATGTCATCATAGTCGCTGGTGACCTTAATGGGCACGTAGGTGCTGGAAGGACGGGTACAGCTGTAATGGTGGTTTCGGATACGGGTCTCGTAACGCTGATGGTGAGCGCATTCTTGAGTATGCGGAATCGCATAATCTCACCATTGTGAACACCGTTTTCCGAAAACGCGACTCCCACCTCATCTCATACTATAGTGGGAGCTCCAAGTCTCAAATAGACTTTGTCCTTGTCAAGGATCGCGACCGAAGCATTGTCACAGACGCGAAGATCGTGCCGTATGAGACGGTCGCCCCGCAGCATCGACCGCTGATCTGCACTTTGAAGATCGCCCCTCCGAGGCTGAAGCAGGTTGAGCGATGCGGTGCAGCTAGAATTGGGAGGGGGGCGTTCGTATCGGCTGGTTGTAGGCGCCGCGGCCGCACGCCCAGGTGGCCATACCTGCGGCGTTGTTCCCCTGCTCGCCGTCTCCGCTCACGCTCTGACAACCGTCGCGCGCGCGGCGGACAACGGCCCAACGGAGGCCGTCGTCGGCGGCCCCACGACGGCGGCCCGACGGGCGAGCGGGACACGCAGGTCGACCAGATCTGACGGGACTGCAATCAATAGGATGTTCAGAGGATTTACAAAACCAGTGTAAAGATACATGCTGGCGTGAAACAAACATAGCTCTACATCAGAATTTTGAGCTCTATCTAATGAGCTCTACCTCAAGTTTATAAACTACCGTTGATGAGATATTCTTCAAATTTAAAACTGAAAAATAATTCTTCGCAAACTTGCGACGAAGCTGTGAAGGGTATATTTCCAGGCTAAAATTTCACACAGAATTCAACTACATCGTCTAAATACCTTCTAGAGGAGCTCTTTTTTTTTGAAGAAAAAATTGTGTGTATCACACAGTTGAGGATATGCCTCCAAGCCAACATTCTGTGTCTCAAAAATGTGTCTCAAAAAATGTATATACTGTTTGAAAGGTGATAACTTTGCTCGGAGTAGAGGTACTGAGGAACTTGATGGCCCATATGAAAGCGTAATAAAGTAGAAATTTTCTGACAAATGGGCGGTATGAACTGCGCCATGCACTCGTCTGATACCCTGCATTTTATACTCGACTGATTGTTTTCGCTTGATTGCTTGTTATAATTTCTCCACAAAGTGGCAGTTTCGATTGATGTGAGCTTCTTTAAAGGTTCGAAGGTTGAAAAGACACTACGGCTTGCGAAGAATGCAGGGTATCTTAAGAAATTCATATACTATTTGAGTGGTTTAAACATTGCTACTAGTGAAGCTTGTGATGATGTTTGACACCCACATGAAAGCACAGGGTAACTAAATTACTGTGGCATGCAAATAGTCAAGACTGCGCCATGTTCCCGCCTGGAACACTGCATTTCAGACTTCTTTGATTCTGCATGGGCTGACTGCTTGTTAAATTCCTGTTACTACTTGGCCACACTAACCTGTGCTGTGCCTCTTTTAACGTTTAGAAATTGACAACTACCTGAAAGACACGTGAGACAAAGACATGTGAGTTTATTGACTGCACAATTTATCGCTTTCGCTATCGCTCTAATAACCCTCTCTATATATCTAAGCCCATAACAAGAGTCAGGCCCGGCTCTAGGCTTTTCTTCGAAGAAAGGAGTTTATCCTGATGCCCCACTGGAAGCTCGAAAACGCCGCCGAAGTGCATAGGCGATTCAGCTACTTCACTATATAGTCCATTCACAGAAGTAATGAACGGCGGTAGGCAAGGATTGATTAATAAACATGTCCTACCCCCTGGAGGCACTGCTTCCAGGGCTTGGTAGCAGCGAGCAAGGAGCGATTAATAATCATGACTCCAACCCTTGGAGGTACTGCCTGAGAGCTCGCTAGCAGCAAGCAAGGACCGATTAGTAGTTAACCTCGACCTCCTGGACCCACTGCCTCCACGAGGTCGAGGTCTTATGAGGGGACAATGAAAGACTATATGTGTTCAGAGACCTCGATTACACCGAGGGCTCTAGTTTCGGACCGCTTCTTTGACATCCACACAGAATCGATAATTTGATCAATATCGGTTGATGGCGATCGAGACTTCAAAAACGAACTTCAGATTCGTGTTCAGAGAGCTCGATTACCCCAGCGCTGAAGTTTCGGATCGCTGAATGACATACACAAAAAAATACACACAACTCTTTTATGTGTAAAAGGATAGGATATCAACTTCGTGATTGAGTTCTGCGTAGAATGTTGGCTTGGAAACATGTCCCAAACGGTGTGATGTATACAATTTTTTCTTCAAGGAAGAGCTCCTCTAGAAGGCCTTTAGACGACGTAGTTGAATTCTGTGTGAAATTTTAGCCTGGAAATACACCCTTCACAGCTTCGTCGCAGGTTCGCGAAGAATTATATCTCAGTTTTGAACTTGAAGAATATCTCATCAACGGTAGCATTGATAAGCTTAAGATATAGCTCATTAGATAGAGCTCGAAATTCTGATGTAGAGCTATGTTTGTTTCACACCAACATATATCTTTACACTGGTTTTGTAAATCCTCTGAACATCTTGTTGATTGCAGTCCCAGCGAATCTGGTCGACCTGTGTGCACTTCTCGTCCGTCGGGCCGTCGTCATGGGGCCGCCGACGACGGCCCGGGCGGTTGTCCGCCGCGCGCGCGACGGGTGTCACAGAGTGAGCGGAGACGGCGAGCAGGGGAGGGACGCCGCAGGTATGGCCACCTGGGCGCGCGACCGCGGCGCCTACAACCAGCCGATACGAACGCTACGCACCCGCTAGAATTAAGTGGTGGCGAATCAGAGAGAAGGAAGCAGCTGTGATTTCTCGCGTGCGGTTGCCGACAGTCACGACTGTTGACGAAACTTGGAAGAAAGCAACCGACGCGATTCGTCAAGCTGCACAGTCAGAACTCGGCATTACGAAGCCTGGGCGACGGAAGGTCGACAAGCAGACATGGCTGTGGACAAACGACGTGAAAGCGAAGGTTCGAGAGAAGAAATCGCTTTATCGTGTGTTTCTCACCGATAAAACAGCCGAAAACTAGCAGAAGTATCAGAAGGCGAAGAAGGCTGCAAAGAAAGCCATGGCTGTTGCGAAAGCCACTCATTATAGCGATGTCAACGAAAAGCTCGAGTCGCGCGATGGTGAGCGATATTTTTACCGACTTGCTAAGACCCGCCATCGCCAAACCGAGGATATTGAAAAGTTCTTTGGCATCAATGATGAGAGCGGCCATCTTCTGACAGACCGCCAAAACGCGCTGAAGCGATGGCGTGATTACTTTGAGGAAATTTCCACTATGGAATTTCCTCACCCGGCCATCCCTTCTGTGGATTCTGTTCACGGTCCCGTTCACAAGATCACCATGGAGGAAACAGAAGCGGCTCTGAAGAAGATGAAGCCATGCAAGGCGACAGGACCGGATGATCTGGCAGCCGATGTTTGGAAGTCGAAGCTCTGGTACCCTGCTGAGTGGTTGGCTGAATTCTTCAACCAGGTAGTAAAGGAGAAGAAAGTACCGGAGTGTTGGCACAACAGTACGACGATTCCGATTTGGAAGAAGAAAGGCAGTCCTGCAGACTGCTCCAATTATCGTCCGATTCGCTTGCTTTCGCACAGCATGAAGATCTTCGAGCGAATCCTCGATAGACAAATTCGTGAAATCGTCAGGCTCTCCGACAACCAGTGCGGCTTTGTGTCTGGTTGTGGGACCATTGATGCTATACACGCCGCCCGCCTCCTGGTGGAGAAGCATCGCGAGAAACAGAAGCCGGTGCATATAGCCTTTCTCGACCTGGAGAAGGCCTTCGACCGCGTACCGCGTGAAGTGATATGGTACGCCCTGCGACGACATGGAGTTCCTGAAGAGCTCATAGAGTGGGTGCGAATTCTCTACTCTTGTCCAAACAGCCGAGTTCAAGCTGCAGCTGGAACCTCGATGAAGTTTCCCATCTCTGTTGGGGTGCACCAGGGCTCTGCGCTTTCTCCACTCCTCTTTGTTGTCGTCATGGATGCCATTACGCGAGATCTTCAGAAGCCTGTCCCATGGACATTGCTCTATGCTGATGACGTGATGCTCGCTTGCGAAGATAAAGATGATCTCAAGGTGCGATCGCCTGGCGATGTTCGGACTCAAATTGAACGTCAAGAAGACCGAGTACCTAATGACTGACGTAAACGAGTCCGGGTCCATTAAGATTAACGGTACTGAGCTTGCACGCACTTCGGTGTTTAAATACCTGGGATCAGCAATAGCGTCTGACGGCGGTCTGATGGTTGAAGTGAACTCACGTGTGAGTCCAGCTTGGTCCAAGTGGCGTTCGCTGACTGGTGTACTCTGCGATAGGAAGATCCCAGAGCACCTGAAGTCAAAGATCTACAGAACAGTTGTGCGGCCGGTAGCAATATACGGCGCTGAGTGTTGGCCTGCGACTAAGGAAGTTGAAACGCGCCTCAGCGTCATGGAGACGAAGATGCTGCGCTGGACGGCAGGAGTCACGCGCATGGACCGCATCCGAAACGATGCTATTCGGCAGAAGTTCGGTGTCGCGCCGATAACTGACAAGATGCGCGAAGCTCGCTTACGATGGTACGGCCACGTTCTGCGTGGAAAGGAAGACAGCATCCGCAAGATAGGCCTTGAGTTGGAAGTGTCAGGAAAGCGGCCTAGAGGACGCCCGATGCAGCGTTGGTCGGATACGTTGCACATGGACATGAAAGTAACTGGCGTCCACCCTGATCAAGCGCATGACCGGGAAAGGTGGTGTCATGACACCAGAAGAGCGGACCCCGCGACGAAGCGGGACAAACGCTGAAGAAGAAGAAGAAGAAGAAGAAGTTAACCGTTAAGTGTGCACCTCTGATGTGGACGTATGACTCATTGGCTGTCGCCCAGCCACGCGCCGCCATTGGTCGGCGCGATGACTCAGAGCGTCCTCCTAAGTGCGAATCAGTTGGACCCTTTAATTGTTGGAAGCTCTGTTGCTTTATCCGTTGTTTGTATTGTGATTTTGTAGGTTGCCATTATATAGGGAACTAAGAGAGCAACTACAGAATTGTAATGAGTAATCGAAATTGAATGATAAGAGATGATGAAGAGGGGAGATGGAAAGGAGAGAGGGGAACTAAGGAAATTTGTGTCTAACCAGGAGACCATTTCAACGGTAGGTCGGAACGACCCCGGTGTGGTATACGGGCAGAATCGTCTCTCTCTCTCGCTCTCTCTGGGAAACAACAAAGTGCAAATGTTTCGATCCCAATACAACTCTTCGCAGAGTTAGGGACGACGGAAGTTAGGCCGCTGGCAGCGTTAGCCTTTGCCTGCACGCGGAGGGCGGGCCCAAGTTAGCTGGAAACAGCGATGACGAGCGAGCGGCGGTAGCGCAGCGGGTAGAGGGGCGGCGTAATCCCATGACTTTGTTGCTTCCTAGGGAGATGTGATTCTGCCCATATACAACACTTGGGCCGTTCCGACCTACCGTTGTGATAGTCTCCTGGTAAGAAGATAAGGAGGAGCAAGGAAGAGATTTTTATTTAAAGAAGGAGACTGAGAAAAGATACACGAAGAAAAATGCATATCCTGAATGAGATTGGGATTAAAGTGGTAGAGGGTGGTGCATGTGCGCTAGGGTGTGACATTGAAGATGTGAGAAAAATGCGAGCAACTTAATGCAGCTCAATAGGCAGACAATCGTTTGGACCAACACACCAAGAGTTCATCTACTCAACAACTCGACAGTCGTGAGAGCAGTCTCCCTGCTGACAT
Organism: Heligmosomoides polygyrus bakeri; assembly: GCA_947359475.1. NCBI lineage: Eukaryota > Metazoa > Nematoda > Chromadorea > Rhabditida > Heligmosomidae > Heligmosomoides > Heligmosomoides polygyrus. Next base: position 52,127,399 of record OX375865.1, read on the forward strand.
TTCCTGTCTCTTGTCTTATTTCAAAGCTCATAACAATATTAGAACGAAAAAACGTAAATAAAAAATAATTATACCTCGTTTTGCTGTTACCTAAGAAAATTATTAGAGGAATATGATAGTGTAGCAAGGCTCTAGAAAGTTCTAGTTCGCCCTTCCAGATTCAGTTTGGTTCCAAGGAAATCTCCAGGGAAAGTATCAAGGAAATCTATGCAATTAGATGTAGTCGATCTTTTCTTTCGAAGCTGGTTTGGAGAAGAGTGCCGCACCATGATGCTTACCACTTCCATCACTATCAATAACATCGGCGTTATTCCTTGGTAGCAGTGTCGCAGAAGCCCTGTTGGTGTTTGCATTGTATTGCGTGGGCAGCACAGCACCATGAGCAGCGTTACAAACAATTGGACTACAACAAAGGCGATCAAACAAGCTGTCCACTTTCTGTGACCACCAAGTATTTAAGAGGTCTGCGAAATACCAGTTATTGGCAGTTCTGAATAGTGCAAAGTGTTGCTGCTGCTCATTTTCTCCCGAAGACGTCTCCTCTCTGATAACCGGTCGTGATAGTCAACGCTCTCCGCCACCGCCTATCGCTTTGCGACCTTCGGCCCGCCGCGAATGACCGCCATCGTGGCAGTTCGTCTGGCACCTACTTCTCTGCACAGCTGCTGATGAGTTTTCCAAGGGATTTCATCTGGGCAACGGCCACCGCGGCCTATCAGGTGGAAGGTGCAACCGACCGAGATGGTAAGTCATTCAGCTTTGCTTTCTATGTGATAATAGTTTGGACCGAAAGTTCCCGCAGTTTTATTGCCATGAATATTTAATTATTCTTTAAGTTTAAGCTTAAGATTTGTACTTCATGAAGTCGCAGAAGATATTGGCACAATTACGTATAGAAAAACGTCGTTTTAGCATAGACTCAGTAGAGAAGAACATGTGGTTTTACGCAGGAAATATGAGGGATGACTCTCAAGGATTGAAGAGTTTGGGCCACTTTTCGTGACAGCAAAACCTTTCATACTCGTGTTGTTGGATATAAATGCTTGGTTCAGAGAAGCGAACCCAGAATTGGTACCCCATTTTAGGCGCTGGGCTTGTTCAGGAACGCATTGTATACAAAAACGACAGTGAAGCACTGACGCGAGACACTTTGAACTAGAGGCAAAGAATCATAAGATGATGTCTTCCTCAGTATATTGCATAGCGTAAAAAGCTGAAGCAAAACGTAAACGACGTTCGCATAACTTGTGGTTAGACTAGGTGTAAGGCATCAAAACGTGCTTGGCTCAGACGCTTCCTTACATAAGAAAAAGAAATTCACTTAGTCTGAACTCAATCGTTGCAACACAAAATCTTCTTCTTCTTCTTCTTCTTCTTCTTCTTCTTCTTCTTCTTCTTCTTCTTCTTCTTCTCTTCTTCTTCTTCTTCTTCTTCTTCTCTTCTTCTTCTTCTTCTTCTTCAGCGTCTGTCCCGCTTCGTAGCGGGGTCCGCTATTCTGGTGTCATGACGCCACCTTTCCCGATCCAGCGCTAGATCAGGGTGGACACCAGCCGCTTTCAAGTCTGTATGTAACGTATCAGCCCAGCGCTGCTTCGGGCGCCCTCTAGGCCGCTTTCCTGTTACCTCGAAGTTAAGGCCTATCTTGCGGACGCTGTCTTCTTCTCCACGCAGAACGTGGCCGTACCATCGTAAGCGAGCTTCGCGCATCTTTTCAGTTATCGGCGCGACACCGAACTTCTGCCGAATAGCATCGTTTTGGATGCGGTCCATGCGCGTGACTCCTGCCGTCCAGCGCAGCATCTTCGTCTCCATGACGCTGAGGCGCGTTTCAACTTCCTTGGTCGCAGGCCAACACTCAGCGCCGTACATCGCTACTGGCCGGATGACTGCTCTGTAGATCTTTGACTTAAAGCGCTCTGGTATCTTCTTGTCGCAGAGCACGCCAGTCAACGAGCGCCACTTGGACCAAGCTGCACTCACGCGTGAATTCACTTCGACCATCAGTTTGCCGTCAGACGCGACTGCTGATCCCAGGTACTTAAAGACCGCAGTGCGTGGAAGCTCAATGCCATTAACCTTGATGGAGCTGGAATCGGTAACGTCCGTCGTTAAATACTCGGTCTTCTTCACGTTCAATCTGAGTCCAAACCGCTCCAAGCGATCACACCAAGCTTGCAACTCTCGCTCGAGTTCTCCTTTATCTTCGCTAGCGAGCATCACGTCATCGGCATAAAGCAACGTCCAAGGTACGGGCTTCTGAAGATCTCGTGTGATGGCATCCATGGCGACAACAAAGAGGAGTGGGGAAAGCGCAGAACCCTGGTGTACCCCGACAGAGATGGGGAACTCCATCGAGGTTCCAGCTGCAGCTTGAACTCGACTCTTTGGACAAGAGTAGAGAATTCGCACCCACTCTATGAGCTCTTCGGGAACTCCATGATGTCGCAAGGCGTACCATATCACTTCACGCGGTACGCGGTCAAAGGCCTTCTCCAAGTCGAGGAAGGCGATATGCACTGCCTTCTGTTTCTCGCGATGCTTCTCTATCAGGAGGCGAGTGGCGTGTATGGCATCAACGGTGCCACAACCAGCCACGAAGCCGCACTGATTGCTGGACAGCTGGACGATGTCCCGAATTCGTCCATCGACAATTCGCTCAAAGATCTTCATGCTGTGCGGAAGCAAGCGAATCGGACGGTAATTGGAGCAGTCTGCAGGACTGCCCTTCTTCTTCCAAATCGGGATCGTCGTACTTTGGCGCCAACACTCAGGCACTTTCTTCTCCGCCACAACCTGATTAAAGAACTTCGCCAACCACTCAGCAGGGTACCAAAACTTCGACTTCCACAGTTCTGCTGCCACGTCGTCGGGCCCAGTCGCTTTGCCTGGCCTCATCTTCTTCAAAGCCGCTTCAGTCTCCTCCACGGTGATCTTCTGAACGGGGCCGTGGGTTGGAACCGTTGAAGGGATGGCTGGATGAGGAAATTCTACCGTAGAGATTTCCTCAAAGTAATCGCGCCATCGCTTCAATGCCTTCTTGCGGTCCGTAAGAAGATGGCCGTTCTCATCATTGATGCCGAAGAACTTCTCGATGTCCTCGGTCTGGCGATGGCGATTCTTTGCAAGTCGGTACAAATACGGCTCACCATCGCGCGACTCGAGCTTTTCGTTGACGTCACTATAATGAGTGGCTTTCGCAACAGCCACGGCCTTCTTTGCAGCTTTCTTCGCTTCTTGGTACTTCTGCCAGTTATCGACTGTCTTTTCGCCGAGAAACACGTGAAAGAGCGACTTCTTCTCTCGAACCTTCGCTTTCACGTCGTTTGTCCACAGCCATGTCTGCTTGTCGACCTTCCGTCGCCCAGGCTTCGTAATGCCGAGTTCTGACTGTGCAGTTTGACGAATCGCGTCGGTCGCCTTCTTCCAAGTTTCGTCGACAGTCGTGACTGTCGGTAACCGCACGCGAGAAATCACAGCTGCTTCCTTCTCTCTGATTCGCCACCACTAAATTCTAGCTGCACCGCATCGCTCAACCTGCTTCAGCCTCGGAGGGGCGATCTTCAAAGTGCAGATCAGCGGTCGATGCTGTGGGGCGACCGTCTCATACGGCACGATCTTCGCGTCTGTGACAAGACTCCGGTCGCGATCTCTCACAAGGACAAAGTCTATCTGATACTTGTAGCTCCCACTATAGTATGAGATGAGGTGTGAGGTTTTCGGAAAACGGTGTTCACAATGGTGAGATTATGCGATTCCGCATACTCAAGAATGCGCTCACCATCGGCGTTACGTGATCCGTATCCGAACCCACCATGACAGCTGTACCCGTCTTTCGTAGCACCTACGTGCCCATTAAGGTCACCAGCGACTATGATGACATCTTTCGACGGTACCACTGCTGTCTTCTCATCAAGCAGGCTCCAAAACTCTTCCTTGGCTTGATCCGAGCAGCCAGTCGGCGGAGCATACGCTGAGAAGAAGTGATAGAGTCGCTCCTTAGCGGCGACAACGATCTTCATCAATCGATCGTCAAAGCGCTCGACGCTTACAATCGAGTCACGAAATCGTTCGGAGACGATTATTCCGACACCACTGGTGGTCCTGGGACTTCCACATAGAACGGCCTTAAAGCCACGTCCTATCTCCCTTGACTTGCGGCAGAACCACCTCGTCTCCTGCACCGCACAGAAATCAACTCTTCTACGCTCCAGTGCTTCAACCAACTCGCACGAGCGGCCCGTCAACGTACCCACATTCAGCGTAGCCACGAGGGTCCTGCTTACGTTACGGGACTTTCGGACTAGCTCAGTTGCCCCCCGATGCCGTCCTCGCATCAGGGACCCTCGCATACTTCTCACACTTGCCGGGCTCTGCGAGTGCGCGTCGGCTCCCGCGGACGCCGTAGCACTATCTCGAAACACTTGAGCTGTCATACACCATGTGATGTGACATGGGTCTTCGTAGGCCGGCCTGTCACAAGGGCCGGTCGCCTGCAATCGAGTGTCCGTGTTCGGCTTAACTCGCAGAGCGAGTAGTTTCCAGTGGCACCACGTGGAGGAACGGACATCGCCACCATTGCAACACAAAATGCAAGACAATTTTTCCAAATAGCCAGATAGTCACTTTAAAGAGTGGATCATGAACAGTAGCACAGTGCCGTTTGAAAATTATTTGGGAAGGAACTGGTTTTCATCAATCTTCGCGAAGTTTATAGGTAACATTCAAATGAACACTTTTGATATTTGATGATCACTGCTGGAATAGCTCGTGAACCTCGTAATCCGTTAAACAAGCCATTGAAATAGAGTAAAACATGCTGTTGGAAATTTGTGAGCAAAGCATGAAGATCTCCTGACGCTTGCCTTTCTCTACTTAAAGAAACCTACTACTCCTACAATAATACAATTACGTAAATAACCAACACCGCTCGTGCAACAATACAAAATAAATTGCATCGGATGCAATAGCTTGTACCAAGTTATTAATTCTGATGGTGGATAATGTATAATAATAATTCATTTTGAAAATATATAGTAGGATCGGTTCGTTTGTCAAACGGACCGATCCTACTATAAATATAAATATAAGTTCATATGTTAGCTAAGTTTTTTTAAGCTGTAATAGATAGGAAGACGTAATGGATAGACTTCCTATCCGCGTGCCGTCTCTACCATGAAAATTCTATGTTTAAGACGTCTTCAAACCGACGATGGACCTGGGAAAGCCCAAATGGGGAAACACGTTCGGAGTTCGCCCATGTTCTTACAAACAGATGCTGGAGTCTGTTTGACGTCTCCGTTCCGCCTTCATTTGACACCGACTCGGATCACCGTCTTGTCCGTGCGAAGCTGACTCTCAAAAATAGGATGTTCAAGCGCGACACTCATAAACCGGCACCGGTGAGGATCCCACATTCAAGTCTGAGGAGTTGGAATATCCAACAAAATCGCATGATTGGAATCTTCTTGATGATCCATCGGAAGACTACGACCTTCTCTCCAAAGGACTGTTGAAATGTGCTAGCAGCTCTCGCGAAGCCACACCGTCTGCTTCAAGACTCAACGCGCTTGCGATTAAGCTCTTGGAGCAAAGAAGAGCTGTTAAACTGGATCCTAATGCTTCCCATCTGGAAAAGTCACTATCTCGAAGGTCTGTCGAATTGCAGTGAAGGAGTTCATTCAAGCCCACAGAAGATTGAAGCTGTTAGAAGCCGCTGGGAAAGTTTCAAGCATAAAGCGCTGCAAACGAGATCTCTGGATCAGAGGGCAATAATTTCAGCCCTTTTGGATAATAATGGAAAGATACAAACGTCTCGAAGAGCGATGGAGGCCATCGCTCAAGAATTCTGCACAGATCTGTTTCGTTCTTCCATCACTGTCCCGAAATGCTTGATGCCACCAGCTGAGGAAGTACCTCCCATTCTGGAGTCGGGAGTTGCTCATCCCATCAGAAGGATGAAGCTAGGCACTGCTCCCGGACCGGACGGCATTTCTGCTGACCTCCTTCGAGTGGGTGGCAGTGCCCTCTGCTCACTTCTTGCCAAGCACTCCAACCACTACCTTCGACTTGGTAGGATTCCGAACTCATGGAAGAAGTCGAAAACAGTTCTAATCTTCAAAAAAGGTCAGCAGGAGGATATCAACAACTATCGACCATCAGTCATCTCTCGGTTGTGTACAAGATCTTCACCAAGATACTGCTCAATCGTATGGAGCGTTGCTTGGATGAGTATCAGCCAGTGGAGCAAGCAGGGTTTCGCAAGGATTTCTCCTGCATGGACCATATTCAGACTGTCTCACAACTCATCGAAAGGAGCCGCGAATACCACATCCCACTTGTCCTTGTCTTCGCGGATTATCGGAAAGCGTTCGACTGTGAGGAAATCAACGCCATTCTGAACGCGTTTGTGCATGCTTGTGTACCATCGCCCTACATCCGACTTCTCGACGAATGCCTCTCGAACTCATCGACCACCATCCAGTTGTTCGATCGAAAGCTTAAGATTCCTATCGGGAAAGGAGTACGGCACGGAGACACGATTTCTCCTAAGCTATTCACAGCTCTAGGAGCGGCACTCCAGGATGCCATGAGGGATTTGATCTGGGACGATAAAGGCTACCTTGTCGACGGTAAACGGATCAGCAACCTTCGCTTCGCCGACGATATTGTTCTCATCTCTACCAGCACGGCAGAAGTCGAGGAAATGCTGAACGAGCTCAATGTGGCAGGTATGAAGATTGGATTGGACATGAATATGTCCAAAACGCAGTTTATGGTCAACCAGTGGTGTGACACGGGACTCGTAAGGTTAAATGGAGTCGCTCTACAGCAGATTGACTCCTACGTCTATCTGGGAAGAAGGGTGAACATGGATAACGACCTCGCTCCAGAAATCGCCCACAGGAGACGCGCAGCATGGGCAGCCTTCAGTTCGATTCGCGAAGTCACCGATCAGGTCAAGGATGCCGGCCTCAGAGCCTCGATGCTCAACACCTCTGTACTGCCTGAGATGTGTTACGCGACCGAAACCTGGCCTAACAACAAGACAATCGCCAGAGCTATGCAAACTTCGCATCGCGCACTGGAGAGATGTCTTCTGCGGACAAACCTTCGTCAGCAATGGCAAGAAGGCCTACAAAACTCGGAGCTACGGGAGAAGTCGCAATTAGCAGACCTGCTGCAGTACATGAAGAAGTCCAAATATCGCTGGGCCGGACACCTGCTTCGACGAAAGGACGATAGATGGAGTCTCCGTGTCACAGAATGGCTCCCGAGAGACCATAAGAGACCACTGGGACGACCGCCAACGCGATGGACAGACTCATTCTCAAGATCTTTCAGAGAGCGGAGTCTACCTCACTGGATGCAAGCAGCCAGAGATCGAGCGGTCTGGAAGAGTTGTGGTCCCCGCTGAGAAGACCTCCAGCCGACAAAAGGACCATCAAGGTATCAAAATAAGTGAGTATAGTAATGGATAGGAAGAACGACGGACTTGGCAAAACATCTTGAACGTCTCTAGAGCGGCTGTACGGTAAAAAGTATTATACATAATGCCACCGAACGAAAATTCTGGATATACAAATTACTTGCGCTGTACTATGATAAGAGTTATCCTTTCCGATAACAAACGTATACTACAATTGCAGTATGATATGAATTATCCTTTCTGACCAGAGGTTCAGCGGCCTAGCGGCTGCCAAACTTCTGGTTGGGGTCTTCGCCCCCAAACCCCGAGAATAGAACAATCCCATCCTATCTGGTTGGGGCTCCGACGCCAAACCCAAAGAATAGAACAACCCAAATCTTCCTCCTTTCCTCTTTAGGCCTTCTTACAGTTAAAAAAACTGGTTTTACTATATTGATTAGTGCAGTGGGATATGGTAGGGCAGAATTTTCACTGCGCATATGAAGACCATTGACCCTCCATCACATATACGCGATTGGTTCTCCGAAGCGCTCGATCTCTGCGTGTCGAGAAGCAGGTAATTAGAGCCCCAATCCGGTGCTTAATCAGCAAAATCATAATTAAAATTAATCGGTATTGGTCGACACCGCTTACTGTCCGACGGCAATATTATTCCTCCACTCCTCTGCTCTCTGACACACGTGCCACGACTTCTGTAAGCCGTCTTCAGAAATCCGACACACACTGGACGATGTTGAGGGAAAATGCGGGTCCCCCTCTCTTATTCACTCTCCCCCCTCTAATGATCCCCCTTTGTTGGTTCTCTCCTATTGGTCGCCCTTACTCGGAATCCCTATGCAAGTTGGATGACATTTTCAGCACGTCTTTTGAATCCCTACGCACGTTGGACGACGTCGAGCGCAGGTCTTCTGAATCCCTACGCACGTTAGACGACATCATCAGCACGTCTTTTGAATCCCCACGCAAGTTGGACGACGCCTTCAGCACGTCTTCTGATTCTTGACTCACGACGTCTAGCGCAGGTCTTCTGAATCCCTGCGCAAGTTAGACGACACCTCAGCACGTCTTTTGAATCCCTATGTAAGTTAGACGACGTTGAAGGAGTCTTTAGCACGTCTTCTGAATCCATACGCACGTTAGACGACGTCTAGTGCAGGTTTTCTGATTCCCTACGCACGCTAAACGACATCTAGGGCACGCCTACTGAATGCGTACGCTCTGCACTCGGGCCCCCATGCATCCCTGACGCGTTGCCCCTTGAATATCTCGTAAACTTGGACGATCAGCCGCCAAGGATATAGTACGCCAACAGTCGCCTATGTTAAGCTCAAATAAAGCCTGGCTGGCACACGCTGCCCCGTGACGGAGACTTGACATTAGCCGATTATGTATAGTATAGGATAACGAACTGTATGCTACAGTTGGGTCTTTTGAGGAAAGGCAAAGGCTGCAGTCATCTGATCAATGTCAGCTGATCACTATTTTATTTGTAGTTCAATTCTATAATTAAACTCAATTAGAAAACTAATAATCACCTGTATCACCTGTCGTCCCGTTGATCATCGACTTGCTCGAGCGGGCGCCAGCAGCGTCTCCATTCGTCCCTGTCGCGTGCCAGAGTGCTCCAATGGATCCTCCTCGCTCGAGGGGCACGAAGAGCGTAATATCGGTCGTTCAGGGCTTTCACGAAGAAGTCCGACCAACGCGTTGGTGGGTGATCTGGTGTTCTCTTGACATCCCACGGAATCCAGTCGGTGACGGCTCTCGTCCAGCGTGTGTCTGCGAATTGTCTTTTTTGGAAGAAGAGCGGGATGAAGTCAGGTGTATCAGAGGAAGACTTTGGCCATTTCATTAGTAAGTCATAAAGCTGATTCGACTCAAACCACGGAAAGTCAGTCATGGGATCGACTGCTGATGAAAAACTAGATGGTGTTATTCCATCAACATTCTGATATACTTTTGCAAATGTATTTGCTAACAAATTCGCTTTGTCTTGGGCTGTTGTAGCAACAGCTCCCGCGCACCTATTGAGCTTTCTACCTGCTTACAAAATCCACAAGTTGCTGCCTGAAAGATTCAAACGTGACGGAGTTATCGCGCTCAGAACACGCCCGTGCGTCAAATATAGCACAACAACGGTAGATGTTCTCCGCGCTCTTAATCGCCCAGATTACAGTTCTTGCTGCTCGCAGTAACACCATTCAATTCACCACCAAAAGCTCTATCGAACGGTATCGGACTTGGCCCGGCTCAAAAATATCGATTTTCGATGACGTCATTGTCCTTCTGCCTCGGCCTAGAGGCCGTCTTCGATGAGAAGCTGTCAAAAAATCGATGTATTCAATCAAAATTGGTCGAAATTGGTACCGTTCGATATGGCTTTTTAAGCTGAACAGAATGGTACCCTGGATGGTGCTCAAAAACTCGAATGTGGACGAGTAAGGGCGGAAGGAACTTCCCCGTCGCCCTCTGAGGCCAAAATGGCAGATTGTGCTGAAGCAGTTTAGGCATCAGGAGAGCTGCGAGCATGTCGTCGCAAAATGCCTTCGGTGCTTTACTCGTCCGCGAGTTTGCATACCGCTAGCTCGCCTCGTGCACCCGCAGTGGTCGACCGAAATCTGAAAAAAATCGTGTCACACCTGCCCAACCTGCATTTTCACACCGCCGTAATCTTGCCAATTCGTAAAATAATTGGCTGTGCTTTGGCGCCTTACTAAAGCATATTACTGCCTACGGAATCCACACGTTCCAGCCAGAAAGATTGGAAGCTGACGAGTTATGGCGCTCCGAACACGCCCGCGCGTGCAATTTAGCACAACAACGGTCTATGTTCTCCGTGCTCTTACTCGTCCAGATAACAATTCTCGCCACTCATAGTAACACCGTTCAATTCAGCACAAAAAGCTCTATGAAACGGTATCAAACACGAACAATTTCAGAAACATCGATTTTCGATAACGTCATCGTCCATCTGGCGCGGCCTAGAGGCCGCCTTCGATTAGAAGCTGTCAAAAATTGATATTTTCAGAATTGGTCGAAGTTGATACCGTTCGATAGGGCTTTTCAAGCTGAACAGAATGGTACCCTGGCTGGTGCTCGAAAACTCAAATGTGGGCGAGTAAGGGCGGAAGAAGCTTCACCGCTGCCCTACGCCGCTCTAAAATGGCAGATGGGGCTAAGGCAGTTTAGGCAGCTGGAGAGTTAGGAGCAGATCATCGTAAAGTGCCTTCAGTGCTTTACTCATCTGCGAGCTTGCATGCTGTTACCTCCCCTCGTGTACCCGCAGCGGTCGACCGAATTCTGAAAAAATCGTGTCACACATGCCCGCATTTTCACACCGCCGTAACCTTGCCAATTCGTAAGATAATTTGCTATGATTTGGCGCTTTACTAAAGCATATTACTGCCTGCAGAATCCACACGTTCCAGCCAGAAAGATTGGAAGCTCACAGAGTTATCGTGCTCCGAACACGTCCGCGCGTGCAATTTGCGAGCTGTCGCGCCCAGTCGATTGATAGGTTCGCTCCTATATACACTGTGCACAGCGCACTCCAAAGTCTCGCCGGAGCAGACTACAGCAATTTCTGAGTAGGGAACTGAGAATTTCTCATAAAACTCCCTAAATGTTCCACAAACTGTACCCCCCCCCCTGGATTGATAGGTTCGGTCCTATATGCATTGTGCACTGCGCATTCTCAGAGGATTCCTGGCATGACAAAACACTTTACGCCATACTTGAGATGCTCCGAGAACATGCAAGTCCTGGAACATAAGCTTCTCCTATAGCAAAAGTCTGCTCCCGACATCTTTGACCACCCACTGCGAAAATGCGGTGGTTTGGCGAAGTTGTATATATGGTTGCGTAGAACTCGAGGAGACGAATCGAATGGTTCCAACCGTTTCTCAAAACACCTCAAATTAGAGGAATTGTGGGCATGCAACGGTTTTGGCGTGCGGCCGACTCGTCCGCGGCCGGCCTTCTCAATGGAGTGTAAGTTTTCAATTTTGACCATTTTTGATCTTCACATGAAATCTATATACCGAACGATAGAGCTCGATCTACTGAGCTCAAATATACTCTTGGTTTTTCAAATGGATGACTTTTTGGCGAGTGATAGCAAAAAGACGCAAAAACCGCAAAAGTGCGGTTTTTTCGGCGTCTATTCAAAAGACGCGTCCGGTACTGTAGTCGATCCATCAACGACGCATCAACAACTCAACCAGATTCAGTTAAGAAAGGAGGCGACACAAGCCGAAGTTTCCTCCTTCAGGGCAGTGTGCGACCACATACGGCACTTCGGACGCTGGCAAAAATCGAGCAGTGGTGCTAGACGAAAATCAATCGATCGTCATAGAGTCTAGATAATGTGTTGTGCGAATATCGTCTGTTCCGGTCGAGAAATCACTTCCTCTGTTGTAAGCGATCGATAAGATTACCGTGGTAGTAAACGACTTCTTCGGCCAGTTCGAAAGCGACCAAATTCTACAGAGATGGAATCCACTCAGTGCATCAAAAGTGGAAGGAACTCATTGCGAATAACGACAATTACTTCGCCTAAGCCAATCATTTTTCTTATGTCATAATCTGTTATTTGCTATAAGATAGATTTTGTTGCGCAATTTATGACCTAACCTAATATGTATTTCCCGGTGTTGCCTACAATTTCTATGTAACTCTACTCTAAATCTCTAATTTCTACCGTAATGAATCTGCCAGCAGTTTCATCGCATTGTCCTAATTCATTATGCCATTTTAAATAAATGCGAACGTTCATTCTTCTTGTTTTAGAATATTTCTATTTCAAAAGAGGTTTTGAATGATGAGTTCTGTTCCAACGAAAATTGGAGATTCATCTAGATATGTGCAAGGAGGAAGGGTTCTGTTGTTAAATAACAAGAAGCATTGTAGCATATTTATGGTGTAGGAATAGCGCACGCATTCAAAAGGATACTTCATTCCTACGGCAATAAGCCTATTGAGCGAATGTTGTCAAGGGTCGCCGATCTTGCTTCTGTTCAATAATCAGTTGTATCCCAGTCCCATGCATTCTTCTTTCCTCCCGAAGGTGATGAGTTGATGGTGCTTGCCTCACAATTTTCATACCAGCTAACCAACAAGGATGGGGCGTGCTGGAGCCAGCCATCCAATGAAAGAGCCTCTACGATAGCGCGCTGGTGAAATGCGTGGCGTATTCGAAGAGAATCAATGACGCCTTCCTCTTGTTGCAATTTCGCAGGTGTGGAATGTTTTTAATTCCTGTGCACTAGAGTTCGATTAAGGTCGCGGACTGTCTACTTGGGATGTGATTCGACGGCAACCTTCGAGAATCGCCGATGGTTCATTGCCCACTCTCAGCTGCGACCACTACGACCACTACAAGGATGACGTGCAGTTGATCAAGGAGCTTAATGTAAATTCTTCTAACATTCGTCGTGCTGAATGCAGATTATTCTCTTTGTTTCGGAGGCAGTGTGTTATTTGTTGGATAATAAGCTAGCGTCAGTTGCGGGCTTTGTCTGCGCTCGACGCTGGACGATCGGGCCACACTAGGCCAGCCGGCTTAGCCGCCGTCGGATCTAGTGATCAAGGATGTGCGGAAATTTTGTCGAGAAAAGCGGAAGACGGAATGCGGAACGGAAGAGCTAAAAAATGGGCGGAAACCGAAAAAACGAAACGCGGAAACGGAAATGACTCAAAATGCGCTACTTCTTTTAATTTTTCATAAATATATATCAATAATGGTAGTAATACCTGAGTTGCCATTAACGAATTTAGAAAGAGGGCAAGGCAGCATGCAACTTTTTTTCAGCAGCATGTAACAATAAAAAAATAGTATTCGTATTATTACTAAGATGAATTTTCAAACATTCCTAGTGTAACAAATTGAGGTTTATACAAAATCTCTCTGTAAAAAAGCATTTTAAACCCAGCTGACTAAAAGGATGCCCGAGAATTCGCCGCTAACGACACTTGAGCGGTCTTACTGAATGCCCCGGATCTATCCCAATTGCGAGGGGGCAGCGCTAAGGTTACAGTTGAGTGCAGCATCCCACGACACGACATCCACTCTCTGAGTTCGCATTGGTACAATCGTATCATTTGACAGTAGATGAAGCTCTGAAACAGACTCAGAGGAGGGGGTGGAGATGCCCTCCCCCGACTAGGATAGATCCAATGTTTTCTATGGAGCGCATTGTTAGCAATCTAAGAGGTCTTATACGGATGTAGATCTCTGATTTAGAAATAGTGTTCCAGGCCACAGCTAAGATAATGAGAGAAAAAATAAGCATGCTCCGAATGAGGAATTTGATTCTTGATTCAAACACTCATGAAGCCTTTGTGGACCTACACTATTCGATAGTACATCGTTTCAAGAAACGAAAAAATAGCCCAATTTGGTTACAGTTTCGACATTAGGATGCGCCAGCGGTTTGACCCGTTTGAAAGCAACACAGTCACAAAGAGGGCAAAGCATAGTAAATCTCTTTCATGAGCCTTTCGTTTATGTTCAAGTGGTGAATGAAGGCAGCGCAAAAAATCAATGAGTGATGAGTCACCATTTTCGTTCCGTCTTCCGGCCCAAAAGAGAGTGGAACACGGGAACGGATGGAATAAACGGCCCGAGGCCGGAATTGGGAACACGGAAACGCCCACATCCCTGCTAGTGATCCACGTGAGGTACTTTACCCACCCCAATGTCGAGCATCCCTATGCATATACGGATATCACGGAGCATGATTAATAGTAATGGAGCTATGTTGGGTAAACGCAGATGAACGGCCTAATTCCACGTAGGATCTTGCAGGCAGTAACAACAAATGTCCCGTCAAGTCTCATGAGTGGAACAAAACAGAATACGCAGTTAAGAAGCTTTGTAAATAGAAACAGAAATGTTTCTATTTACAAAGCTGGAAACGTAGATGATGGGCAGCACCGCTTCTATATATAGGACATAGCAAGTGTTACGTCTGGTGGTCGTCCCTAACTTCCCCTCAATACGATACGTCGTCGAGAAGATAAAAGCAGTAATCAATTAGGAATTGACCTAATAGCAGGCTAGTAACATGAAGACAGACCGTTGTAAACGTTCTGTTGCCTCAGATCTTATAGAACATTTTGAATGCGTTAGTATTGGCATGCAACATTCATCCGCGAGTCCGCTTGAACCCTAGACGGGGTGTGAGCTGGAGCGAATGTTCGGCAGATGCAGCGGCGACCGCTGACATTCCTCTGCTGCTCCTGTATGTGCTTAATCCCATTCCAATGTATCAATGCATGGTATCTACACTCAACTAATTGGGTGCTAATTCATTTGTTTAGTTAGAGAAAATAGTTGTCTTGGGTAACTTGAAAGAACACTTAGACAAGTGCATCTATTGGAAAGATCTAGGGTATCTTTATTACAGAAAGCTCTATTTTTAGAAGCTGCGCATATTTTGCCACGCTACAGCGTCTTGTTAACACATAGTGCACCTCAAGTTTTACACTAGCGAAGATTGCAGAGCGTTGTGTTGACGGTACTTGGTACACTTGTGCCGTGAAAGTAAGAAACGTCCGAATGCGCTTAAGGATTGACGTAAAAACGCTCACTGGCCTGTGTTGGGTTTGAGAGAAATTTCACCGACAACCCGCTAAGCTTTCCGTAATTTTTGGTCCATCCAGTGCTGAAAATAAGTGGAACTCCGGATAGATGTTAGTTGAAAAGAACCATCACCCATTACACGCCGCGAAATATAACAAGAGAGCTCTTCTAACAGCCACTAATTTTTTGCGGATTGAAGGAGGGATCCGTACGGGATCCTGTGATGGTGCGGTCGAAGGTTTGAAGGAGGAAGGGAACAGAGGTTGGACGTTACTGGAAACTGCCGAACCCAGCGCAATTCCCAACAACTTTCATTTCTTACCAATGCTGAGTTTGGCAGGAATTTTAGGGCGACTTGAATTGAACACCGCAAAAGGCCCTAGCGATGACCAGCCTCAAACTCCCACATTCGACTTCTAAAAATTGGCGGAACGCAGGCATACCGTGGTCGAGACGAGAAAGCACAGGGGCCTAAACCATGGAAAGTCCTTCCACCGTCCACTAATAAGCGCGGACGCTTGCACAGGATTACACGAGCAATTCCTATAGTCAAAAATTTGAGGAAAGAAGGGAACCTGCAGCAGTAGGTGGCAGAACACGGAGGCGAGCCCAGCGCAGTCCCACTGTGTTCTAACCTGAACGAGGGAAATGATAGAACTGCAAGAATCCCTACCCCTCGTATAGTAGAAAGACAAGTTTCGCGATTGCTGAGTACGTGAAGCCGAAGTACTATGGGCCCTCGAATTTAGGTAGAGATTTGCACCGTCAGCACGTGCCCACGTGCATACGTGCGCGCTCTGATGTATGGAACGGCGAATGGATGGCGAAAGTCGGTGGTAAGCGGATAGGTGGCTCAGCAGAGTACGACGCTGCTTCATGGGTGCTAGGGCAGATTTTCGACTCCCGTGCTATGCACTATTCTTGCATTTTCGCATGACCGTTACCTCCTTTGCCAATTCGCTTCCTACACATTTATTTCACTCTAATGTGTCAAATAAGGATCAGACTCGTGTCCAAAACCCCAGACAACCCCTAGAGACGAAGTTTGGGCGAAAAAAGTGACCATGAAATTAATCCCTCTACCCACTGCACCTTACTGTGCTCCACCATAGCACAAAAACCAATGTCATATTTGTGATCTGCACCCCAAAGAACCCTCCCAGGAGAGGTTAGGGCGATAAACGGCAGCCAACAAATGCTGACTGAGCTTCGCACCCGTGTATGGAAAAAGGACGCGTTACGGTGAAGAAAACTCTTCACAATAGCTGCTACGTTTGCCAAAAAGCAAAAGCGAAACCATACCTGTTACCAGACTTTTCCATACATCCGTAAGAAAGTGTAACGAAACCACAATACCATCGTTTCGTTATCGTGCGGTATGGACTACATAGGAAAATCGGTGATTGTAACTTCGACAACCTAGTCATCCGTACCTTCTGTAACCTCCCGTAATTAAAATTTCAAAAGCGGATGTCAGATTTGTGATCAGTACCCCACATAACCCCCTCTGGAGTCATGCAAGTAAAATAGTGCTTTAATGGCAGTTTAAATCAGCTTTCTAAAGGTCACTGTTTAACATTCGCTGAAAATAGCACAGAAAGTGGAACAAGTGGGTGAAGCACAGTAATTGTAAATCCTTATTTGACTATTCAGAGTGAAATAAATTTATAGGAGATGTGTATGAAGCCACGGATCTCCCTCAATAGAGAGCTTTCGGGCTCTCTTGTTAAGAGGGATCTCGGGCCGTTTGTCGCAGGGACACGTGGCGCGTCCCCGGGTGGTGGATAGGGGAATTAAACGCGAACCAAATGCGACTGTGTACTGCCCAGAGACGCAGGTGAGATGCAGGGGATGGACTCCTTGCTCCTGCTGTGTCGGGTCGACGCGTTCCTTGTGCGCGTGAGCGGCATGTTCGTGCACATGTGCGTGGATGTGCCCGTGACTGTGCGGATTGTAACTGTGTCGGCCCGGCCAAAAGCTTGCACTCGGTAGACTGGGAGTACATCGTAAGGCGATTCGAGGCCGCCTCAAAAGTCTCGCCCCGTCCCTTCGGGCAGTCTGGCTGGCTGCCCGGAGTTCTTCGCCCGCACGACAGAGCCCGACTAGCTACCCGTGTGTACTCCAGTCAAAAACAGCAGCACTAAAGGGCCTCATTCCCCTGACCCCGAAAGAGCCCCCATTTCTGCAGCAATGGGAAGGACGAGTACGGAGAGGCTGCTAAAATCTCAGGGCCTAACCAGGCTGCGCAAATTGAGAAGGACTACGATGACGATCTGTACTTACAACGCCCGCACGCTTGCATCGGAAGCATCCGTCGAGGACCTGATGATGCAAGCCAGGAAGATCAAGTACGACGTCATCGGACTGACCGAGACGAGAAGACACCACCCCCTACACGCCGCCTACGACTCCGGAGAAGAACTGTTCCTCGGAACATGCGACAACAGGGGAGTAGGCGGCGTTGGTGTCTTCGTCAACACGCACTTGGCCATGCACATCGATTCGTACGAGTCTCTGACAAGCCGAATCGGACGTCTGCGACTGAAGCGATGTGGTTCCGTGCCAGCTTTGACTGTGTTCGTCGCGTACGCCCCAACATCCGACTACGACGACGAAGAGGTCGAAGCCTTCTACGTGGAGCTGGAGAAGTTCTATAAGGAAGATCACACCTTCTACAAGGTGATCGTCGGCGACTTCAACCCCAAGATCGGACCGCGAAGGTCGCCGGAAGAACTTCACATCGGAACCCACGGTTTGGAGTGGAACGAGCAAGGTGAAAGGCTGTCTGAGTTTATCATGTCGACCAAGACCATCCATGGAAAGTCGCAGTTCCAGAAGCCTCCCTCCCTACGATGGACCTGGGAATCTCCCGGTGACCAGTTCCACAACGAGATCGACCACATCATCTTCAACCGCAAGTATAGCCTGACCGACGTCTCCGTTGTCCCCAAGTTCTACACGGGATCGGACCACCGCCTCCTTAGCGCAAGGTTCCGAATTTCGCGTCAAGGAGAGAAGGCCGCGAAGTTCAAGAAGAGGAGTCCCAGAAAGACCATCAACTGGGACCTCTACACCTCTCTTGCCGGCCTTTGGGAAGATGCCGTCATGGACAACGTCGACGAGGAATACGACCGTTTCGTGCACCATCTCCACGATAGTGCTAAGGAAGCTGAGAGCTTGAAGACCACCAAGAGACGTCTGTCTCCGGAAACTCTCGAGCTGATACGCCAGCGTGGAGCAGCACAAGCGTCAGGCAACTACCAACTGACGTCCGAGCTTGCGAAGCTACGCAGAGAGGCGATAAAGGAGGATCTTAGGGACAGAAGGGCGGAAGTGTTGGCTGAAGCTGCAGAGGCAGGGTTGAGCATACGCAATGCCCGCCGAGACTTCGCTAACTTCAAGACCAAGACGACCGCTCTCCGACGTCCCGACGGAACCGTCACCTCTTCCAGAAGGACCATGGAGAAGGTCATCCACGACTTCTACTCCGATCTCTTCGATAGCCACGTCCACCTGCCCCCATCCATCTTCCGCAGGATGGATACGTCGTCCCCTCTCTTCTCCCTTCCGAGATCTGACACGCCATCTCGTCGGTGAAGAAACGTACAACACCCGGTCCCGACAGGATCAGACCCGAACACCTGAAGAACCTCCCGCCAGCGCTCATCAGCACCCTGGCGCGGCTCTTCACACGTTACCTGTCGGAGTGCAAGGTTCCATCTCAGTGGAAGACCAGCAGGACCGTCTTGCTGTACAAGAAGGGAGACGTGCACGACATTGGCAACTATCGCCCGATCTGCCTGCTGTCCGTAGTCTACAAGCTGTTCACTCGAGGCATCCTGAATAGGATCGGCCGAACGCTGGACGAAGGACAGCCATGCGAACAAGCAGGATTTCGGATAGGATTCAGCACGATCGACCACATACACACCATTACGAAGCTCATCGAAGTGTCGCGAGAGTACAAGCTGCCGCTTTGCCTTACGTTCATCGACCTGAAGAAGGCATTCGACTCTGTCGAAACCGAAGCGGTCATCGAAGCCCTGCTCACTCAGGGCGTTCCTACTCAGTACATCAGAGTCCTTCGAGAGCGGTACAGTGGATTCACGACCAAGATCTCACCATTCTACAACGACGTCGTCGTCGACGTGAAGAGAGGGGTTCGGCAAGGGGATACCATACCCCCGTAGCTCTTCAGCGCCACTCTCGAAAACGTCATGCGCGAACTAGAATGGGAAGACATGGAGTGAAGGTCGACGGCCGGCAACTACATCATCTTCGCTTCGCTGACGACATCGTGCTCATAACACCGAGCATCAGCCAGGCGGAGCGAATGCTGGCCGACTTCGATCGTGTATGTGGGAACGTTGGACTGCAGCTGAATCTTATGAAGACGATGTTCATGAGGAACGGATGGGTTTCTGTTGCCCCATTCTCACTCAACGGAACGAACATCTCCGAATGCTCCAGCTTCGAAGTCGCGAAGAAGACGAAGGACCTCCGACTCCGTGCCTACCTATTCGACTCCACTGCTCTTCTTGCCCTAATATACGCCTCAGAGACCTGGGCTATACGAAAGCAGGATGAACACGTGATCAGCGTCGCGCAGCGTGGAAGAGGACGATGCTCGGAGTGACACGACTCACGCAAGTGAGAGAAGGCCTCCGGAGTTCCGAGCTTCGCCGACGTTCGAAGATCAGAGACGCTGTCGCGTGGGCCAAGTTGTCGAAAATTAGGTGGGCCGGCCACGTAATGCGCTTCGCAGACACCCGCTGGACGAGAGCGATCACCGACTGGATTCCGTGGGATGTCAAAAGAACACCAGGACCCCCACCAACGCGTTGGTCGGACTTCTTCGTTAAAGCCCTGAACGACCGATATGACGCTCTTCGTGTCCCTCGAGCGAGGAGGATCCATTGGACCACTCTGGCACGCGACAGGGACGAATGGAGACGCTGCTGGCACCCGCTCGAGCAACTCGATGATCAACGGGACGACAGGTGATACAGATGACAGGTATGTGAAGCAAACTGGTTTCGCCACGTCCCATACATACAATACCGCTCGTAACTAGTGTCGCATTTCGTGTCGCCGACGCGACGGAGCGTCGACACTAGTTATGAGCGGTATTGTACGTCGCACATACACGTGGGCACGCGTTGACAGTGCAATCCTGTTCCCAATTTCGAGGGTCCGTAGCTCCTTGGACTCAAGGACTCAGCAAAAACGAAGCATATTTTTTCTACTATATGAAGGGTGCAGATTCTCGGAGTACATACTATCTGTTTCCCCCGTTCAAACTACGTCCGAGACCCTTTCCTGGTAAGAAAGAGCAGAGATGTGAAGGAAGAACTACACGGTAGCAGCAACTCGTAATGGAACAGATCGAACGCAGGCAGTGGGACGAAAAAGAAAACTGAGAATAAGGGACATAGAAGAGAACACTTGCGAACGGAGGGATGCGCAGACATCTTCCAGCGGCACAGGCCTCTTCCGCAATCGACTAATAGAGACGTCTCTTGAACGTTCCTTGGTCAATACCTGTCTAGCAGAGGGCTGTCGGCCGTAAGCAACAGCCTACGACACTTGCCAATCATCTCTCAAACATTGGTGATTAAAGCGCCGAGGTTACACAGTATACGAAAGGCGGGACGCTAACATTGTGCAAAAAACCTTTCCTCCTTTATACATAGGGGATGCGCAGTAGCATGCACGAAAACACAACACACAACTACCCGAGGGATTTCTTACTGCTGAGTGGATCACCTGAAATTGATAAATCCTTCACTTCTCCATGAACTTGACACTCTTACCTTCGTTTTCTCTCCTCATATGTTAAGGACTCTTATAAAAATTCCTGATAATTTCTGGAAGGAACCATTTTGATCCCGTTTCTGGTAGGATCCATTTTGTAAAGGCAAGCTACTGCATTTTTATAAGTCTGATTTATCAATTTCAGGTGACCCACTATCGATTTTCGATTTGCTGGACTAGAATCCTTCCAAGCGGAGTGATCGACATCGTAAATGAAAAAGGAGTGCACTTTTATCGCAGCCTTCTGAGCGAACTGAGGAAGAACGGCATCGAACCAATAGTGAGTGCTCTGAAGGGTTTCACGTCGTCTTGCAATGGCAGTGAGGAACTCCAGAACCAATGTCTCGACACAATTCCAGTTTTAGGTAACTCTCTTTCATGCCGACTATCCATATGCGCTTTACAAGGAAGGTGGATGGTTAAATAGCGAGTGCGTTCGCTGGTACAGCGACTTCTGTCATCTTTGTTTCGAACGATTCGGAGACATGTTGAGTTTCTTCTTTGAACGCAAAACTCAGAATGCGATAATTTTTGATTTCTAGAGATCGAAAGATATAACTAAGCCTCCTGTAACAAATAAATTTAAAATTTCGCGCAGGAATAGCATATTACTCTTTCACTTCTCGTAAATGCCGTATCTACAATTCCTTCTCTTCCATACTGTTATACCTAGGCCCGTATTGAGTCTTAAAAGTGTCTAAATATGTATAATACATGTAATTCGGTGACAGTTACGCCGAAATTTTTAAATATTCCTTTAAATTTCGTATAAAAAGGGTAAAGTTAGCGAGAAAAGAGGAGACCACTTCGGAATCTAGATGTAAAACTTTAAACATGCTGTCAATACCTTTGATCTCGGTTTGTAATAGATGAAACTAGATCCAAGCTGAGTGTTGCAAAATGGGGTAGGTTTATTGAACGGGCCTTAGAGCGAAGACGACCTGCATGACAGAAGTGTGCAGATTTCAGGTGGAGTACTGGATCACCTTCAATGAAATATTTATGCACGCCTGGTCTGCAGTGAGCAGATTCGAAGGCCATCCACATCACTCACCGGACACCGTCGAGTTTTCCACGCCGAAGAGGAGGATTCCCTACCTAGCTGCTCACAACATGCTAAGAGCGCATGCGAAAGTTTACAGAATGTACGAGCGGGAGTTCAGGGCTACTCAGAGAGGTAGAGCTGCGTAACAACTGCCCTACCGAGATGACCTTATTACTGTCTCTTCCATTAGGCCGGATAGGAATCGTTGCTGGAGGACAGTGGTGCTTGGCTGTGTCTGATGATCCGAGCGACACTGCAGCGTGTCAGAGAGCTGTAGAGTGGGGACTAAACTGGATGATCGAGCCTGTTTTCGGGCGAAATGGAGATTATCCGGAGGCGATGAAGCAAGCGATGAATGCTTCGGAAGATGAACATGGCTTCGAACTGCTTCCCAAATTTTCCAAAACAGAAAAGGAAGAGCTAAAAGGTCAGTCTAGGTAACTAACCTTTTGCTTTAGGTGAACAAAGTGGGCAGAATGACCATGTCTTTTGCTCGTATTTTCTTCCAAGATTTGATCACTAAACTTTGACACTCTTTGTTGTTTTTCGATTTTGAACAACTATTTTAGCGATTTATTCAACTGTGCGGTATTTTAAACGAACACTTCAGGATCTGCTGATTTCCTTGGAATAAACTACTATCGGGCAAGTGCCGTTTGCAATGGCACTGGATCGACGCAGTTTGAAAAGGATGCTGGTTTCAAATACACGGACGGTCCATGGGAGAGGTTGGTTCTTGGTGATATAGATATATATTGTGCCAAGTTGACTTCTGATAGACATACCACAATCTTCTTCTTCTTCTTCTTCTTCTTCTTCAGCGTCTGTCCCGCTTCGTAGCGGGGTCCGCTATTCTGGTGTCATGACGCCACCTTTCCCGATCCAGCGCTAGATCAGGGTGGACACCAGCCGCTTTCAAGTCCGTATGTAACGTATCAGCCCAGCGCTGCTTCGGGCGCCCTCTAGGCCGCTTTCCTGTTACCTCGAAGTTAAGGCCTATCTTGCGGACGCTGTCTTCTTCTCCACGCAGAACGTGGCCGTACCATCGTAAGCGAGCTTCGCGCATCTTTTCAGTTATCGGCGCGACACCGAACTTCTGCCGAATAGCATCGTTTTGGATGCGGTCCATGCGCGTGACTCCTGCCGTCCAGCGCAGCATCTTCGTCTCCATGACGCTGAGGCGCGTTTCAACTTCCTTGGTCGCAGGCCAACACTCAGCGCCGTACATCGCTACTGGCCGGATGACTGCTCTGTAGATCTTTGACTTAAAGCGCTCTGGTATCTTCTTGTCGCAGAGCACGCCAGTCAACGAGCGCCAAGCTGCACTCACGCGTGAATTCACTTCAATCATCAGTTTACCGTCAGACGTGACTGCTGGTCCCAGGTACTTAAAGACCGCAGTGCGTGGAAGCTCGATGCCGTTAACCTTGATGGAGCTGGACTCGGTAACGTCCGTCGTTAAATACTCGGTCTTCTTCACGTTCAATCTGAGTCCAAACCGCTCCAAGCGATCACACCAAGCTTGCAACTCTCGCTCAAGTTCTCCTTTATCTTCGCTAGCGAGCATCACGTCATCGGCATAAAGCAACGTCCAAGGGACGGGCTTCTGAAGATCTCGTGTGATGGCATCCATGACGACAACAAAGAGGTGTGGGGAAAGCGCAGAACCCTGGTGTACCCCGACAGAGATGGGGAACTCCATCGAGGTTCCAGCTGCAGCTTGAACTCGACTCTTTGGACAAGAGTAGAGAATTCGCACCCACTCTATGAGCTCTTCGGGAACTCCATGATGTCGCAAGGCGTACCATATCACTTCACGCGGTACGCGGTCAAAGGCCTTCTCCAAGTCGAGGAAGGCGATATGCACTGCCTTCTGTTTCTCGCGATGCTTCTCTATCAGGAGGCGAGTGGCGTGTATGGCATCAACGGTGCCACAACCAGCCACGAAGCCGCACTGATTGCTGGACAGCTGGACGATGTCCCGAATTCGTCCATCGACAATTCGCTCAAAGATCTTCATGCTGTGCGGAAGCAAGCGAATCGGACGGTAATTGGAGCAGTCTGCAGGACTGCCCTTCTTCTTCCAAATCGGGATCGTCGTACTTTGGCGCCAACACTCAGGCACTTTCTTCTCCGCCACAACCTGATTAAAGAACTTCGCCAACCACTCAGCAGAGTACCAGTACTTGGACTTCCACAAATCAGCTGTCACGTCATCGGACCCAGTCGCTTTGCCTGGCCTCATCTTCTTCAAAGCCGCTTCAGTCTCCTCCACGGTGATCTTCTGAACGGGGCCGCGGGTTGGAGCCGTTGAAGGGATGGCTGGATGAGGGAATTCTACCGTAGAGATTTTCTCAAAGTAATCGCGCCATCGCTTCAATGCCTTCTTGCGGTCCGTAAGAAGATGGTCATTCTCATCATTGATGCCGAAGAACTTCTCGATGTCCTCGGTCTGGCGATGGCGATTCTTTGCAAGTCGGTACAGATACCGCTCACCATCGCGAGACTCGAGCTTCTCGTTGACATCTCCATAATGAGCGGCTTTCGCAACAGCCACGGCCTTCTTTGCAGCTTTCTTCGCTTCTTGGTACTTCTGCCAGTTTTCGGCTGTTTTATCGCTGAGAAACACACGATAAAGCGATTTCTTCTCTCGAACCTTCGCTTTCACGTCGTTTGTCCACAGCCATGTCTGCTTGTCGACCTTCCGTCGCCCAGGCTTCGTAATGCCGAGTTCTGACTGTGCAGCTTGACGAATCGCGTCGGTCGCCTTCTTCCAAGTTTCGTCGACAGTTGTGACTGTCGGTAACCGCACGCGAGAAATCACAGCTGCTTCCTTCTCTCTGATTCGCCACCACTTAATTCTAGCTGCACCGCATCGCTCAACCTGCTTCAGCCTCGGAGGGGCGATCTTCAAAGTGCAGATCAGCGGTCGATGCTGTGGGGCGACCGTCTCATACGGCACGATCTTCGCGTCTGTGACGAGATTTCGGTCAAGATCTCTCACAAGGACGAAGTCTATCTGCGTCTTGGTGTTCCCACTATAGAACAAGATAAGGTGGGAGTTGCGTTTGCGAAATGCGTTTTATGGTGAGATTATGCGAATCCGCATATTCAAGGATACGCTCACCATCTGTGTTACGCAACCCATAGCCGAATCCACCATGACAGCTGTACCCGTCTTTCGTAGCACCTACGTGCCCATTAAGGTCACCAGCGACTATGATGACATCTTTCGACGGTATCTCTGCTGTCTTCTCATCAAGCAATCTCCAAAACTCTTCCTTGGCTTGATCCGAGCACCCAGTCTGCGGAGCATACGCTGAGAAGAAGTGATAGAGTCGCTCCTTAGCGGCGACAACGATCTTCATCAATCGATCGTCAAAGCGCTCGACGCTTACAATCGAGTCACGAAATCGTTCGGAGACGATTATTCCGACACCACTGGTGGTCCTGGGACTTCCACATGGAACAGCCTTAAAGCCACGTCCTATGTCCTTTGACTTGCGGCAGGACCACCTCGTCTCCTGCACCGCACAGAAATCAACTCTTCTACGCTCCAGTGCTTCAACCAACTCGCACGAGCGGCCCGTCAACGTACCCACATTCAGCGTTGCCACGCGGGTCCTGCTTACGTTACGGGACTTTCGGACTAGCTCAGTTGTCCCCCGATGCCGTCGTCGCATCAGGGACTCTCGCATACTTCTCACACTCGCCGGGCTCTGCGAGTGCGCGTCGGCTCCCGCGGACGCCGTAGCACTATCTCGAAACACTTGAGCTGTCATACACCATGTGATGTGACATGGGTCTTCGTAGGCCGGCCTGTCACAGGAGCCTGTCGCCTGCAATCGAGTGTCCGTGTTCGGCTTAACTCGCAGAGAGAGTAGCTTCCAGTGGCACCACGTGGAGGAACGGACATCGCCACTGATAGACAGACCACAATATCTGTGATTTGTCGACTAGAATACAACATGGCACACAATACTTTCTTTCACGTTGCTCAGAATGTCTTTAACTGCTTTTGTGAAGGTTCCGGAAAATTTCATTCCTGATCGGTAACCATGATCTACCTTGTGGTGGTTGTGGATTATTCTCGAAACTTTTCCGTAACAGGAACCTTGGCTTCCTTGACTTTAATCACCGTGTCAGCTCCACAAGAGCACCTTCGAGCCTTCATCTTCTTTAAATGGCGTCGTGGCACTGGAACATCGGTAACCGTTCGAAACATCAACAGCGCACTGGGAGAGGATACCACTTCCACCAACACCGGTCAAGCGCGAGTTCTCTTTTCGTAGGAGGACTTCAAAGACAAATATCGGACGGAACGCCCCCGCACAGTCGACGAGTTCTCGACACTGTCAAATACGATCCAGAGGTTTGCACCCTTGGTATTGTAACGAGACTCGGGTGCACTGATCGACCAGTCCTCAGTCGCCTCCAGGACCTCGGCTACAAAAAAGTGCTGACTGGATGGGTCACTGACGTCTTGACCGATTGGCATTCCTAACGAAGGAAAAATTCACAGTTTATTTATTTATTTCTGCACGATGCTTAAGGCATACGTGATATACGATGTAGTACAATACAAATCACCAATACAGGAAGAACAATTGTAAAATCTAGAAATGCAGAAGCTTACTTCCAGCCATGAGCCTGAACAACCTGTAACGTGCCGACGATCGAGAGACACAGGAATTTAGCGAGATAAAGCTAAAACCAGTTCTGCAAGTGAAATTAATGACCTAGTATTCGTTTTGGGTACACCATAAGGTATTTTTTCTGAGCTGCTCCCAGTTCCTGATGTTATTGCACGATAGAATTTTGAAACATCTACATCAGGTATGCCAGACAAAAGTTTGAAAACCACACAGACATCAGTAAGTTTAGGACGAGAGACTAAGGAATGCAACTTATATACGCTATTTCTAGCTACAGGACGAGGAGCTCTTACAAATCTACTACAACCTATCCAAAAAATAATTTGCAAGTGAAACTGTCTTGCACCTTCTCAAGAAGAGTCTCTTGATTTCGAAGGAGAAAAGACTGGTGAACCATACTCCACAATAGGGCAAATGTACGACTTGTAAGCCCTAAGAAGCATTTCATGATCCACTATAGAGAGTTTTGAATATAAGGAATGTTCGAGTACGCGCTTTACTGTGAATCATTTTGCAGTGCTCAGAGAAGTCAAGCTTATTGTCGTAGTGAAATTCTAAATCTTCAACGCATGAAACGGCTGTTATTGAGTGGTTTTTGATGCTATAGACATAAGTATATCTACTGCAGAGTTGAAGGCGGAATTTTTGTCATCATTTTGAATGAACACCTCGGCAAACTTATCTGTAAGTGCGTTGGCTTTGTCCATATCACTAAAAATCTTAGACTCTCCTTTTTAAACACTAAGAATACAACATGTTGTTTTCATTCTTTTGTTTAAAAATTTTAAGAAATCTCTCTTATGATTAGAATAGATTATCATTTTTTCAATACTTCTGTTGGACTTCTTCAACGAAAGAATGAAATCTAAGAGAAAAACTACGAAGTTTTTCTCAATCTCCGGCCAATTGAGTACTACAAGCCAACTTAAACAAGCAGCATCTATGTTCAACCATATTCTGAAGGCATTACGGTATAAAGGACTAGAAGTTGACACTTTTTCCATAACACAAACATATCTAGAATGGAAACTTATTTGCAAGTGCGTTGGCTTTGTCCATATCAGAAAATGCCTTAGACTCTCCTTTTTAAACACTAAGAATACAACATGTTGTTTTCATTCTTTTGTTTAAAAATCTTAAGAAATCTCTCTTATGATTAGAATAGATTATCCTTTTTTCAATACTTCTGTTGTACTTCTTCTAACTCAAATCTAAGAGAAAAACTACGAAGTTTTTCTCAATCTCCGGCCAATTGAGTAATACAAGCCAACTTAAACAAGCAGCATCTATGTTCAACCATATTCTGAAGGCGTTACGGTATAAAGGACTAGAAGTTGGCACTTTTTCCATAACACAAACATATCTAGAATGATGTGAGATAGCAAGAAGCATTTCGTATTTATCATGTACCGAAGCGGCCGCTTCAAAAAAAGATCTCCAATCAATACCATACAAATAATCATACAGCCTACTGTATTCGCATCCAGAAAAATACCTAAAGTACGTGTATCTTGGTTCCTGAAAAACGCAAGGCAATTCGAGTGCAACACTATTATGATTCCTGGATCTCAAAGGAGGCTCAAGCCTTACACTGCCAATTAACGTATCATCGTTTGACAATATAGGGGCCGTCGTATTATTAGGTCTTGTAGGAAATCTAACATATTGCATTATGCAATGCGTAGTTAGCAAACCGGTGAACACAGAAAAGGAAGAAGAGGTTGGCTTATCTAGATCATTCCAATCAACATTTGCATAGTTGAAATCTCTTGTAATGATGGAAGGGTGCTCACGGGAAACGATGTCACTTAGAGCATTTACGAGTGACTCGTTTGAAGCAGCTGAACAAGATGGAGCTCTGTAAATTGCAATAAGCCATACGTTATAGCAATCGAAAAGAATATCTACCGCGAGCATTCCATAAGATTCAGAAACAGACTCGGAGTTCACCTCAGTGTAACCAAAACTTTTCCTTATAAATATAATTACTCCACCTCCATGTTTTCTTACTCGGTCGTAGCAAAACGCTTGATAGCCACTGCATATGCAGCAAAATAAACTAGAGAGCACATAAGGACAGGTAAGCCAAGTTTCACAGAAAATATACAAATCGTAGCAATAACCCGGCACAAGTCAATAGGCTCGCATTTTTTACCACGGAGCTAGCGTTACTATTAAAACATTTAAGACAACGAGACCAAATGCGAGCTACATTCAATTTAAAGTATCACGCAGGCTAGAAGAATAAACAGGAACAGTGGGATTCGTCGAGGAGTGCTGATTGGTGAGAGAACTATCCGCATTCCCGCCTCCGTCTCGTGACACAGAAGCTGGAGTATAAATCGTACCACCATCCCTCACTCCTCCATGAACTTGTCACTCTTTCCTTCGTTTCCTCTCCTTATATGTTAAAGATTCTTATAAAAAGAGACCCTTCTCAGGATAAAAACGAAGGGTTCGCCCTCTGGAGTGGTAACGATTGAAGAGACGAGAATGGGAGGACTATTTTCAGAAGACGGTTGTAGCCAGGCTTGGACCTACCAAGGCGATATACAACGGTCAAAGAGCACTCTATGTTCAAGAAAATGAGAGCATTAAGAGCAGTCATAAAGTCATAAGAGAGACGCATACTGAATGTTATAGACATTTGTTCTGGAACACCCTTAAGAATAAGTGACCTACGGTGCTCAACCTCACAAGGATCATTAGGATCGACAGAGGTGTTGGAAATTGCATCAGTCACTTGTGGTTGCAGTTGACCTGGCTGAAGCTTTTTCACAGCAATGTTGGAACTAGAGCATTGTAGATAGTATTGTAGCACAATTGAAGATGGTCAGAGCGGCAAGCGACTGTCAGGACTCCCAATCTCATCTCTTCTGCGAGAAGCGATCGTTGTTTTGCCCATTAGGCGGCAGACTGCAGTATCTAACTATGGTCATTATATTTTTGCGTCAATTCCGTTGTATGCTGGACAATAAAGAGGAAAATGTAAGTAATGTGTAGAAACTTATCAAGACTTTCTGACCAACATAGTACTCTCGATGTTGGCTTTCTAAAACTTTTGGCGTTTCCAACGGCATCAAAAACTGTGTCTTCAAAGCCTGCAAACTTTTCAGGACTTTCCTTTCTTCGGTTTCCAGTGGCTGAACTTCTCTCCTTTAGATGTTTAAGCAGCAGTTCTTGTATCAGTGTAGTGTGCGTCTCGCGACTGAATCTCCATCAACCGTAATAACGGAATGTCAAATGTAAAGCGGCACAACGGTGTGAGAAGTCTTTGGAACAAAGTGGTTTTGGCTTACACTCGGGAATCCTTTCTTACAATACTGCTCCTGTCTTTTGGTTTTTTGGTGGAATTGAAAAATCGCCGTTTTCGCGCTTTTCCATAACTCCTTTCAGACTAGCTTAATCAGGAAATAATTGCAACCATCCAAATTCACTGCGGATAGCCTATCCAATGATGTAGGTAACGTTCAGTGATTCTTAAAAATAGTTGATTCGGTGACCCATATAGTCTCGATGGCGGCGGCCTCCCACCGTTGCCTGAGATAATTGCTCCCAAAGCGGCCACCTACCCGACTGACTAGAACCAACAGATTTTAGCCGAATTTTTCGTCTTTTGCCCATGTTCTGTTCGACAGTATCTAGTTTTTTGTACCTGGCAACAAAAAGTGATCATTATGATATAGTTTATCGAAAAATTACTCTTTTTCAGATTTCTGCGTTTCAGAAAATGCTTGAAATTGGTGAGATCTAGTTTAAGCCTAACGATATCCGTGACATCTAAAGGCGGCGAGTTTAGATGTCCTAGTGATGATCTGTTAAACTGCTCAACGAAAACTCTCATAACAGCATGGCTCAAAGACTGGCAGCTCTCAAAGTCATCTACCGGGTCAGATGCTAGTGAAAAACGGATTTTCACCTAACTGAATGGGAGCTAGAGCTGTTGCAACAAGGGTGTAGATCGCGTAGTGAGGACTATGGGAAAACTACTTCTTCGTCTTCCGCCTGGAGGCTCTCTGGTTTACCTTAAGCGCTGCCATCCAGCAATCGGACGCTCAAAGTTCGTCGAAAGCTTGAATGGCCCCTACACAAAATCTGCTTGAAAATTTGTTTTAGAACAGAACAACTTTTTCTTCGCTGTCTTCTACAGTTAATTCTAAGTTGATTCATGCCAAGGGCTGCAGTTTTCCGTTATTCTAATCATAGTGCACATATGATCGCTCGATAATTGACTGCGGTCTGCGTGGCTGGTCCGAACGCCGCTCTACAGTAGGTAGTGACCCCTTGGTGTTTATTGCCGCGTGGTCGACAACTTCACACCTCTGAATGAAAATCACACAGCCCGATTCCTTATTGATCATTCCTTGAACGAACTCTCTTAGTAGTTACCATGAGATCTTGAACGCTCTTGAAAGTCTGAAGTCTTAAAACCTGATGTGCCTCGAGGTCCTTCAGGGCAATTATCATGGTCGTGTGCTGATTGCAGCCTGTTCCCTATATCGCGCTTGTTTTCACCCGGAGTTATATTATAAATTTAACTTAGAACTTGAGTCTTTTTTATGAATCTAGAGGCAATGTGTAAAAATCTACTAATTGCTTCGGGAGCAATTATCTCAGGGAACGGTGGGAGGCCGTCGCCATCGAGACTATATGGGTCACCGAATCAACTCTTTAAAGAATCACTGAACGCTACCTACATCATTGGATAGATCATCCGCAGTGAATTTGGTTGGTTGCAATTATTTCCTGATTAAGCTAGTCTGAAAGGTGTTATGGAAAAGCAGCGAAAGCGGCAGTTTTTCCGTCTATTCCGACCAAAATCAAAAGACAGGAGCGGTATTGTACCATTGATGCTTGTACTGGTTCGGAGAAGATGTTTGTTTCCATACTTCTGCCGCTTGCTGTGATTTCACTAACAAGGTGATTCTCCTCTCTAGCCAGCTTTAGCCTTCACAAAAAAAGAAATCACTTCAGGAGCGTCTTTGTAAAGTGAAGGTCTTCTTCCTTTCGAAATTGTGAAGTCCCGCTTCTGACAAGAGAATTTGCGTGAAGGCAGTAATGATTGTCAAATCATACCATTGCGGAGATTCAGTACAATGAAAGAGAACCCAAAACTAGGAAAAGGACTAGCGCTGTGAATCAGAGAACACCCTAAAAATAAGATCGCAATCGCCAATAATCCTAAATCTGATCGCGCTTTCAGAATCAGTGGTGAAGATATGTGGCTTCGTTACGTGCCCGAAGGACTGCTGCTTCTACTCCAGTACATACAGTGCACTTATGCTGTTCCCGTCATGGTAACCGAGAATGGATGCGCAGATGTCGTCGGAGCACAGGTGCACCACGTCTGTTTCCGCGGTATGCGCGCGGCGTGCATGAAACCAATTTTAGGCTCAGAATCTCGATCCACTGAATGACGAACATCGAATACGGTACATTCGTGGTCACATCGAAGCTGTCCGTCACGGTAAGAAACTCGAGACTTCGTAAAATTCTTTCGAGCGATCCTTGCTGTGGTACGCTTCAGCGAAGGTCGTTGTTCTCTCTTCGATGTCTCTATGCACATTGTTGCTCCTCTCTCGCACAGTAAAAGTGGAATTTCATATTGAAGGCAGAGAATAGGGTGACAAGTTTGAACAAATTTTACCTTCCTTTGTAGTTTTGCATGGTTCGCTGATGTACAGGATTGGGGAAGCATCTGTACATCAGCATCCTGTTATTCGTTGAAATATGCCTTATGTGATCATTGGTCGTTTAGTAGCAGCAATCATATTCCAATGGAGGTCATGGCCCTACAGGGGTGAGGGACGTTCTGCCTGAAAGCGGCGCGGGCAAAGACGCGGGACAGTGCCTGCGGAGCCAATTAGCGTCGACTCGCGCCGTAACACCCGCCGCTTCACACTCAGCCAGACAGCCTTCGTCGCGGAGGCGATTCTGACCCGGCCAACTACGAGAGCCTGTAGGTCGACCAGATTTGGTGTGATTACAATCGATAAAGAGATAGGAGGCTCAGACGGCTTGCATTGGCAGTCCCAAAATTGGGATTGATCGGAAACCTACCACCTCCTATATTAGAATCTCGGGCTCTATCGGATGAGCCAGGAAAGAATCTTGCTTTAATAACCCTTACAAGATTTTTTCAGGAGCTGTTTAACTTTCGTTGAATATCAGTTTTTATTTTAATCAGAATTAACAACGAGGCATGCTTCCAGGCTACTGATGTGAACTCTACCACCTCCTATATTAGAATTTCGATCTCTATGGAATGAACCAAAAATTATCCTGTCTAAAGAACCCATGAGGCATGTCTTTAGGGGTTGCTTATTTTCGTTAAATATCAGTTTTTGTTTATATCAGATTTAATTGCGAGGCTTTCCGTACTACTGACGTAATCCCTACCATCTCCTGTATTAGAATTTCAAGCTCTACCGAATGACCCAGAAAAGAATCCTACCTCAAAAACTCTTAAAGCGAACTTTTTTCAGGTGCTGTTTGTTTTTCGCTAAATATCGGTTTTTATTCACATATATCAGGATTAAATGCGAGGCATGCTTATAGGATAAAATTGCACGAGGATCCTGATGACGAGGGATTTTTTAACAGAAGTTCAAAGAATTAGTTTCAACATTACATCTCTTTAGCATTTCGTAACTGATTTTTCTCTGGAACTTTATAATGCACGCACCATATATATCGAGACTAAGACTGGATAGGTGGTTCATCGAATCTAATGTTCACCGAGAATAAATTTTGTCACATAATACTTCAAATTGCTCTGCCAGTCGTTTGTGGTTTCTAGCAGTTTTTTGACCTCATGTGCCACAGGCAGTGTATCTGCATGCATAGCCAATGTCACCTCCACCATTTAACGAGTTAGGAAACACTCATTAAATGCTTTGAGAAAACTGAAGTACTTAGGTGTTCCTAGGAGGTCTACCCACTATCATATCGAACTCGTCGGGCAGTTTCAGACTGTAAATATGCTCTACGCATTGAAGGATCATAATGTCAATGGTAGAGTTCACATCAGTAGCCTGGAAGCATGCCTCGTAGTTAATTCTGATATAAATAAAAACTGGTATTTAACGAAAGTTGGACAGCGCCCGAAAAAAAATTGTTGTAAGGGTTATTGTGGGAAGATTCTTTCCTGGCTCATTCGGTAGAGCTCGAAATTCTAATACAGGAGATAGTAGGGTTCAGATCAATCCCAATTTCTAGACTGCCAATGCAAGCCGTCTGATTCTCCTATCCCTCTATCGGTTGTAATCACACCAAATCTGGTCGACCTACACGCTCCAGTGGTTGGCTAGGTCAGCGTCGACTCCGCGGAGAGGGCTGTCTGGCTGAGTGCGAAGCGGCGGGTGTCACGGCGGGAGACGACGCTAATTGGCTCCGCAGACACTGTCGCGCGCCTTTGCCCGCGCCGCTTTTAGGCAGAACGTCCCGCTCCCGTCCTACAGTAGAGAGAAACGTCGTAACAGAATCGCACACATCATCATGGACTCGAGTAGAAGTTCCCGAGATCTTTATTTTCCGCACGGGAGGTAGCACGGGATTAGGGGCGAACAGTGGCCGACACACAGTTCCTCCATAGGGTCACAGCAGAGCGAAACATGATTGTCAAATAGAGAGGGCGCCCACGAGTGTACCAACTACCGAGAGATCGAATGGATCACACGGTAGTTGGTATGAAGATCTACAAAGCGCTTTCGCCTCGAGGCTGAGCGAGGTGGTCTAGTTCTCCAAAGACTCGGCCCTGAGTCCGCACCTGCTAACGCACGACACCATTGTGATCCACCTAAAGGAATGCCCTTGCAACTGGAGAGATACCCTCGTCAATGAAAGCCTTACGAAACCACAGATCTAGATGCTTAAGAAGGCTCTTCAGAACAGCAGTCTCGTCTGCCCTCCTTTCAGGATGTGAGTACTGGGCCCTAGGTTAGACGCAGGAGTGGCAGATGAGATGCCACTCCTGCGTCTGTTAAGATGAGGTTGTTCATGTGGGCGTGTGGGCTGACTCAGGATAGGAAGTCGAATGAAGATGGCAGAGGGATGAAGGCTACGACCTAGCTGAAGAGAAGGAGGCAATGCCTGTGGTGCAGGCATATCTTCACACGATCACAAAGTATGTACATAGAGTCGGCCTTAGAGTTCGAAACACCTGAAACGCAACGTTAAGAGAGGCCTCACCGAAGGGCGTCAGAAGTTGGCAGACGACGCCTTTGAAGGAGTCAAACGGCGGCGGATCTTTCTACTGCGCGAGGCTAAGAATTTAGAAGCAGAATCGTCTACTTACTTATCTGAAGCTTCGTCGAAATGAAGCACTAGTACAAAGAATTTTTCCTTAAGGTCTTCGCAACTGGTAGGAAGTGTCTAATGAATAATAAAAGTTGATCTTCTTTTGGAAAATGCATTCCATCGCTAAGCCATCAATCATCACAGCACCACATCACAACCATAGTTAGGAGTTGTGTGCCGAAGGACTGCTGCTTCTCCTCCAGTAAATCTAACACACAATGTCTATCTACCACTATGTATAGGCATCTGTGGTTACTTACCGCATCTTTCGTTCTTTGTCTACGAGGAACCCTGCTGTTCTTCTGCAAGCTTACAAGTCATTTGTTGGGCCGTTGATCGAGTCTGGTACAGCTGTGTTTAACCCATACAAGCGCAAAGTTATCGACAAAATTGAGAAAGTTCAGAACAGTTTCACACGGAAACTCATGATCAGGTCAATAGGGTTCAGCTATCAAGACATACCATCTGCCCGCGAAAGGAATGTTAATCTCAATCTGCAAACTCTTGCCTCTAGAAGACGTATGTTCGACCTGCTGACGTTTCACAAAATAATGCACGGGCGATTTGGGTTGCAGGTTGGATCCTTTCTTCACGTGAGACCTTCTTCCACCAGGGGTATCTCGCGCAAACCTATCTTATCTAGGGCTAGATTAAATTGCAGGAAATACTTTTTCACTAACCGTGTCTTTGCCGATTACTTTGGCCTAAGTAGGAAAGTCAACATCCCCTCCAGTTACCCTTCTTTTAAAAAACTTATAAAGTCTCACCTGGACGCCTAGTGAATGCCTCCTGTCTGACACCCTCCTGTTTGCCTAATTATCAATTAATTAATGTCGTCGTTTGTTTTAAATTTATTTGCTACTTTTTTGGTTTGTCACTTGTTTTTTTTTGTCTTTCTTTTTCCCTACCTCTGCATCGCTATCTTCTTGCCGGCATTTCGACTGGTAGTGTGTGTATCTTTTGTTTTACTACTTTTATTACTCCCATCCACATGGGGATACCTCCCTGTGTAATAAATGATGATGATGATGATGTATGTATGATAATTGATATTGTCTGTAACTGACGATTAGGACTATTCGGGAGCAGCAGCATGATTATTCCTACTGGCTGGTTCTTATAGGCAAGAAAATGGTTCGTATGAAGGTTGTGGCAAAACGAACCTTTTATTATTTCTTTAGTTTAATTAAATCGACATTCACCTGTATCACCTGTCGTCCCGTTGATCATCGAATTGCTCGAGCGGGTGCCAGCAGCGTCTCCATTCGTCCCTGTCGCGTGCCAGAGTGGTCCAATGGATCCTCCTCGCTCGAGGGACACGAAGAACGTCACATCGGTCGTTCAGGTCTTTAACGAAGAAGACCGACCAACGCGTTGGTGGGCGTCCTGGTGTTCTTTTGACATCCTGCGGAATCCCGTCGGTGATGGCTCTCGTCCAGCGGGTGTCTGCGAAGCGCATTACGTGGCCGGCCCACCTAATTTTCGACAACTTGGCCCACGCGACAGTGTCTCTGATCTTCGAACGTCGGCGAAGCTCGGAACTCTGGAGGCCTTCTCTCACTTGCGTGAGTCGTGTCACTCCGAGCATCGTCCTCTCGATTCCACGCTGCGCGACGCTGATCGCGTGTTCATCCTGCTTTCGTATAGCCCAGGTCTCTGAGGCGTATGTTAGGGCAGGAAGAACAGTGGAGTCGAATAGGTGGGCACGGAGTCGGACGTTCTTCGTCTTCTTCGCGACTTCTTCGACGCTCTTGAAAGCTCCCCAAGCCGCTCTTTTCCTCCTGCTCAGCTCTGGTGCTAGGTCGTTGGCCATGTTGACTTCGCGACCCAGATACACATAGCTGGAGCATTCGGAGATGTTCGTTCCGTTGAGCGAGAATGGGGCATCAGAAACCAATCCGTTCCTCATGAACATAGTCTTCGTAAGATTCAGCTGCAGTCCAACATTCCCACATACACGATCGAAGTCGGTCAGCATTCGCTCCGCCTGGCTGATGCTCGGTGTTATGAGCACGATGTCGCCAGCGAAGCGAAGATGATGTAGTTGCCGGCCGTCGACCTTCACTCCCATGTCTTCCCATTCTAGTTCGTGCATGACGTTTTCGAGAGTGGTGCTGAAGAGTATCGGGGATATGGTATCCCCTTGCCGAACCCCTCTCTTCACGTCGATGACGACGTCATTGTAGAATGGTGAGATCTTGGTCGTGAATCCACTGTACAGCTCTCGAAGGACTCTGATGTACTGAGTAGGAACGCCCTGAGTGAGCAGGGCTTCGATGACCGCTTCAGTTTCGACAGAGTCGAATGCCTTCTTCAGGTCGATGAACGTAAGGCAAAGCGGCAGCTTGTACTCTCGCGACACTTCGATAAGCTTCGTAATGGTGTGTATGTGATCGATCGTGCTGAATCCTCTCCGAAATCCTGCTTGTTCGCATGGCTGTCCTTCGTCCAGCGTTCGGCCGATCCTATTCAGGATAACTCGAGTGAACAGCTTGTAGACTACGGACAGCATCAGATCGGGCGATAGTTGCCAATGTCGTGCACGTCTCCCTTCTTGTACAGCAAGACGGTCCTGCTGGTCTTCCACTGAGATGGAACCTTGCACTCCGACAGGTAACGTGTGAAGAGCCGCGCCAGGGTGTTGATGAGCGCTGGCGGGAGGTTCTTCAGGTGTTCGGGTCTAATCCTGTCGGGACCGGGTGCTGTACGTTTTTTCACCGACGAGATGGCGTGTCGGATCTCGGAAGGGAGAACAGAGGGGACGACGTATCCATCCTGCGGCAGATGGCATGGGGGCAGGTGGACGTGGCTATCGAAGAGATCGGAGTAAAAGTCGTGGATGACCTTCTCCATGGTCCTTCTGGAAGAGGTGACGGTTCCGTCGGAACGTCGGAGAGCGGTCATCTTGGTCTTGAAGTTAGCGAAGTCTCGGCGGGCATTGCATATGCTTAACCCTGCCTCTGCAGCTTCAGCCAACACTTCCGCTCTTCTCTCCTTAAGATCCTCCTTTATCGTCTCTCTGCATAGCTTCGCAAGCTCGGACGTCAGTTGGTAGTTGCCTGACGCTCGTGCTGCTCCACGCTGGCGTATCAGCTCGAGAGTTTCCGGAGACAAACGTCTCTTGGTGGTCTTCAAGCTCTCAGCTTCCTTAGCACTATCGTGGAGATGGTGCACGAAACGGTCGTATTCCTCGTCGACGTTGTCCATGACGGCATCTTCCCAAAGGCCGGCAAGAGAGGTGTAGAGGTCCCAGTTGATGGTCGTTCTGGGACTCCTCTTCTTGAACTTCGCGGCCTTCTCTCCTTGACGCGAAAAGCGGAACCTTGCGCGAAGGAGGCGGTGGTCCGATCCCGTGTAGAACTTGGGGACAATGGAGACATCGGTCAGGCAATACTTGCGGTTGAGGATGATGTGGTCGATCTCGTTGTGGAACTGGCCACCGGGAGATTCCCAAGTCCATCGTAGGGAGGGAGGCTTCTGAACTGCGAGTTTCCATGGATGGTCTTGGTCGACATGATAAACTCAGACAGCCTTTCACCTTGCTCGTTCCACTCCAAACCGTGGGTTCCGATGTGAAGTTCTTCCGGCGACCTTCGCGGTCCGATCTTGGCGTTGAAGTCGCCGACGATCACCTTGTAGAAGGTGTGATCTTCCTTTTAGAATTTCTCCAGCTCCACGTAGAAGGCTTCGACCTCTTCGTCGTCGTAGTCGGATGTTGGGGCATACGCGACGAACACAGTCAAAGCCTGCACGGAACCACATCGCTTCAGTCGCCGACGTCCGATTCGGCTTGTCAGAGACTCGTACGAATCGATGTTCATGGCCAAGTGCGTGTTGACGAGGACACCAACGCCGCCTACTCCCCTGCTGTCGCATGTTCCGAGGAACAGTTCTTCTCCGGAGTCGTAGGCGGCGTGTAGGGGGTGGTGCCTTCTCTCTCGGTCAGTCCGATGACGTCGTACTTAATCTTCCTGGCTTGCATCATCAGGTCCTCGACGGATGCTTCCGATGCAAGCGTGCCGGCGTTGTAAGTACAGATCGTCATCCTAGTCCTTCTCAATTTGCGCAGCCTGGTTAGGCCCTGAGATTTTAGCAGCCTCTCCGTACTCGTCCTTTCCATCGCTGCAGAAATGGGGGCTCTTTCGGGGTCAGGGGAATGAGGCCCTTTAGTGCTGCTGTTTTTGACTTGAGTACGCACGGGTAGCTAGTCGGGCTCTGTCGTGCGGGCGAAGAACTCCGGGCAGCCAGCCAGACTGCCCGAAGGGACGGGGCGAAACTTTTGAGGCGGCCTCGAATCGCCTTACGATGTACTCCCAATCTACCGAGTGCAAGCTTTTGGCCGGGCCGACACAGTTACAATCCGCACAGTCACGGACACATCCACGCACACAGTGCACGCACAAGGAACGCGTCGACCCGACACAGCAGGAGCAAGGAGTCCTGCATCCACCTGCGTCTCTGGGCAGTACACGGTCGCATTTGGTTTGCGTTTAATTCCCTTATCCACCACCCGGGAACGCGCCACGTGTCCCTGCGACAAGCGGCCCGAGATCCCTCTTAACAAGAGAGCCCGAAAGCTCTCTATCGAGGGAGATCCGTGGTAAATCGACATTAATGATTTTAATAGTTTCTTATTTATTATTATACTACAATTCAATTTATTTATTATTAGCAGCATATTGCTGAAGTGATAGGTAGACGGTTTCGTCACTGACTCTCGTCACTGAATCACTGACTTTAGCGTAATACGACCACGTCAACACCGCCCATTCATTTGAGCAATAGAAGAAACTAATATTACCAGGAGCACGTCTGAGCAACCAAACTGAAGTGTGTATTAGACACTTTTTAATAGCAAAGGGCAAAGGCCAGCGTTATTTAATTCCTGTCTGAGATGCGCCATGCATTTCACTTTTGGCAATTGGAGGCAATTTGTATGCCTGTGTGGTCTAAATAGGCTTGGGATGGTCAGTTGGTGAGTACGTATGCCTGTGTTTCATTATTTCCAAAGAAGCCGGTTGCACTCCACCGATCCGGAGGGTTAGAGATCCTTGCTGGTACCAAGTACCTCGATTCGGGTTGAAAGCGATATCAGGCACCTGCTCCACTATGCCAGCCGTGATATATGCTCGCGAGCGGTGTGACCTGTACCGGTACAACCTAGGGAAATGGCAGAGAAGCCTACTTCTCACAAGGCAACCATACCGTGGATATATCGTGCTCCCGGAATTGGCAGAAGGTTAACCTCAAAATTTTGGTTTCCATCTGGAACGAGAACTGCTTAACTAAACTTTATTTCTTCACAGTTTCAATGTTGTTGTTTTTTTGTTTTTTTTTTCATCTATTTTTCATGAGTAGGGGCGTTCTGTACAGTGAGCTATCACTATGAAGAGCGAGCAAGAGACACACTGCTAGGTGTGTCGCAGCACTTGTTCCGAGTGTGTAAACAAGTAGTGTAGATTTCAATAGGAACATTTCAGCATTAGAGAGCGGATGCAAGGTCATAGGTTACACGGTCTGGTCTCTGATGGACAATTTTGAATGGGACGATGGATTCGCAGTACGATTCGGACTTTACCGGTACTGACAATTATTTCTTTCAATGCCTTGATAGTTTAGCACATTTTCAGAGTTGACTATGAATCTCAGGAACGACGAAGAACACAGAAAAACAGTGGAAAATTCTATCGAAGCCTGATCGAGGAAGCAAGGACTCGTGAGCAATAGACGATAAGACGGCGTGTAAGACGCGAAGTAGGAAAGCCGTTGTTCATGAGAATATATTTTGCTTTTATGACACCAGGAAGAACGTGATATTGCCTGTGAAGCCATTCATAAATCTGCCAAAATGTCCGCTTGAGTGTGAAGAAGTCTAGTTCATGACGACAACTGTCTCTCCTTCGCTGAAATGCGCTGCTCGATTACTTCTCCGCAACTCTGCTCAGGAAGCCTCCTGCACAGCAGCTAGTTCGGATATGTTGTGACACGTCACCAACAACCTAACAACCAACCAACAACCCAACAACCCAACAACCTATAGGAGTGCAGAACGCAACATCGCATAAGATGCCAAGTCTGGAAGCTGGACTGTAGTTGGACATGAGCAGAATCACGAAAGACACCCTTCTTCCTGCCTTTCCTTGCAGATGATGTGAACGCGGAGCTACGCTCAGGGTGAAGCGTGGGTTTCGAAAGGGTTTTTTGCAGAAAATTTACGACCTCTCCCCCTTCGAGAGCGGATCTGGCACGACCCTCCCCTTCTCTAGATTATCGTTTCATTTCTTATCTGTGTTGAATTTTTCCAATTTTTATGCTATTTTTGTTCCCTTTAATAGGTCCTTCTTTCCAGGTGCAGAATCGACAGTATGGAGACCTTCAGAGAAGAAAGTACATATGTTATTAATTCATTATTTGATATAATGATTTGTTAGAAAAAAACGTTAATGAAAGTTTTGAGCATGTCATATTCTGATAGTAATATTTTGTTTGTTCTATGTACAGTTAAAATGAAGACTTTTGCGAGCAGCTGTCGAATTGATCACAACGAGTTCAACTTTTCAGATTTTCCGAGGATCTCATCGACAAGACATGTTTTTCCACCTGAAGGGACAACATCTGCATTCGAAACTGCACTCTATAAAATTTCGAGTGTTAATTGCTAAAGATGACTATTCTAGCTGAACCAGTCATCTATAAAGATTCTGCCACAAAAATTCCAACTCTTGACCCACGCACATTGAAAAAATCATAGTTAAATGAATGGGTTGGATCGGGTCGATCTTGCCAGTCATCATTGGAGCGACAAAGCTCTACGTTCACAAAATTGATCATAACTCGGTAAGTTTTTCGAAAATTGAAAAGCCAATAGTTTTTTCGAAACTAGAAGAAAAGTACTTTATTATAATGCAAGGATCGGTTTTCAAAAAAGTGGTCTTTTTTGAAAACGGGGCCTTCGATTTTTGAGCGAAAAAATGAAGTGATTCTGTGTAAATGTTTACAACTCGATTCGTTTCTTGAATTTCAAAAACGCCATTAGCCTTTCGAAAACTAGAAATAGAGTGCTTTTTTACTATACAAAAGCAGTTTAAAAAAGAGGTCTATGTACGGGGCGGTGGATGTCGATTTCTGGTCGATTGTTGCCGAAACACAGGTACATATCTACCTGTATGTGCCTGCCGAAAATCGAACCAGTATGAGGAAAGACCTATTTTGAAAACTGGTCCCAATATGGTTAGAAAGCATTTTTTCTCTATTTTCCGAAAAGCATCGACCTCTTTGGAAGGATTTCACAAAAATGATCATAACTCGGTGGTCACGACCACTGCACTTCTAAGAGAAGAAGTACCCTCAACGAAGCCTGGGTTTGTTCGTTCAGAAGGTTCTCGAGTCGACGGGTCCCCATTAAAAGAAGAGGAAATTGCAATGTGAAAGTGTCCATTTCACGTGAGTTGATTTGGTTTCTATTCAACGGGGAATGCATTCGAAGTGATTCGTTTACGGCTACTCGGTGTGTGTAGGCCGAATTCATTATGCTCCTGTGTCTTCCCTGCGACTCCTGTCGCCAGTGCCAGCACCGCCGCTCCATAACACCTCGAGGAAGAACTGTTTATTGATACCGCGTAGAGAACCCAGAAAAGCTAACAAGTGGATAGATATTTATGTACAGTGCGGGGCAAGCATCATTCAATATCGATACTGAGCTCCATTCGGTTAACAAACAATTTCAACGCCGACTTGATATGGAAGAATGGGGAGAAAAGTAGGTGTTGGGGAGGGATTGCTATGGAGTTTCGTAGAGAAATGCAGTGGAAGACTGATCTGGTGAAGTCCATGCTGTGACTGCAACTCACAGGTGAGATCTTCCACCTGCTCGAGATCGAAGGCAAAGTGGGATCAGCTGGTGCCGTTGGTTGACTTCGTCCAACTCACACGATTCCTACGCGATTTGCTCGGCGTCGAGAAGGCTTCACCCATACCCATAACGTGGTGGCACATTCCAAACGAACACACTCAGCATGTAGTGCTGTTACTGCGTCTGTCCGATCGCGGACTATCCAGCATCGTGATCATCGGCGAAATTGTCCCGTCCATCATCGTCGGCACAGTAGTCATCGAATGTAGATACCGATGACTGCGATTCGTTGACGAGTTCTGAAAGAAAATTAAATTACCTTTGAGAAAGCTCCCTTTACGAAGGAATATCGATTCCCCTTGAAAAAGCGCTCACTCAAGCTAGAAGTCCCGATAAAGGCTTCAAGAGATTGCAACATTATCATACCTCTATATAAAAGCTTTTGCCTTCGAGTGCCTTTAGAAAATAATTTCCCACTGTGGCGTAGCCCGAAGCAATTTCATAAAAGTGACACTCTTCTAGAGATGGAAGTCAACTAGAGAGATCGTTCTTCCTTACACTGCAGGCATCGGCTGGTTTGCCAGTTCATTCGAGGTGGCTCTCAACTAAGGATTTTCATGGCGTGTAACGCATGTGCACTGAAAATAAGGGGATCTGCAAGTTCGCTCAAACGCTCAAGAACTGTCGTTTTAGTCAACTGTATCACCATGCATGGGACTTCTCACAGATCCTTTAAAGAAATCTCGAGCTGTGGTCTTTTTGAACACCGCAAGGAGCAATCTAACAGTGTTGTCATGATTGTAATTTCACAATAAAGAAATCATCTTTCCTCGCATAAATTATGCATAACGCTTGTATAAAGTGATTCCAAGAGCAAGTTTTTCAGAAGGAGCTCTTAGTACCCTCACAAACGCTACTATGTAGGTACGTCGTTACATGA
Organism: Heligmosomoides polygyrus bakeri; assembly: GCA_947359475.1. Lineage (NCBI taxonomy): Eukaryota > Metazoa > Nematoda > Chromadorea > Rhabditida > Heligmosomidae > Heligmosomoides > Heligmosomoides polygyrus. The sequence continues at coordinate 52,171,011 of OX375865.1, forward strand.
GTTATACATTGAAAAGTGAACTGACAGATTTTCTAAGGCGACGTTCTTCAAGAATTCGATAGTTGTTAGCTTATTATGAGTGCATTTTCTTCGTAAGATGGCTACGAATGGGTTTGTACTCGAATTGAACACATATGGTCGGGGTGGCCTTCCTAAATGCGCCACAAGTTAAAGGAACGTGTAACGAGAGGTTATCTGGTGAGTTACCCAGTATGACCACTTTTATTTGCTGCAAACCTACTTTCACAAGCAAAGAATAATTCGTTTCTAATCCAAGGTTTCCTTACAGTGGCGCAAGTTCGTTAGTCAGGAATATAGTTATGCTTTTCAGGAAGGAACGAAGAGAAGAGGTTTGCTACTGCACAGCCGACTCGTGGCCGAAATAGGCACGGCCCATCGTTTAAAGATTTTTAGAAGGGTGCCGCTGGCACGTGTGGGAAATGGGCCATCACGGTTTAAATGGTTTCAATGCAGCACGCCACCTGCAAAACTTAGGTCTTTCTGTTCGATTGATAAATAGTGGCCTAATCACAGCCTAGTTAGCAAGCATGAGAGGGAGCTCCCATGGTCACATGTGAAATGAAAGTCTTTGAAAGAAATGTAGAACCAGCAGAGAGATTTCGCGGAATATTATTGAACCGTGCGGCGGTTTTCTACAGTCTCGCTTTGCCAAAGAAAAAACATCGAGCCGACGTCGATGAGAGCAAGTGAAAAGTCTTACTCCGGTGAGTAATTATAATAGTATATAATCTATTTCTGGCCTAAGAGCCATGGTCAGCCTCAATCTCTGTCTTGCTCGTATGCATTGGAACTCTTTATATAATAATATTGCCAACAACCCTATGAAGTGGACGGTTTTTATGTCAAATGCTAGGTTATGCATTGTATTGAGTCAATCGTCATGCACGATTTTGTGGTTCATGTCGAGGTCAGTGTTTCCCTAATAGGTAACATCTAACGACTGATAATCATCGCGGATCCATTTCTTCTAGCGTTAATAAGAGAGGTGATTCTCAGTACAGGTGTGCCACCCCAATGCTGATGCAGGCTCGAATCTCAATGTTTTTGTCTTCGAGGAAGGCAGACGGAGGGAGATTGACAAGAAGATAACAGTCAATATTTCCTTAAAGTACGGCAAGGTTTGCAATTCAAAAATCCTAAGTAACATTAGAAAGTTTCGAAAAATTCCTAATTGCAGATTTATGCTTTAATGTGAGAAAGCAGCATATTCCTCATTGTTCTTGGCAAAAACCCAGCTTCTATTAATTACTCCTCTAGGTAAAAAGTGGGAAGCATAATTTAGAGGTGTGGAGAGTACGCTAGACACATGAAGACCAAAATCTTTATCAGCTATGGTCGGTGCTCCATTAGTTCCAACACCTTAAGGGTCCATTAGTTCCAACACCTTAAGGGTCCATTAGTTCCAACACCTTAAGGGTCGTCGAAACTCTGAATCTGTTGAGCAACAACTGAAAATATGCGATTTCTCTAGCCTGTACAGCTCGTAAATGGTCACGATTGCACGCAGTGATTTGAAGGTTTCACTGGTATTTACAAACCTGACCCTTAACACATTCGCGACCATGTCCACTCATATGAGTGGACAGCGGAGAGGGCGCGACGGACGGTGTCCACTCATTTGAGTGGACGGGGGAGTTTTGGGAAGAACTTGGTTTATTGATGTTTTTGTTCGATTTTCTTCTCAGGTTCGCAAATTATAGTAACAAAAAAATGTTGGGTTTGCGTAGACAGAAAAATGATTGACTTTATCGTATCTAACAAGACAAGAACTTTTTCCATTACTGAAACACAATAAGCGCGCCAAAAAAGTCGCGGGCCGTCGCGCGCACTGGGCGCGAAAACGCTCTGGTCGTGAATGTGTTAACTGGAGTGGGCGGCATGGAGGAAGATGGCGTCAGAAACATCTGACATGAGACGGCAAAAGAGCAACAGGTCCTCTCACTAGTAGTTCATAGCCAAACTGTAAAGCTATCCCGATCGAAGACAACTGCAGAAATACAATACCGCTCACGTCGCACGGTCAAAACTGCGATTTGCGACGCCAAAATAGCGTCGCAAACCGTCGCATGCTCACAACTCCTCCAGTTTTAGGTTGTGTGAAAAAAAGATTGGCACCGTTCGATTCGTCTCTTCGAGGTCAACACAAACATGTATGCATCTTTACTAGAACACCCATGTGTTTGGGTGGCCCAAACACAGTCACTGGAGCAGGCTTTTACGATTAGAGCAGACTATTTCCCAAGGCATGCTTTCGGAGTATCTCAAACATGGCGCACGTTGCCAGTGCGCTGTCATATCAGGAATGCTCCGAGAGTGCGCCTGTACAATGCATACAGAATCGAACCTTTCAATCGAGGGGGGGGGGCAGCTTGTAGAGTGAGCGTTGAGGGAGTTTTATCAGAAATTTACAGCCGCCCTAGTCAGAAATTGCTCCAATCTGTCTCAGCGAGGTTTTGGGGTGCGCCGTGAACAACGCATATAGAATCGAACCTATTAATCGAGTGGGGCGACCGCTCGCAAATTGCACGTGCAGGCGTGTTCTGAGTGCAATAACTCTGTCAAGTTCGAATCGTTTCGGCTGCAACTTGTGTCTCTTGTAAGCAGTAGACCGGCCTAGTAGCACACTAAAGTAGGACGATGTAGCTTAGGAAGAGGCAAGGTTACAGAGGTGCGAAAATGCGGGTGAGGCTTGTGCGACGCATTTTTCCCGATTTCGGCGGACCACTGCGAGAAGGCGCGGCGAAGTAACGGCCAAATGCGTAGGCGCACAGAGCGCTTAATGTGTTTTACGATGACGTGCTCAGAGCTTCCCATCTGCCTGAACTGCCTTAGCCTTAGCTGCCAATTTAGAGCGGCGGAAAGTAACGGTTAGAGTTTCTTGCGCTCTTACTAGCCTAGGTTTGAGTTTTCGACACCCGCAATAGTACCGTTCTGTTCGGCATGAAAATCGCTATCGAAAGGTCTAATTTCGACCGATTTTGGAAAGATCGATTTTTTGGCAATTTCCCATTGAGGACGGGGGCCGAGCATGACGTCATCGAAAATCGATATTTTCGAAATTGGCCAAATTTTTTCGTACAAAATCATCTAGTGGTTACAAAATCATCTCGGCTAACAGCGCGCCTTTACCGGCGCCGTCTTTCCCACGTTCGTTTCTAAGTGCGCAGCCACCAGATCGGGTGATCGATACCAAGTTCCGCATGCTAGCCACCACCTTACTTCCGGTTCTGCAGAGAGGAATGACAAAACGAGTCATTCCCAACCTATCGCCCAGCGAAGGGATTTGAAAGAAATAAAGGACCTTACAGCTTGTGGCTCTTCAAGAGTGGGCGTCAGTGACAAAGGAGGGGAGTTTGTGGTCCTTCCACAAGAGCTTGACAGAGCTATTACTAGACTCCACCTCCAGGATGACAGTGTCTACGTCGAATCCACGTGCAAGGAATTCACAGCCCAGTCCGAGCGTCTCAAACAGACGTGGTTTACGATTGCAAGGGAAGCCGGATTCGATGATAAGCTTATTAGAACGCTCAAGTGCGTTAACCCGGTCTGTCCGGTGCTATACGTACTCATCAAGACCCACAAGTTGCCCAGGGGAGATGCAATCAATAACCCCGCGGAGTTTAAGGTTAGACCTATTATCAGCGGCGTTGGGGGCCCCACAGATCGCGTATCATGGTTACTAAATCTTGTCCTCAAACAGGTCCTCAAGTTTCTGCCGGCCCATCTTCCCAATACCGCTGCATTCCTGAGGAGGCTTAGGGGAGTGTCGTTGGGAGAAGGCGCAGTGCAGGCGGTGTATGAAATTCTAAGGACCAGCTCATTCTTTATGGACTTTCTATATCACGAATTATGACACTCATAAGTGGGTGCCTGGAATGCAATGTTTTTAGATGGTCCAATAAGTACTATAATCAGGTTAGAGGGCTGGCTATGGACCAGCGTCTGGCTCCGGTACTGGCTATCGCTTTCATGTCTAAAATAGAGGAACCCGTCATGGAGTGCAGGCCTCTACTGTACTGTCGCTACATTGATGACTGTTTCATTGTATGTGCGACCCAGAACGAAATGGACATGTGTTTCAAATTGCTCAACCAGCAGGCAGAGCACATTAGGCTCACAAGGGAAAAACCCACTGATAACTGGTTGCCGTTCCTCAACGTCCAAGTCAGTTGCACGCGGGGCAGATTCCATACTAAATGGTATCGTAAGCCCAGTAGTAAGAACATCATCGTGCACTTCAGGTCTGCTCATCCATCTCAAACGAAGAGGGCCACGATTAAGAACATGTTCCAAACGGCGGCGCGGTGTCCTCAGACAGCGATCTCAAGTCAGTGTCATTGCAAATGGCATCTCGAATCGCGGTGTCCAACGGGTATCCCGGGCAGAGCCTGGCTAAAGGTCATCGAACACCGGCAATGGCAGCGAGATATCAGAGCGACAATAAAATTCCTTTTAAGGTGCCTTTTGTCTCGGATGATTACAGTACCGAAGTGCGAAACTGCATTCGCAAAGCTGGTCTTGATAGCATGGTCCGCATGATCGAGGTTCCGCCGGCCAATCTGAAGGAACGTCTCGTTAGGAATCGACTATACGATTCCTGCTGTAAGACTCGCCAGTGTATTACCTGCCCATTCGGTAAGGAGGGAGACTGCATGATCTCAGGTGTGGTATACCTTATAAAATGCACGGGTTGCAACGGCGAGTACATTGGCGAGACGGGTAGACCCCTTGGGGCTGCTCAGAGCAAGCCAAGGATAAGTTTTTGCAGCCTGCTTGATGAGAAGACAGCAGAGGTACCGTCGAAAGATGTCATCATAGTCTCTAGTGACCTTAATGATGGTGAGCGTATTCTTGATTAAGCGGAATCGCATAACCTCACCATTGTGAACACCGTCTTCTGAAAACGCGACTCAAACCTCATCTCATACTATAATAAAAACACAAAGACTCAGATAGACTTTGTCCTTGTGAAAGACCGCGACCGAGGTCTTTCACAGATGCGAAGATCGTGCCGTATGAGACGATCGCCCCACAGCATCGACCACTGATCTGCGCCCCCTCCAAGGCAGAAGCAGGTCAAGCGATGCGGTGCACCGAGAATAAAGTGGTGGCGATTAAGAGAGAAGGAAGCAGCTGTGATTTCTAGCATGCGGTTACCGACGGTCACAACTGTCCACGAAACTTGGAAGATGGCGACCGACGCGATAGCCGTCAAGCTGCACAGTCGGAACTCGGCATTGCGAAGCCTGGGCGACGAAAGGTCGACAAGCAGACATGGCTGTGGACAAACGACGTGAAAGCGAAGGTTCGACAGAAGAAGTCGCTCTATCACGTGTTTCTCGGCGAAAAGACAGTCGATAACTGGCGTAAGTACCAAGAAGAGAGGAAAGCTGCGAAGAAGGCCGTGGCTGTTGCAAAAGCCACTCATTATGGAGACGTCAACGAGAAGCTCGAGTCACGCGATGGCGAGCGGTATCTGTACCGGCTTGCTAAGAATCGCCATCGGCAGACCGAGGACATTGAAAAGTTTTTCGGCATCAATGATGAGAATGGCCGTCTTCTTATGGACCGCAAGAGAGCATTGAAACGATGGCGCGATTACTTTGATTAAGTCTCTACAGTAGAATTTCCTCATCCAGCCATCCCTTCAACGGTTCCAACCCGCGGCCCCGTCCAGAAGATCACCGTGGAGGAGACAGAAGCGGCTCTGAAGAAGATGAGGCCAGGCAAAGCCACTGGACCCGATGACGTGGCGGCTGAACCTGTGAAAGTCAAAGTTTTATTACCCTGCTGAGTGGTTGGCGAAGTTTTTTTTAAATCAGGTTGTAGCAGAGAAGAAAGTGCCTGACCAGCCAAAGTACGACGATTCCAATTTGGAAGAAGAAGGGCAGTCCTGCAGACTGCTCCAATTACCGTCCGATTCGCTTGCCCTCGCACAGCATGAAGATCCTTGAGCGAACTGTCGACGGACGAATTCGTGACATCGTCCAGCTTTCCAGCAATGGATCCGCGATGATATTAACGCTACAAGAAATGGATCCGCGATGATTATCAGTCGTTAGATGTTACCTAATAGGGAAACACTGACCTCGACATGAACCACAAAATCGTGCATGACGATTGACTCAATACAATGCATAACCTAGCATTTGACATAAAAACCGTCCACTTCATAGGGTTGTTGGCAATATTATTATATAAAGAGTGCGGCTTCGTGGCTAGCTGTGGCACTGTTGATGCCATTTACGCTTCCCGCCTCCTGATAGAGAAGCACCGCGAGAAACAGAAACCAGTGCATATCGCCTTCCTCGACTTGGAGAAGGCCTTCCCCCCTCGACCGCGTACCGCGTGAAGTGATATGGTACGCCCTGCGACGACATGGAGTTCCTGAAGAGCTCATAGAGTGGATGCGAATTCTCTACTCTTGTCCAAACAGTCGAGTTCAAGCTGCAGCTGGAACCTCGATGAAGTTTCCCATCTCTGTTGGGGTGCACCAGGGCTCTGCGCTTTCCCCACCCCTCTTTGTAGTCGTGATGGACGCCATTACACGGGATCTTCAGAAGCCAGTCCCCTGGACTTTGCTTTATGCTGATGACGTAATGCTCGCTTGCGAAGATAAAGATGAACTCGAGCGAGAGGTGCAAGCTTGGTGTGATCGCTTGGAGCGGTTTGAACTCAGGTTGAACGTGAAGAAGACCGAATATCTAACGACGGACTTTACTGAGTCCAGCTCCATTAAGGTTAACGGCATCGAGCTCCTACGTACTTCGGTTTTAAGTACCTGGGATCAGCAGTAGCAACCGACAGCAATCTGATGACTGAAGTGAACTCACGCGTTAGTGCAGCCTTGTCCAAGTGGCGCTCGTTGACTGGCGTGCTCTGCGACAGGAAGATACCGCGGCCGTTTGAAGTCAAATATATAGAACCGCCATTCGGCCGGTAGCGATGTACGGTGCTGAGTGTTGGCCTGCGACTAAGGAGGTTGAAACGCGCCTCAGCGTCATGGAGACGAAGATGCTGCGCTGGACGGGTGGAGTCACGCGCATGGACCGCGTCCGAAACGATGCCATTCGGCAGAAGTTCGGTGTCGCGCCGACAGCCGACAAGATGCGCGAAGCTCGCTTGCGATGGTACCGCCACGTTCTGCGCGGAAAGGAAGACAGCGTCCGCAAGATAGGCAAATGTCGAAAGCTCAAATCTGGGCGAGCGAAAGAAACTCTAACCGCTAGCTTCCGCAGCTCTACAGTGGCAGCTGAGGCTAAGGCGGTTTAGGCAGATGAGAAGTTCTGAGCACGTCATCGTAAAACACATTAAGCGCTCTGTTCGCATACGCATTTGAAGGCCGTTAGCTCGCCGCGTCTTCCCGAAATAGTTTACCGAAATCGGAAAAATGCGTCACACAAGCCTCACCTGCACCTCTGTAACATTGCCGTTTCCAAAGCCACACAATTCTACTTCAGTGTACTACTATACTATTTTACTGTCTACAAGACCCGTGAGTTGCCGCCGAAGCGATTCGATCTTGACAGAGTTATTGCGCTCAGAACACGCCTGCGCGGGCAATTTGCGAGCGGTCTTCCCGCTCGATTCATAGGATCGATTCTGTATGCATTGTGCACGGCGCACTCTCGGAACATTCCTGATATGACAGCGCACTAGCAACGTAGCCATGGTTAAGATTCTCCGAAAGCACGTCCTTGGAAATAAGCTGCTCTAATCGCAAAAGCTTGCTCCAGTCACTTTTTGGGCCACCCAAACACCTGGGTGTTCTAGTAAAGATGCATACATGTTTGTGTTGATCTCGAAGAGACGAATCGGGCGATGCCAATCTTTTTTCAAAAACCTAAAACTGAAGGAGCTATGAGAATGCGACCGTTTGCGACGCTATTTGGCGTCGCAAATCGCAGTTTTAACAGTGCGACGTGAGCGGTACAGTACCGTACATGCCGCTGCGTCCAACAAGCACAAGCGGCGCGAAAGATGAAGAGCGGCGCAAAAGGGCGCCGGAGGGCGCCGTTTTCCGCTCGCCACGCGTCGCGTGAGACGCAAGTCGAGATAGGGCGCTGCGCCCTCAACGTCTGGACGTTAGGCTGATGGAAGGAGCCTACCCATGCGCTTGCACGAGCATGGCCTACTGTTTGGAGCTAACTGCCGGCATGGCGTGCAGTGAGCAATGCATATAGGCCCAACAGAATCAATCGAGTGGGCGCGACAACCCATAGAGTGACCGACAGCTTGTAGAGTGAGAGTTTGGGGAGTTTTACCAGAAATCCCTAGCTGCCCTACTCAGGCATTGCTCTAGGACTGTCCAGATTGCATCTGGAGTGCACCGTGAGCAATGCATATAAAAACGAACCTATCAATCGAGTGGGCGCGACAACCTATAGAGTGACCGACAGCTTGTAGAGTGAGAGTTTGGGGAGTTTTATCAGAAATCCCTAGCCGCCCTACTTAGGCATTGCTCTAGGACTGTCCAGATTGCATCTGGAGTGCACCGAGAACAATACATATACAATCGAACCTATCAGTCGAGGTGGCGCGACCGCTCGCAAATTGCACGCACGGGCGAGTTTGGAGCGCGATCGATAACTCTGTCAAGTGTGATCCCTTCCGGCTGCAGCTTGTGTATTTTGTAGTCAGTAGAAAGCTCTAGCAGTTCGTCGAAGCAGAGCGATGTAGCCTAAGAACGGACAAAGTTACGGTGGTGCGAATATGCAGGTCCGCCTTGTACAATCCTTTTTTTTCGATTTCAGTCGATCACTGCGGGAAAAGGCGATGAGCTGACGGCCTACGGATGCATATGCTAATAGACCACTTAAGGTGCTTTACGAGGAAGCGCTCGCAGCTCTCCAGCTGCCTAACCTGCTTTGTTACAGGTACCGTTTTAGAGCGGTGGACGGCAATAGTGAAGCTTCTTCCGCCCTTACTCCTTCCGTCCTTGAGTTTTCGACACTCGCAATGGTACTTTTCTGTTCAGCATGAAAAGCGCTATCGAACGATATCAATTTCGTCCGATTCGAAAAATCGATTTTTTGACGGTTTCGCATCGAGGACGAGGCCGCTCAAGGACGCAGCAGAGGGACGATGACGTCATCGAAAATCGATATATCCAAACCGGGACAAGTTGGTTACCATTCGATAGCGCTTTTGATGGCGAATGGAACGTTGGTACTTAGAGTAGCGTGAGCTGTGATGTGAGCGAGTAAGAGCGCAGAAGGGCGGTCGACTGAAATTGGAAAAAATCGTGGCCCACAAGGCTAACCTGCATTTTCGCAGCGCTCTAAGTGTGTTCAATCATAAGCTACATTACTGTGTTTCAGCACACTACTAGAACAATTTGTAGCCTACAAAACCCACAAGCTGAAACCGGAAAGGTTCACGCTTTACAGAGCTATCGCGCTTAGAACGCGCCGCGCGCGCAATTTAGCGCAACAACGGTCGATATTCTCCTCGCTCTTACTCGCCCACATCACAGTTCTCGCCACTCTAAGTAACACCGTTCCATTCACCATCAAAGGCGCTATCGAATGGTGCCCAAATTGGCCAGATTCGCAAATATTGATTTTCGGTTTTTTTTTTGATTTTTTTCGTCATCGGCCCTCCGCTGCGGCCTCACCCCCGACGCGAAATTGTCAAAAAATCGATATCTCCAAAATTGGTCGAGATTGATACCGTCCGATAGAGCTCATCGAGCTGAACAGAACGGTGTCATTGCGAGTGCCGAAAGCTCAAGGACGGAAGGAGTAAGGGGGAAGAAGCTTCACTGTTGCCGTCCGCCGCTCTAAAACGGTAGCTGTAACTAAGCCAGGTTAGGCAGCTGGAGCGCTGTGAGCGCTTCTTCGTAAAGTACCTTAAGTGATTGTTCTCGGTGCACTCCATATGCAAGCTGGATAGCCTTAGAGCAGCTCCTAAGTAGGGCGGCTGAGAATTTCTTAAATAACTCCTCAAGCTCTCACTCTACAAGCTTTCTCGCCCACTCGATCGATAGGTTCGTCTCTATATGCGTTGTTCACGGCGCACTCCAGATGGAATCTGGACAGTCCTAGAGCAATGCCTGAGTAGGGCGGCTGGGAATTTCTGATAAAATTCCCCAAACTCTCACTCTACAAGCTGTCGCGCCCACTCGATTGATAGGTTCGATTCTATATACATTGTTCTCGGTGCACTCCATATGCAAGCTGGACAGTCTTAGAACAACTCCTAAGTAGGGCGGCAAGGGATTTCTGATAAAACTCCCAAACTCTCCCTCTACAAGCTGTCGGTCACTCTATAGGTTGTCGCGCCCACTCGATTGATTCTGTCGGGCCTATATGCATTGTTCACAGCACGCCATGCCGGCGGCTCCTTCCATCAGCCTAACGTCCAGAAGTTGAGGGCGCAGCTCCCTAACGCGACTTGCATCACACGCGATGCGTGGCGAGCGGAAAACGACGCTCTCCGGCGCCCTTTTGCCCCGCTCTTGATCTTTTGCGCCGCTTGTGCTTGTTGGACGCAGCGGCGTGTCCGGTACTGTATTGTCTGCTTCCAAAGACCGAATCAATTTTCTACTTTGGCGCCATACTTAGAGCTATGTATCTGTGCGCGCTTTTAACCATTCTGTCCTTCTTTTTCCTTCTTTTTTAACGAAAGACAGCTTTATTTGAAACAAACATCGCTGTTGTGGGTGGCAAGGGCATTTTTCCTAAAGATAGCTGTGTACGTTATTTGCCGTTGAGTGCTTGTATACATACATATTACCATTCACCTTCCCCCCAATTTGCAGGTGTATAATGCTTGTATAATCAGTTCCAAGAATGTAATATCCAAACAAAGAGAACGAATGCCTGCAATTTCGCTGCGAAAACCGAAACCCGCTGCTGCTGATCTCTCTACACTTCTACATATTCCATTAGTTTCAGCTTCTCTCCAACTGCATGGCTAGTACTCTCCAGAGCGTTTCGGTTGCAGCCTTGTCAGCAAGCCGAACAGTTCGGTGAAGGAGCACATGACATGTTGGCCAACGACAAAAACAGTATACAGGTGTGAGGTGGACTTAATACCAGCTAATTTCCGTTATTCAGAGTTTAAAATCATCACCGAATCGTCTTCAATTTACATTGCATCTGTCTTTTTTTTTCTCCCCTTGATAGTAGTAATACTAAATTATCATTGTTATCATTATTAGAACGTCATGATGTCATGTTAGAAGTGCTTGGGAAACTTAGTGCCTACAATATGAGCAAGGAACAAACCTTCTTTATTTGGCTCCCTTCGGAGGCTTGCGTCTCCGTATTGCGCAGCAATGTCCCGCGCACCCTTTCATATCTGAATGGACAACCGCCTTAAGGCGAACGCAGACGGAGAAGCTGTTGCGATGTCTCACTTGGATCGGCACGGAAGCAGGAGAATCTTGTGAAACGCTCGGCGGTACTTCTGGCTGTAGGCGATGTATATCACGGGATTTAGCGAACTACTCAACAACGAGAGCCATTGGAAGAACGGTCGGAGAACCTGCAAGGGAGATCCGCAGGATCCGCTCTCTGTATCAGCATAATCACAAGCGATTGTCTTCGAGGTCAAAATGCATCACTGCCTACAATGCTGGAGCCAACAGCCATTTTTAATAGAACCTCTTCATTAATTTTTCGGATAAATTTACTTTTGCTAAATAGAGAATAAAGAACTGGAGCGCGTATTACCTGAGATGCCAGCATGAACACGTAGGAACTGTTGTCAGCGAAGAAAAAAAAGTAGGTATAAATGCCTGAAACAAAACAGCTACCAGTTGTTGGAAAAAAAACGATATTTTGCTAAGAAACACTCTACTTGGGCTTCTACACATTTACTTGAAATGGAAGCGTATGCACTGCGAGAACACCTAGAAATTGATGAAAGAAGTGTAACTAATATGCTTCAACTAAACGAAAACGATCTTTTATCTTGAATCAGGAGCAATCAATCGCTGTCATGACTCCTTAGAAGGCTAAAGTCTTGACGCATGGTTACTTCTAGGACGCTTCTCCGTCTTCCCCAAACCGTTATTTGGTCGTTTTCGATCACTACTTCCCAAGCACATTTCTAGGATCAGCTTGAAGGTCGTCGACCCCGCGATTCAAGGGATATTTGAGTTGCCGCCGCGAAGCAGTGCTGAGCGGCATTGGCCTGATTTATTCTATTCGAAGCACTCAGGCAGTAGGCGAAATTGGCTTAGTTCTGCGCTGGGCCTATTAGCGTCATCCCCCACTTTCCACTCTGCGACTAGCGGCACGTTTTAAAAAGTACGTGCTTTCACAAACCCAGAGTGTCGCAGTAGTGTCGACAACCGCAACGACGTTACGCGGTCTGTGATGTGAGGGGCAGACAACGAAGTGTGAATGCCCATTGTTAAACGCGTAGGAAAACCACTCGGGTTCCCAAGGGTAGCAAAGCTTCAGCGGTTCGAAACCCTCACAAATTCGCAAACAATCAATTACTTCTGAAAGTTGCGTCATGGCATGCTAGAAGTATCCAAGGCACCTCCCCTGCCTACCCTCCAGATTATGTCATGTAAATTTGGAGGTGACGTCCCCCCCCCTCCCCCGTCTCCTACGGAGAATTCACATTGAGCTTGTCGAACGAACGGGAGCGTTAAGGCTGCCTTCATTGCAGCGACTCGAATGCCTTCTCAAGTCATCCTCTCTGGGCAGCTAGATAGCTCTTCTCGAAGCTCTCTGGCAGTGCACGCGCAATGTCAGTTGCTTATGTTCGTGAGGAGGAAAGTGCGCTGCGTTCATTTTGATTCATTTGCGTTTCGGAGCAAAGGAGAGTCGCATTCCTCTATCCCAGGTGTGTAGACACATTGGTGTAAGATTTCAGGGGTTTTGGTGCCCACTTGGTAAGAAGAACTGGCAAAAACCAGGACCGATCAGAAAGATGTTGCTTTTAGCAATAACTACCCATGACAAGCAAGCTTAGGGGGAACGATACTCTGTCTGCTTGGCTTTCGTCTAACCAGGAAACTATCTCAACGGTAAGTCGGAACGGCCCAAGTGTTGTATACGGGCAGAATCGCCTCTCTCTGAGAAACAACAAAACGCAAATATCTCGACCCCAATACAACTCTGCACAGAGTTAGGGACGACGGAAGTTGAGCCGTTGGCGGCGTTAGCCCTATGCCTGGAGGCGGAGGGCGGGCTCAAGTTGGCTGGAAACAGCGATGACGACGAGTAGTGGTGGCGCAGTGCGTAGAGAGGCGGCGTAATCCCCATAATCACTGTTTCCAGCCAACTTCAGCTCGCCCTCCGCGTGCAGGCATAGGGCTAACACTGTCAACGGCCCGAATTCTGTCGTCCCTAACTCTGCGGAGAATTGTATTGGGGTCGAGATATTTGCGTTTTGTTGTTTCCCAGAGAGAGGCGATTCTGCCCTTATACAACAGTTGGGCCGTTCCGACCTACCGTTGAGATAGTTTCCTGGTAAAGGCCCGTGGGAAACGAAAACCAAACTAATTCTTTGTTTTCCATACTTTCATAATTAAACTATCACAATTATATGGCTTTACTCATGTATCGTTTAGAAATAAGCCGCAGAGCGTATGGCTGCTATCCCAATCAAGGTTTAAGGTTCAGCGCCCGCATGTTCCAACGGCGCATTTCATTTCTACAGATCAGCTAACAGACAACAGATTTGTGCGAAGAATTTTCCTTCGGTTGGCCACTTCAGCAACAATGAACATGCAACACAGACAATAGTAATTTCCACAAAACATAGCAGCAAAAGGTGGCTTTTTAAAGACTAGCGTATTCCGCAAGAATCTTTATTTATTTATTCATTTACTACGCCCCTTGACGGCGCGCACAACTGGATAGTCAATTACAGGAGATATTCTCTCGCTTTATCTGTTTAACAGCAACTACTTCGAGCGATATGTATGAAGTGACAAACGCTTTTTTCAAAGTTCTTTAGAAATTTGTTCACTGAAAAAATTGTATGTTCAGGATAAAAACGTATGTATAACTGTCATCATAAAACCTCTCTTGAATTGCTAGAGCAGAGCACTTACCATATAGGGGCAACCAACACAAAGCGAAAACGATTATTACAGTCAGCATCATTGTCGCCACTCGAAGTTTGATGCGCTCGTCCCGAATCTGAACAGCTCATATTCAGCCGTTTTTGAACAGGAAGTCACAACTGCTGTGTGGCCTTCTGCCGGTCTCTTGATTCCGATTCTTTGAACGAAATAATGAAGCCAGAAACATGCCAAGCGCCACAGCACAGTTTCTTAAACGATTTGTTTTCTGACAACTTTGTGTAAGGAGCTGTATAGAAGCAAATCATGTACCCACGTGAGCGTCAACAGCAAGACTTCTGTGGTTTGAGACTGTGTAAAAGATCTTCGTGTAGGACACCGATATGAGCATGAACGGCACGATGAAGGCCAGTATGAGATTTACCACGACGAACTGCAGCTTTTCGTTCGTTCTCGACGCGCACACACATACCGTGTTGTTGCCGTACTCGAAGTACACCTGCAAAATGACAAGTGGAGTGTAAGCACACGCTCTATTCCTATACCTACCGAACTGTTTGTATTCGTTTATACTAGATCTACGGTGCAGTATAGGAAATCAGCAGTTTTGGAATGCGGATTTCCAAAGTTAAATTGAGTGGGATGAAAAGAACAGCATTTCAAAAAAATGTGCATCTCATAGCCACCCAGATTTGTATTTGTGCAAACCACCATTTAATTAACTGCAATACTTATTTGTTATTATTTATATATCAGACATGAACATAGTCATGCATTACTAAAGTAATGACACATAAACAATTACTAGGTCACACAAATTTACAACAAACAAAATTAAACACAGCACAGTTAAGATAACTTTCTACGTATCATTAAGGATTGATTCCACTACTTGCTTACACTGCCCATGAGTTGTTTGTTATTTCAAGGAATAAACAGCTGCACAACTCCATTTTGAATGAGCAAGTTCTAGTGGACAAAGGGTAAAGGTGGGCGGTAATCTGTCCCTGTTTGAGATGCGCTACGCATTCTTCTTCCACAGGATACCATGGAGGTCAATTGAACGCGCACTTGTTCTGCCAAACGACTCGTGATGCCGAGGCGATTCACATCTCAGTGTGTCATGCCCCATCAGACAACATTGGTGCTAATCCACAGACCCCTGAGGGGAGGGACGGAAGGGTTGGCTGGTCAAACCACGGCCCCAATCAAGAAGCTTGAATCAGGGTGCACACTACACCTTTGCCCTTGGGAAAAATTTCGAATAATCGAATAATATTCGATTTTAAAAACTTCGAATTTCGAGTGATCGAATAATATTAGATTTTCAAAATTTCGATTTCGAATAATGATTAACATTAGATTTTCAAAATTTCGAATTTCGAGTAATCGAATTTCGAGTAGTCGAATATTAAAATAATCAAATGAACACTCTTATTTATTGTGGTCCCGAAGGCTTCAGATTGTCACTATTCCCCTACCAATTGGGTAATTGAGAGATTGTCAAATAAAGTAAATCGGTTTCGATCAGTGGATCTCCTGCGCCGTGGCCGACATACTTCCGCTACTCTTATGTCAAATCAGGGCTAATGGAGTGGCGAGTCCAGTGAGTGATAAGCGCTACCGAGGCTGAGGGCGACGAGCGAGCCGAGGGCGAGCTGAGAACCGAGCTGAGGTCGGTGTTCAGGCTCTTGTCAGATGCCGTTGTTGAAGCGCCGCGAAGCCTGCTCCCTCCATTTCCTTCACGAGAACAAAGAACGATGACAAAGGTATAATGGCAGTGAAGCACCCTAGCATCCCCAAGAATTCGTGCCCCGAGAAGAGAGAAACACCCTGGATAGGCAGAGCTAGATTGGTATAGATCTTGTTCCATAGGATGCTGTTCTTCCTTAGGTTATACCGAAGCTTCTATGTGGTAAAAGAAAGGCTGGCATGTATGAAGAAGTAACACAAAGGCGATCTGGTGCAGAAGAAGCACATTGGAGACTCATGAATGGCATTCAGTCTGCGTTCTGGCTCCGTTGAAGAGCTTCGCGTCACTTATAAGCAAACGGAGCTGCTGCACATTTGCATTTCGACTGATTGGCAGGGATTTGAAGGATTCCGACGTTTATACCATTTTCAGAGTTTTTTTTGCACAATTTTTCAACTGCGTGCTGTTGTATTCAACACGATGATGTATAAAGGGTGATAGTCGTTAGTCCCGACTCGGATCCGCACTGACGACGCCGACAGTGCCTCCGGAGACAATTAACGTCGACTCGTACCGTATCACCCGCCGCTGCGCGACGATCTCCAAGGCAGCCCTCGCCGCCGTGCGATGGCGACCTAGCCGAGCACGGGAGCCGGCAGACTGACCGCGACCCGACTAAAGGCGAGACTTAACAGATCGATCACATTCACAACTACAGTGGATAATTTATTTAAATGGTTTACAAAGGCAGAGTAGAGTGTCGTACTGGTGCGTGCCCTACACACTTTCATATCAGAATTTCGAGCTCTATCTGATAGGCTGTACAAGAATGCTTAAAAATTACCCTGTAGAGACATTTTAACGCAGGCTTCAAGCCAAAGGCTTCACAAACAATTAGGCATATGTAAGAGTAAAAATTCATTGTAATTTAATTTTATCACACAGAATATTAAATTGTTCTTCTAGTGACATGCTTTGACATCTTGGAGCAAAACTTTCTTATTTCTCTGGCAGTCACTCCTCTTCTATGGTAGCGTTCGGCAAACCTACAGAAAGCAATTGATCTCGAACACTACACAATTTTACTAGAATAAAAAACCGTTATTTTTAGCATCAGCATGCATTTCGCCTCCAAGTCTATGTCCTGGAGAAGCTTTATCAATGTGGCCAGTGCAGGGTGATCGCATCCAAGAAGTATTTTCAGGGGACTGTCCAATGATTGGTGCGGGAGGTCCGGGAAAAAATGTGGAACACTGGGTAGTACATTGAAGTTAAACGGTATTGTGAGATTTGGAGTGCTGTGAAAAGCGGAAGGAATTGTGTAATGCGAAAGCCCAGGGGACTGAGTGTTAGGTTGGTGGAAAGACTCTAAATCAGCATCTTCAGATCACTAATAAATTATAATTTAATTATTATTACTGCTAATATTAACACTACTATCACTATGATAATCACTGTCATCATTTCTGTTATTAATATAATAGCATCTATTATTATTGCTATTATTATTATTATTATTATTATTATTGTTATTATTAATACCTTGGGTGTTCAGCTCCGGTTGATGAAGTTCGACAGTATAAAAGCCCTCAAGAGGGCTATTGATATAGCCATTGTTGAGTGAATACATCGTGCTTGGTTAACAAGGTTAGAAGTGGTTTCTCGGATTACGTTGCTTTTATAACTTATTTTTCGCTCCTCCCAGAAGTGTACGATGGTAACCTCAAGCATTATATGATTATTTTTGCATACCGCGGGATGTGTACGCTTATGCTCCAAATGCTCTTCTGACCTTGCTTCCCACAGGCAATATGATCCCACGGAAAGGCCGCATTTATCGTCTGCCTTCACCTTCTTAATGTATAGAGGCCTGCATCAAAGTATCTCCACAGGGGAATTTTTAAGCATTTTTATACAGTATATCAGAAAGCGCTTAGAATGTTGGTAATAAAGTATACAAAATTCATGCCTAATTGTTTGTGAAGCCGTTGGCTCGAAGCCTGCGTTAAAATGTCTCTACAGGGTAATTTTTAAGCATTCTTGTGCAGCCCATCAGATAGAGCTCGAAATTCTGATATGAAAGTGTGTAGGGCGCGCACCAGTACGACACTCTACGCTGCCTTTGTAAACCATTTAAATAAGTTATCTACTGTAGTTGTAAATGTGATCGATCTGTGAAGTTCGGCCTCAGTGGGATCGCGGTCGATCTGCCGGCTCCCGTGCTCGGCTAGGTCGCCATCGCACGGCGGCGAGGGCTGCCTTGGAGATCGTCGCGAAGCGGCGGGTGGTACGGTGCGAATCGACGTTAATTGTCTCCGGAGGCACTGTCGGCGTCGTCAGGGCGGATCCGAGTCGGGACTAACGATTGCCTCCCATGTATAAATGCTCAACAACAGTGACACACAGGTACAAAGAGCATGAAGCAACACTGAGCACAACACGGGCAGCGTATAAAAACTACAGCCTCCTCACAGTTTGTTTCCATAAAAGAACCAATGACCTCGGAAAAAACCATTCTGCACGGATTTTCAAAAAAAGATCAGGATGTGACGTCAGAGGTGACTAAAATGAGAAAGGAGGTCTGTAGATTTATTTATTTATTTATTTAAGGCATAGACAACAGTCTGGCATATAACAGCATACAACACAGTACTGTATAACACTTAATCATGAACGAGTCGAACAGAAACAACAGTATTAAATCATATCTCCTTTTCTCTAACTCGATATAAACAACTTACAAGCATGCGCAGAGAGCCTTGACAGGTCTTCATACTTTCCAAGTAGCAAGTTAAACTCCTTCAAAAATCTGGCGGTTAGGAAGTCACACCTCATCCTCGATTTAGCAACAGAGACGCGGAGTTTGAGCTTTCCTCTCATGGATTTTGTCAGTACTCCATCAAAGAAATCTGTTGGACTGACAGATAATTTACTAGAGAGAATTTTGTACAACATAATGAAATCAGCAACTTTCCTTCTATTTGCCAGCGGAGAGAGGGAAAAGTACCGTGCCCTTTGAGGTCCGCGTGGGATTGTATTGTAATCCATCGAAAAACACCTCATCATAAGCTTCCTGGTGAAGCTGTTTTGGACACTTTCTAGAAGGTCGATATTTCTTTTCTTAGTCGGGTTGAATACGGTTGTTCCAGATTCCACGATAGGGCGCACATAGGTTTTAAAGGCACGGATGTACGCGTCCGGTTGTCTAGATTTCAAAACCCTGAAGAGGTTGCATATGCGGTAACTGGCCTTTTTTACTAAGAGTCTGCAGTGCTTGGAGAAGCACAGGTCGCTCGTTAATGTGAAGCCAAGATCACGGACTTCGTCGAGCTTTTTCAAAGCCTGACCATTAACTTTATATTGTGGCGAATGAGCCTGGGTTTTCGGTCCAATCATCAGAAAGTGTGTCTTCTCAACTGCAAGTGGCAATTCCCATTTCTCCGCCCAACAACTGACAAAATCAATTGCTGACTGGAGTAACTAGATCATGTGGATGTGGTCATAGGTCCGCAAATAGACCTAAACGGCATCGATACACTCTTTCCCTCATATCTGCCTGTCACCTGGAAATCAGAGATCTGCTGAAGGTTTTCTATACCTTAACATCAACAATGTCCGCTTGTGTAATGGTGGGTCACACTCCAGCGTGAGCGGTGGTCCACCTGCTCACGTTAGAGTGTGGCCCACCATTACACAAGCGGAGATTGTTGATGTACGCACGTACGCTATTCATTCTCTGAAGTACTCGTTCTGTTTATTAATTATTGTCGTCCTTTAATGGTTCTATTACTGGATCCCTTACTGAACCCCTTAACTGGTGTTCCCTTTATTGGCTCCCTTACTGGTCCCCCCTTGACTGGTGTCAGCAATGGGGACCGGTGAAGGGGGGGGGGGGTCCAGTGAAGGGGGACCGGTGAAGGATAGGGGGGCCAGTGAAGCGGGGACCAGTAAACCGAGGTCCAGTGAAGGTGAGAGCAGTAGTGGGAACCGACGAAGAGGGGGGAGGGGAACCAGTGAAGGTGAGACCAGTAATGGGGAGCGGTGAAGGGGGTGGGGGTCCAGTGAAGGAGACCAGTAAATGGGGTACCAGTGAAGGACCAGACAAGGGGGAACCAGTAAAGGAGCCAATAAAGGGAACACCAGTTAAGAGGGTTCCGTAAAGGGTCCAGTAATAGAACCATTGAAGGGGACCATAATTAATAATTAGAAAGAGTATTCAGAGAATGAATCGCCTACGTGCAATAGAGGGTGAGGCACCATCGGACCAGTTTTGCCCTACCGTATTCTGCTATACCATTCTATATTGTAAAACCAATTTTTTTACTGTAATGAATGAGAGAAGACCTAAAGAGAACAAGAAGACGTTCGGGTGTTCTATTCTCCGGGTTTGGTGCGAAGCCGCAACCACACGTTTGGCGGCCGATAGGCCGCTGAACGTCTGGTATCCTTTTATCGTAGAAGTTGGAAAAAATCCTCATGGAACAGACCGAATAAAACACCAATTTTTCGATAACCACATGAACAACCCCGTATATAATAACTGATGAAAAGTGGACATCGGCTTGTTCTCTTTTTTATTTAATTTTGTTGCTTTAATGTATAGATGTTCACTGCTTCACATGTATACTGACTATGCTTTACCCAACGAAAAATTCCAAGAAACCCCTTGAAGAAGGCGAAAAAGATAAGCAAAATCGTTGACATGCACGATATGAAATTGAGTAAAAGCGAAGCAATGAGAGTAGCAGCAGCGGGAAAGAGGGGTTGTTATTCCTCTGCTTCGCTTCTTACACTTATTTTTCGCATTATTTGTATTTCGCGTTTTCTTCGGGTGTTCTATACCTTCTTAGCCCCACTTGTGAAGTAAATGCCGCAAAAAACTGTTAAAAACTGACTGGTTGTGTAGCAATCAAGGACAAAAAACGGCCAAGAAAGTTCAAAAATACGAAATGACTGCCTAGAAAAGTGGGGAGCAAGCAAATAATTTGGTCAAGGAGCAAGTATCCCAAAAATTCGCGAGGTATGAGGGCGATATCTATTGCCCATCTCCACAAAGATTCAAGTAATAACTTACTTGGAATTGCAAAGGTACTGCGAAAGCTCATCCAAAAATTCGCCCGAAATGCACTTTCATGAAGAAGCAATGAACTTTCAAAAATAGTACGTAAATGTCGTTAATGCAATTTAACGAAAATTTTCGTCGTTCAATTTCGTTAAAAACCTTCAACGAAAAATGTCGGTTAATCCGGTAAATCGGTAAATCGTTAATCGTTAAACGCACACCCCCGGCTCCAAGCCACTTGCCGGCAGGAGCATAGCGGGCATACAAGATCCCCGAATTCCATTGTAACTATAAGGACCCCTACTCCTTGGGTTGAACAATTTAGCAAAAAAAAAAACACTTTCTATACTCATTGAGGGGCGGGGATTCTTCCTATATGACTCGCTCTCCCCATTCAGACATACGCTTCAGGTCCTTCCCATGTCAGATTGCATACACACAATTCGGTGTACTTTGAACGACGCGCGAAACTCAAACATCGTTTTTTTCATAAGGTCACACTTCCCTGGTTTCCGAAGAGGAGTGCCGCTAACTTGTTGAAAGATTGGTAAAGAATCCTATCCTACTATATATAAGCGAGAACAGTCGTTTGTCTGTGTGTGAGTGAGTGAGTGTGTTTGTTTGCACAGAAGTGCTGAAAGAGTGTGTTGGGAGGAAGTGTGGGGATGGGGGGGATGAGGGATTGTAGTTGTGTGGTGTCACCTATGTCGTGTTGAGAGAGGTCAGAAGACGTGCGCCAGTGTCACGCAAACGGCGTCCGAGCTCCGAACATGTGTCATGGACGTCGTGAAAGAGAGCGTCCGAGCTCAGAAAAGGTGTTATCGACGTCGTTCAACAGGCGCCTGTGTTAGAAGACATGTCATCAATGTCGCGCAAAGAACGTTCAGGTTGAGAAGGGGTGTCACCGTTGTCGCGCAAGTGGTGTTCGGATTCAGACGACGTGTCACTGATGTCGCACAAAGCAGGTCCGCCTTGAGAAGACGTCACCGACGTCGATCATCAGGTGCCTAGGTACAGAAGAGGTGTCACCGATGTCGCGCGAGGGTACCGGATTCAGACGAAGTGTTACCAGTGAAGGTGGGATCAGTAATGGGGAGCGGTTAAGGATGGTGGTCCATTAAGGAGGGACCGGTAAAGGGTTGACCAATAAAGAAAGACCAGTGAAGAGGGGACCAGCAAAGGGGGTACCAGTGAAGGTGAGACCAGTGGTTGGGACCGAAGAAGAAGGGAGGGGGCAGTGAAGAGTGAGCCGGAAATGGGTGACAATAAAGGGGAACCACTGAAGAGGGACCAGTAAAAGGAGGACCACTGAGGGTGGGACCGGCGAAGGAGGGGGTCCAGTGAAGGTGGGGGGACCTGTAAAGGGTTCGCCTATAAAAGGGAACCAGTGAAGGTGGGACCAGTAATGGAGAGCGGTGAAGGGATCAATAAGTGGGCTACCAGTAAAGGACCAGTCAAGGGGGACCAGTAAGGGGGACCAGTAAGGAAGCCAATAAAGTGAACACCAGTTAAGGGGATTCAGTAAAGGGTTCAGTAATAGAACCATTGAAGGGGACCATAGTTATTAAATAGAACGAGTACTTCAGAAAATGAATCGCGTACGTTCAATAGAGGGTGAGGCACCATAGGAGGAGCTGTGAAGATTTTGCCCTACTGTATTCCGCTATAGCATTCTATATAGCAAAACCAGTTTTTTTCTACTGTAATGAATGAGAGAATGCCTAAAGAGGAGAAGAAGACGTTCGGGGTGTTCTATTCTCTGGGTTTGGGGCGAAGCACCCAACCTAGTATTTGAATAATCGAATACTCGACATTCGGTGCCTTCGAATATTCGAATAAACGCATGTTCGAATATTGGACTCTTTCGATTATTTGAATAAACGAATAATTCGAATATTGGACTCTTTCGATTATTTGAACAAACGAATAATTCGAATATTGGACTTTCTTGAATACTCAAAAAAGAATAGTCCGAACATTGGACTTCCTCGAATATCCGAATAAACGAAATATTCGAATATTGAACTTTCCCGAACATTCGAATAAACGAATAATTCGAATATTAGACTTTTTCGTACAGTCGAATATTCGAGTATTCGAAAATTCGAATTTATTTTAAATTCGACTATCCGAAATTCGAAAGGACAATGGTATAGTGCACACAACCGGTGCTCTCTTCTTCACCGCTACTCCACCCAGTGACCACTTAGTCCCCCTAATCCTCTGATCTACTCATCTAGGTTGGGTGAGTGAAAAAAGGTTAGACTACGATCAAAATTCTTGCAGCAGATGGGCGTCACAACAGCATCACTTGTTTCATGGGTTAAGATCTGGTCCGTCTGGCAAGTCTGGCTTCTTGTGACATAACAGAACACGTATATACGAGTGAGTTGATTCCACAAACCATTTAGTTCAACACCACTGCAAGCCAACATATGATAAAAACGATTATATCAATTGATTCCGGCACGTTTGCTGGAGAGGGCCGTCCAGGTACATGTCTGCACTGGAGCGCGCCACCCAATCATATTCAAGAATGGCACCGGCCGCACGCACGCCAGGTAATCAGGTTATCGACCGTGCAGTCTCCCCTCTCTGAAAGGGAGGAGAGACTCGCTGTAGTCTGATTGGCTAGGGCGTTCCAACCTCCCAGTGCGGTGGAGAAACGGAGGTCTAACAAACTCCCGAGTTATGCTGTATTGTACCTAGATATGTGACTTTTAGAAATGAAGCTTCGTGTCATGAAAGAACCCAAAATCGTTTCACAATAGCAGCAGTTGTCTATTGCTTGGATTAGGTCATCCAATTCCCACCCAAAGTAACCATCTCCTCTAATTATGTGCACCGGAGGACTTTCAAATACCTGAGCAGAGCTATCCAAAGCAGTTTATGCTGTTACAAGAGCATTAGATTTCGTAACTGTAGCAGCACACACTATGTAGATGTCGCGCTCGCCGCATCAGTCGCCGCGGCTGCCGCGCGCTTTTGTATGTTCAGCTTGCTCCCCATCTTGGTGATGGCAAGAAAGCAACATATACGTATAAGCAATCTGAAATCTAAGTTTGTTCTAATTACATTCTTTAAGAATGAACGCTTCGCTAACCCATGGTCATACAACAGTCAAATCGTCGATTCTGTCATAGCTGATTAGGTGTGCCAGTTGTATGTTAGATAAAGTGTAACCGAAGTACTGATGAGTTCCTGTGGAGAAGTCATCCTCCCTGGAGCCTAATTCACCGTGGAGCGAAGGCGCACAAATAGAGCAGAACGAAACGCCAGCGGTTAAGAGACGCAATAGGAAACGATTTGCCTACGTTGGAACACTTTGTCAGAAGTTTTTTCTTTATTTATTTACAAGTGCTCCGACACGCCTAAAGGCGTGTTTCGCACTTGCGCGCTTCGCGCGACTTTGCAGCATCATTGACCTATGGAAATAGTTTTTGTAGAACTTGAAATTTGCTAACATCTAGGACCTGCTGCGTGCTTTATCGGCATCAAGCCGTTCGCCACTTCGGTACTCTCATCATAGACATTCTCTCCGGACGGTCCATTGGTTTGCTCTGCGCAGTACTTCTGTCCCTCAGGTTGCTCTTCCGCAACCGTTCTCATGCTCCACATCTAGCGTTTCCGGGTATCGTTGACATCCCTTCCGAAGCCAGGTTACCCCTCACTCACATCTTTTTACTGGATCTAATTGCTGGTCCGCCTTTACTGGTCTTCCCTTCCCTCTTTAGCTCCCCCACCCTCCTGGTCCCAACTCCTAGCCCACTTTTTTGTTTAAACTTTTAACCCCTACTGGTCTCTTCTTGCTGGTTTTCCCGTCCTGGCCCCTTCTCCAGTTGTTCCTTTCCTTCCTGCTCGCTCTCCTGGTAAACCCTAGAGGTTTCCTTACTGCCCTTCTCCACCACATCCTTAGTGGGTCTCCCATGCTAACGGCAGACGTCGGTGACAAATATTCAGAATCAGTACGCTTGTTGCGCGACGGAGAGGGCCCACGTTCTGGATCCGGAAGCTCAGAAGACCCGCCTTCCGAATTAAGAAGCTCAGAAGCGCGCGCAGTCGCCGCTTTGTCGAGCCTGATGAGGCTATGCATATGGCAGATTCCTTGTTCCAAGTATGAATTCCCTTACGGCTCCCTTCTTGTTGGTTCCTAGTCCTGGTCCCGACTCCAAGCCCCTTCTTCCAGGTAGAACCCCTCCACTTCGGAATCCTACTTACTACTCTCCCCAATTAAGTAGCTCTCTCACGCTCACACACGACGACGGCGAGCGAACGCCCATTGCGTGTCATCGATGTCACATCTTCTAAATCCGTACTCTCTTACTGGTAATGGATCCCCTTACTGATCCTCTTAACTGCTCCCCCCCCCCTGATTGTTAACTCCCTACTGGTCCCTCCTTACTGCCTAAACCCTTCTTGGTGTCACCTCCTGGCCTGCTTCATTGATCCCCCCTATCGCCCCCCCCCCTCCCGATGCTTCCTCCAAGTCGCTACCTCCTGGTCGCTGTCAGTTCTCCACCCTCGAAGTTTCCCCTTATACTCTTACCCCTTTAGTAGTCTTCTTATGCTAATGGCACGAAGTCGGCGGCACGGCTTCTGAATCTGGACGCTCAGGAACGCGCGTAGGTGCTGTTGTTGTGTCAAGCAGTAAAAGGATGCGCTTCCCATGCTGCAACAATTCCCACGTTCATTGGGAAACCGCTGTGGATGATGCGGCGTACCTAATTTAGGTTGCTCATTCGACCGCTCTCGCTGTGGGTGATGCGGCGTACCTGACTTAGGTTAGATCATTCGACCGCTCTCGCTGTGGGTGATGCGGCCTACCTCACTTAGGTTAGATCGTTCGACCGCTCTCGCTGTGGATGATGCGGCGTACCTAACTTAGGTTAGATCATTCGACCGCTCTCGCTGTGGGTGATGCGGCATATCTCACTTAGGTTAGATCACTCGACGGACAAACTCTTTTATATATAAGTGGTGATTTTATTTTCTGCGTAGAAATCCATGTAACAAGGCAGATAAACTAATATAGGAACCCTACGAAAAGAAGAATAAGTATGAACAAAAAAAAACAACACGGTGAAGAATAAAAAACGATAAACTTCTAAGACACGCCCCGAGGATAG
Organism: Heligmosomoides polygyrus bakeri; assembly: GCA_947359475.1. Lineage (NCBI taxonomy): Eukaryota > Metazoa > Nematoda > Chromadorea > Rhabditida > Heligmosomidae > Heligmosomoides > Heligmosomoides polygyrus. Next base: position 52,196,903 of record OX375865.1, read on the forward strand.
GTCGACAAGTTTTTTGTATTCATACAGTGGGTTTACCAATGTGTGTTTGTTTGACAACTTCGAAAATTCCGTGTCAGCTCTGCAAATGAAGAATGCTGGCATTATATTGCTTCTTGGTCAAGGAAAGTGGATCTCCCACAGCCCACCCCTTGCGCTAAGAGAAGAGAAAGAATAAACCCCTCAACAGTAAGGCCAACCAAGTCATTCATAAACTTGAAAATCATAGTTAAATCGTTCCTTCTTCTAACTATGATTTCAGAATGAATTTTTAATTCGCAGGGGTGGTGAGGAGTGGTGGTGTAGTCATATCCGTGAAGTCTTATTCAAAGTTTCCTCGTGAAACTGCTCTGCAGAGATTCGAGTCTAGCGATATCTCGCTTACACAACGGACTGACAAGGGAAGGGTCTGAAGCGTATGTCTGAACGGGGGGGGGGGGGGGATGGGGGTCGAGCGTTCTACCCTCTCGTCCCCCTGGCCCGCCCACTCCCAACCTCTGGGCTTGCTCGAGAGTCCTGGCTTGCTCGTGGCTGCCTTACGAGATAGTGGAGACGCAGACATTTGCCACGCCTCTGTTTAAAGGGCGGGGGTAGAACGCCACTTCGCCAGTAGGAGGTCCTTGAAGTCACAATGGAATACGGCACATCACGAGATTGGGGGTCTTGTATCATCTTGTATCGTCTATCGTCATGTACGCTCGCGATGGCTCTGCCAGCAAGCGACTCGAAGCGCAGTGGGTGTGGAGTTGCTTCATGCGAGGAAGGTCGGGGGTTTGGTTCTCGTGCGCTTCTGCATTTTTGCATTTCGACCGACTGGTTGAAATTTGGAGGATTCTGATGTCTATACCATTTTCAGACGTTTTCTGCGCATTTTCTGGCTGTAGGCTGTGAAGAGTACCTTTCTTGCACCTTGTTCATTACTGACCGGATTTTTAACCACACGTCTTCGTCAACATGAAGTTGATGTGCTTCGAAGTCCTTTACTAGGCTGGCCATCCGTTCGGCCAGCTCGATTTCTTCCCTCGAAAGCTCCTTGTCTATAGGTGGGCCACACTTCAGCGTGAGCAAGGGTTCACCACTCAAGCATCTCCAGACATTGTTGGTGTTAGGTTTTAGAAAATCTTCAGCAGACCTCTGATTTCCAGGTGACAGGCAAAGACGAGGGAAAGAGTGTATCGACGCCGTTTAGCGGGATCCACAGACCGCGAATTTGCGGGATCCACAGACCGCGCTCACAATTCGCCGTTAAAGTTACGTAAGTCGTTGATGATCTCCCTCGATAGAGAGCCTTCGGGCTCTCTTGTTAAGAGGGATCTCGGGCCGCTTGTCGCAGGGCCACATGGCGCGTCCCCGGGTGGTGGATAGGGGAATTAAACGCGAACCAAATGCGACCATGTACTGCCCAGAGACGCAGGTGGGATGCAGGGGATGGACTCCTTGCTCCTTCTGTGTCGGGTCAACGCGTTCCTTGTGCGTGGGAGCGGCATGTTCGTGCACAGTGTGCGTGGATGTGTCCGTGACTGTGCGGATTGTAACTGTGTCGGCCTGGCCAAAAGCTTGCACTCGGTAGACTGGGAGTACATCGTAAGGCGATTCGAGGCCGCCTCAAAAGTCTCGCCCCGTCCCTTCGGGCAGTCTGGCTTTCTGCCCGGAGTTCTTCGCCCGCACGACAGAGCCTGACTAGCTACCCGTGTTGTATTGCAGTCAAACACAGCAGCACTAAAGGGCCTCATTCCCCTGACCCCGAAAGAGCCCCCATTTCTGCAGCGATGGAAAGGACGAGTACGGAGAGGCTGCTAAAATCTCAGGGCCTAACCAGGCTGCGCAAATTGAGAAGGACTATGTAGGATGACGATCTGTACTTACAACGCCCGCACGCTTGCATCGGAAGCATCCGTCGAGGACCTGATGACCAGGAAGATCAAGTACGACGTCATCGGATTGACCGAGACGAAAAGACACCACCCCCTACACGCCGCCTACGACTCCGGAGAAGAACTGCTCCTCGGAGCATGCGACAGCAGGGGGTGGGCGACCTTGGTGTCCTCGTCAACACGTACTTGGCCATGAACATCGATTCGTACGAGTCTCTGGCAAGCCGAATCGGACGTCTGCGACTGAAGCGATGTGGTTCTGTGCCAGCTTTGACTGTGTTCGCCGCGTATGCCCCAACATCCGACTACGACGACGAAGAGGTTGAAGCCTTTTACGTGGAGCTGGAGAAGTTCTATAGGGAAGATCACACCTTCTACAAGGTGATCGTCGGTGACTTCAACGATAAGATCGGATCACGAAGGTCGCCGGAAGAACTTCACATCGGAACCCACGGTTTGGAGTGGAACGAGCAAGGTGAAAGGCTGTCTGAGTTTATCATGTCGACCAAGATCATCCATGGAAACTCGCAGTTCCAGGAGCCTCCCTCTCTACGATGGACCTGGGAATCTCCCGGTGACCAGTTCCACAAGGAGATCGACCACGTCATCTTCAACCGCAAGTATTGCCTGACCGACGTCTCCATTGTCCCCAAGTTCTACACGGGATCGGACCACCGCCTCCTTCGCGCAAGGTTCCGCTTTTCGCGTCAAGGAGAGAAGGCCGCGAAGTTCAAGAAGAGGAGTCCCAGAACGACCATCAACTGGGACCTCTACATCACTCTTGCCGGCCTTTGAGAAGATGCCGTCATGGACAACGTCGACGAGGAATACGAGCGCTTCGTGCACCATCTCCACGATAGTGCTAAGGAAGCTGAGAGCTTGAAGACCACCAAGAGACGTCTGTCTCCGGAAACTCTCGAGCTGATACGCCAGCGTGGAGCAGCACAAGCGTCAGGCAACTACCAACTGACGTTCGAGCTTGCGAAGCTATGCAGATATGCGATAAAGGAGGATCTTAAGGAGAGAAGGGCGGAAGTGTTGGCTGAAGCTGCAGAGGCAGGGTTGAGCATACGCAATGCCCGCCGAGACTTCGCTAACTTCAAGACCAAGACGACCGCTCTCCGACGTCCCGACGGAACCGTCACCTCTTCCAGAAGGACCATGGAGAAGATCATCCACGATTTCTACTCCGATCTCTTCGATAGCCACGTCCACCTGCCCCATGCCATCATCCGCAGGATGGATACGTCGTCCCCTCTGTTCTCCCTTCCGAGATCCGACACGCCATCTCGTCGGTGAAGAAACTTACAGCACCCGATCCCGACAGGATCAGACCCGAACACCTGAAGAATCTCCCGCCAGCGCTCATCAGCACCCTGGCGCGGCTCTTCACACGTTACCTGTCGGAGTGAAAGGTTCCATCTCAGTGGAAGACCAGCAGGACCGTCTTGCTGTACAAGAAGGGAGACGTGCACGACATTGGCAACTATCGCCCGATCTGCCTGCTGTCCGTAGTCTACAAGCTGTTCACTCGAGTTATCCTGAATAGGATCGTCCGAACGCCGGACGAAGGAAAGCCATGCGAACAAGCAGGATTTCGGAGAGGATTCAGCACGATCGATCACATACACACCATTACGAAGCTTATCGAAGTGTCGCGAGAGTACAAGCTGCCGCTTTGCCTTACGTTCATCGACCTGAAGAAGGCATTCGACTCTGTCGAAACTGAAGCGGTCATCGAAGCCCTGCTCACTCAGGGCGTTCCTACTCAGTACATCAGAGTCCTTCGAGAGCTGTACAGTGGATTCACGACCATGATCTCACCATTCTACAATGACGTCGTCATCGACGTGAAGAGAGGGGTTCGGCAGGGGATACCATATCCCCGAAGCTCTTCAGCGCCACTCTCGAAAACGTCATGCGCGAACTAGAAAGGGAAGACATGGGAGTGAAGGTCGACGACCGGCAACTACATCATCTTCGCTTCACTGACGACATCGTGCTCATAACACCGAGCATCAGCCAGGCGGATAGAATGCTGGCCGACTTCGATCGTGTATGTGGGAACGTTGGACTGCAGCTGAATCTTACGAAGACGATGTTCATGAGGAACGGATGGGTTTCTCATGCCCCATTCTCGCTCAAAGGAACGAACATCTCCGAATGCTCCAGCTCCGAAGTCGCGAAGAAGACGAAGAACCTCCGACTCCGTGCCCACCTATTCGACTCCACTGTTCTTCCTGCCCTAACATACGCCTCACCTGGGCTATACGAAAGCAGGATGAACACGCGATCAGCGTCGCGTAGCGTGGAATGATGCTCGGAGTGACACGACTCGCGCAAGTGAGCGAAGGCCTCCGGAGTTCCGAGCTTCGCCGACGTCCGAAGATCAGAGACGCTGTCGCGTGGGCCAAGTTGTCGAAAATTAGATGGGCCGGCCACGTAATGCGATTCGCAGACACCCGCTGGACGAGAGCCGTCACCGACTGGATTCCGCGGGATGTCAAAAGAACACCAGGACGCCCACCAACGCGTTGGTGGGACTTCTTCGTTAAAGCCTTGAACGACCGACATGACATTCTTCTTGTCCCTCGAGCAAGGAGGATCCATTGGACCACTCTGGCACGCAACAGGGACGAATGGAGACGCTGCTGGCACCCGCTCGAGCAATTCGATGAGCAACGGGACGACAGGTGATACAGGTGAAGTCGTTGAATCCGGTCCCTGGCCTCTTTTGAAAATCCGAGCAGGATGGTTTTTCTCGAGGTCACTGGCCCATGCATGGAAGCAAACTGTGAAGAGCCTGTAGCCTTTATACGTTGCCCGTATTGTGACCACTGGTGCTTCATGTGCTTTGTACCTATGTGCCACTGGTGTTGAACATTTCTACATCATCACGTTGAATACCACAGCATTAGGCATAAAAACGTCTGAAAATGGTATAGACGTCAGAATCCCAAATCTCAGACAGTCAGTTGAAGTGCAAAAATGCAGCAGCACACAAGAGCCAAGCCCCCGACCTTCCTCGCATGAAGCAACCCCACTTCCACTGCGCCCCGATCCGCTTGCCGGCAGAGGCATCGCGGGCGTAGAAGACCTCCGATGTGATGCGCCGTATTCCATTCTGAATTCAAAGACCTCCCCCCTACTCCTTGGGTTTAACGACTTGACAAAAAATAAACCCATTTTATACTAAATGAGGAGTGGGGATTCTCCCCGGAAATACGCTTCAGACCCTTCCCTTGTGAGTACAGAAATGTCGTATTCAGGAATTGGTCTAATGCATGACTTATAAGAAGAGCAATGGATGCTCGACGGAGTTTGTCTCTAATGATTTAAAGTAGACGACGTGAACTACTCGACCTGCTTTTTCGCTGCAAGATCAATGATCCTTAACCGAAAGTTTTGTGTCTAAAATAAATCCAGAAACGCGCAAGCTAGATGAACGGCAAAGTTCTGATTTCCTAAGGAATGATTCTTTCTATTAATCTACGTCTCGAGATAAAGTGTGCGTGTTTTTTGACCTGAGAGTGGGAGTTCCCACTTGGCTGACCAGTCCTCATTATTAAAAAATTTATTGAAGAAGGAAACGGTTCTTGAGGAAATATTCTTATAAATTTTTATATCATCAGCGAACATTTCGCACTTGACACTGAACCAACAAATGAGGGTATATAATTCTGAGCGTATACAATAAACATAATTGGAGGCCAAACACCTGGAGGAACACTACTGGTAACAAAGAGGGATTCTGAAAGTGGGTCACAAACGCTAACTTGAATTATAAAGTTAATGAACCGAATATAAAGTTTCCTATCCACTTAGTTATTCTAGGGTGCACGCTAATCTCCATGAGCTTGACGTCTAGTTTATCTGAAGGAACTTTGCCAAACGCTTTCATGAAATCTTTCGACTTGAATGATTGATGATGCCTATTATAGATTTTGATTGATTTTACATCAACTGTTCGCAAGAGTAGTCCCTTTTCGTTATCAAAAATCTAGAGCACAGCAGTATCCAGCTTATCTCAGGAACCTCTTTAAACAGAAAAATCGTCTGTTCTCATGTCTACCGAATCCACTATACAAAAAGGTATGCTCAGACATAAACCGCCGTATTAGCAAATACACAGCCGTTTGCTCGTTTGCTTGCGTGTAGGAAGAGCGCACTTTTCAGCTACATTAGAACAAAGATTAAGGGCACGTGTAAAATTCCTGTCTTGACCAACCAAGTTGGGTGGATTCTTCGCACAGACCTAGGGAGAATGAGACTAACGCCCTTGGAAAATGTTTCGCTAGCGTTTTCGACAATGCGACACATCAGTACGACTTAGGTTATATGTCTGAATATTCGCTTGATTTGCATTCGTCAGATGTTTCATATGAGTTTCCAGACCTTCGCCCTGCTGATGTTCTACGTGTTCTTAAAGGTCTAAAGCCCTCACTGTCGGCGTATGACGGCATCCGTCAAGTGATTTGTCGGAAATGTGCGAACACATTACAATACCCGATAGCTATGGTTTTTAACATCTCCCTAGCCCAAGGTCAAGTTTCGATGATTTGAAAGGACTCCACAGTGACACCATTTCCTAAGAACAGTAATGCATCTTTAGTGTCTGATTTCAGACCTATCAGCATATGCCCAACTTCTGGCAAAGTTTTGGAAAAAATTGTGCGAGATAAGCTGCACGAGTGGTTTTCAAAACACTATGTAATCTCAAAAGAGCAGCATGGTTTCACACCGGAAGCTTCTACAAAAACGCTGGTTTGTGGTTCCATATACGACTGGCAGACAGCGAGGAATGAATAGAAGTAGGTTGATGTTATCTTTTTTGACATTCCAAAGCATTTGACAGAGTAATTCATATTAAGCTACTTCAAAAGCTAGCTAGCTTTCGTATCCGAGATGCAATTTTGAAGTGGCTGTCACCCTATTTGGGTGAGGGACACATGACGTAAAAAGTTGAAATATCGTTTTAAATAGACATCTGTGTCCGAGTGGTGTACCTCAAGATGGAGTACTTTCTCCTCTGCTTTTCGCAGCATATACAGCTGACTTGCCATAAATTTTGAAGGTGTATCCTAGTTTGGAGGTAAATTTTTTCCCAGATGATATAAGAATCTACTGTGCCAACGATTCTTCGACTCAATGTTTGGTTCAAGAATATATTTCAAACTCCATACGAGGTATGACGGAGTGGTTGAGATTAAAATAAGACAAGAGGATCATGTGAGAAATTTGGGATTTGTGGACACTTCCTTGAAGTTCCACATTCACTTCGAAGCTGTTACAAGAAAAGCACTATCATCGCTTTTTACTATACTCAGAAGCAACCAATGTAATGATCCGAAGTTTTTGATTAGGTTGTACAACACATACGTAATACCTCGGAGTAATGTTCGATAGTTTGGATTCCCTTGGTTAAGAAACATGTACTGCTTTTAGAAAAGTTCAAAAGACGTCACCAAGATTGTATTTTGCAGGACTTTTCCTAACCCAAACCACCCACAATGCCTTCCTTCTTTAGAGACCCCCTTGAAGTACTTGGTAATAAGAGCACAAAATATAGAAGAGTAGTCAAGGATTTGACATTTTGTTTTCGCATTTTACGCATGGAAGTTAAGCTAAGTGCCAGAAACATCTGGTTTCCAAGTCGTGTCGTAGGAAAACAGCAGGGATTGCCATCCAGCATTGTAAACTGAAGTCAAAGTCAATTTAGCGTTCACGCCAATACTTTGTTGTAGAGCTTTCGTCCAGTCGTTAACCACTGACAGCATTAGCGCTTCAGTAGATCTGCCCGTCCTGATAGTTGAGAAGCATGTATGAAGCTTTACTCGAAGAAGGACACAAGATCAGTTCTAAGTTTTCTTACAAACGCTCTCGCGACAACCGATATACTGCTAATGGGGCAATAGTTAGCCATAGGATGACGAGGAGTTTTTTTTGGAATCGGTGTGACAAATTGTGCTTCTAACGGGGTTACTTCCTCTCATCATATAGCTGACATTAAAGAATATATGCTATATCTTCATATGACGTTAGAGATCCATTTTTATTGCTTGCGCGCAATGAATGGGGATAGGATGATGCATGTGGCCATCCACTAAATAAGACAACTTGAAGAAGATTGTGAGGAAAGTCTGAGATTCATCGAGAGACCTTTCGTGCCTCACGAATGCAACAATTGCCTCTAACGATTTAATTAGTACAATTTGGTTGCATGTTTTTCAGGTGTGCCTTGACAAACATAGTAGGGAGCGAAGTGGTCGAAAAATACGGCACCATATTTTTAATTGAACTCCACCGCATATAGGTTGCCATTTTAACTAATTCTCCGCTTTGGGAATCAATTTTCCTTCACCACGCAATGGATGTTATGGCCGTGGGCCATTGTGATGCCCAGGCACTTAGCAGGAAGCGGTTCCAAGGTGCCTGTGCAAATACTGAGGCAGGCGTTGAACGTTTCTGTCTTACGTGCATTTTACGTGATCAGGAATTAGCTGAAATGTCCTACAATTTATCATATGGTCATACACATTCCTATATTTTTATGAAACGAGATGATCCTGAATCTGCCCTCAATGACTTCAAGAAGTCACTAGTTTTTAGTTGATGGTATTAGATTGGCAACTAACTTCGGGGGCCCTCAAGAACCTTCAAGAAAACCAAAATAAGATCTCATAGAACGTGGAAGTGCTTCCCGTTTATCAGGTAAATGGTCTATCCCATGGCTGTAGAATTCTTGTGCTTTTAAGACCAAGAATCAATAGAAATGCATTTCGACTTGGACCGCATTAATAAATCGTCTTCCAACCAAGAAGAGCTGCACCGAACTAAAAAGGTGGTATTCGCTCGGCACACAGTTTGGGCTGTAAGTGGATGAGTCAGACGCTCCCTGCAAGTCTTCGATTTTTTGAAGTGTCCGATTCGCGAACTCTCTCCGTATGGTGGCGTCAAGAAGATGTTAACTTTTTGGGAGATCATCAAAAGCGGTTACGGCATTGATGCTGAAATCTGATCTTCTCAACATGGCCTCTTCGTATGGTGGCGTCAAGAAGATGTTAACTTTTTGGGAGATCATCAAAAGCGGTTCCGGCATTGATGCTGAAATCTACTCTTTTCAACATGGCCGCAGGCTGAACTCCGCTAATCGGTTCAGACAGCTTTTCAGAAGCGGAATTATCTGTCAGCAAGATAACGCCAGGTTAGACATCGCGAATCGAACGCTTCAAAAACCGAAGATTTCGGCTGGGAGCGTTAATCATCCACCTTACCCACGCTGTGCGCCAAATGACTGCCACCGTTATAGCCCGCTGCAGCACATCATGGTTGGAAAACGATTCATTGATGTGGACCAGGCCAAAATGCACCTCCAAGGATTCTTGGCCTCAAAAGTAGAAGATCTCTGCAGCTGTGGGATGGACCAGCTAGCTGATAAATGGGAAGCAGTCCCGCGTTCCAAGTGATCCTACCTTGATTGAAAACTGCTATTTGTTATCTCTTAATAAACACTTTTGTTGAAGTTGCTTGACAGTCCACGAAATTAGTCGCCGACCTAATATTTACGTGATTCACACTATCATTAATGTGGTCTTTCTTGATTTGAATCCTGAATTGAGCTATGGATCCCGAATTACGAGCTGCGCTTAATCTAGAAATGTCGCTTCGACGGACGACTGGTGGTGAGGGATCCTGTGCTCATCAGTATTAGATGATATTTATCTAAATGACAGCAAAATGTCGGGCTGGGTAGTACTTCTTAAATCACTGGACTTCTACGTAGTATTGAAGACGATTTCTAGTATAACTTCTTCCTGTTCAGCGCTTATCCTGCTTCGGCGTGGGATCTGCTTTTCTTGTGCCATTACACCACTTTTAGTATAGCACCCTGAGAGATTGTGATAAAGACCAGCTAGTATGCTTTCAAGTCCATGTATAGGGTATCCAACATTACGGAGCTCCGGGTGCCCCCTAGGTCATTTGCCTGGGAGGACGAAGCTTAAGAAAACCTACAGACCGAACTGTATTACCCCCACCTGTTTCCTTTTCCACGACGAACATGGTCATACATCGCATGCGAGGTTCGCCTAGCTTATCAGTGATCGGTGTGACACCTAAGTTGTGTGGTGGCGTTTCATGCCCATTAAAACTGCTGCCCTGCATTGTTTATTCCATTACTGAGGAAAGCTCCATGCTCCTTCTTTTCTCCGGATGAATAATTCTTTCGGCCAGCCACTCGAAAATTAGGCAGCCATCTCAAAGTGAAACCTCATCAATTAACCACCACCAGATAGTAAATACATAGTAGAGCGCAATGGCGGTTAGTTAGAAGATATAACGTACTTTCAGACATTTAAATGGATTTTTTAGTGGCATTGTTTACTGACCACACATTGTGGCATTGATCACGTTGCAGCGACTACATGCAAATCGTCTGAGCCTACCTCGTCATACCCATACAAACTCGGGACGGCAAGAGCACCGCTGACCATCCATATTGCAGCGATGACGTATAGTGTGTAGCCCGCTTCCCAGAGAGTGTACCTCAAACAGCGGTGGCTCTGAGCGAAGCACGACCAGACGGAGGGCGGGGCAGGAACTCACTTCAGCGTGTGGCAGATCGCCAGGTACCGATCTGCGGTCACTGCAACGAGCGTGTATATGGAGGCGCACGAGGTGGTCGCGTTGATCCACGTCGACAGCTTGCAGAACAAAGCGCCGAGTTGCCAATCTGGAACCACCACAGTCACATAGCGTACGGGCACGAGCATGGACATGCGCGTTGGGCAAACATGGATCCGCTTTTTTAGAGAAACTAAATGAAACATTCGGTCAGGTCGATTCTCGCTTACGGCTAGGGAAGGCGTTATTTCTTCCTGCAGCTGTGACGCGCGGAGATTAGTGGACGGGTCTTGAAAGGTGGTCTTTTAGGTGCACTGCCAGAGTGAGGAGCATGAGATGGCTTTTGATAACTACTAGTGACAATAAAATTCTTTGAGGTCTGCAAACAATTTGACTGCCAAGGTCCATAATAGTTGCCTTTGCATGGAGTACCGGCACAATAGTGAGCTGTACTCGGAACCAATTAGAGGAAGCTACGCAGCGCCGAATTTTAGTGTACCCTCACGGCTCATATGCTCCTTCGCACCCTAAACGATAAAGTTTGCTACTCAGAGCCGCAGCAAATCTTTGCAAGCAAGCCCTGGCGTTAACCAGCGGCATAGTTGATGTGTTAATTCGGGGGGCGAATCGCTGCGCCTACTTCCACAGTACTCCACAAGCTTTCCGAGAGGACCGTAGTCCATGTGTTGTTAATACGCAATTGTGAGCACTCCATTGTGAGCTGCCATGCCAACAACTTAGCAACAGTGATTATTAGAATAAAAGGATGAAAGCCAAACGAAACCATGTGAAGGACAAAGCGATGGAGAGGTGTTTATGTACAAGCAGACTTCTGGCAGATGGCAGACTAAGAGAAAAGACGCATTTAAAGATCACCTTTCTGTGACTAGTTATCTCCTTTCAGCACAATGTGGTTGGTAAAGCTAGGGATAATGCCAGTCTTCATGAGCATGCGTGCGTGAAGAACTTAGCTTTGGGTTATCAGTTCTCGGAGATGACTCATATCGTGCATCCGCAAGTTAATGCTACAAAACAGTCTTTAGAAACGCAACTCTTAAGATGAGTACGCCCCATCCAGAGTGCATCTAATATCTAACAGCATGGATAAAAACTAACTTGATGAAAGACTTCAAAACTGCAGAGCGCTCTTGATTGCAGATTGAGTAAGGGGAAGCAAAATTAGAGAGCTTATAAGCATTCCTACATTACAAGCGAAGTGGCTCGCAAAAGCTTGTTAAAGGATGAAGGACGGAGTTTGTCAATATCTTTTGGGAAGCGGCACACACTCTACTTCTACGAAACGTAGCGGACACTATTCAAATACACTTGGCCAACTCTACAACTAGCCGAGGGCAGTCGCGGTTCTATTCTTCCCTAGTACCAACTCACCGACCTTTTTCAAGAATATCATGGTAATAAAAATTAATAAATAAAGTAATGAAAATAATAGTAATGAAACTTAATGATTTAAAGGCATTTTCCTCAAAAACTTAAAAAAAGCAAAAAATTATTAAAACATTTTGTTTGATTATTTTGGAGATTATACAAATCCAAAAAAGTTACAGCACTTTCCTCTTCACTGTTGGGCCACCGGGGAGGAGATACAACAAAAATGTTTGTTGAAGAAAGGTGGCGAAACGAACCTAATATTTATTAAGTTGCCCGGAAAGTTTTTAGACTAATTGCATAGTAAGATTCAAAACAACGTATCTTTGCCGGCTGAAGTTGTAAGAGGGCCGGACTTAGGAAATTTCACGTCCTGTATATGTAACTACCAGCAGCAACACATGTCGTCTCCTGTTATCAGTGGGGCCTTCGCAATGAACGACAAGAAGATGCTCTACCGACCACCTCTCCAGAAGGGTTCTACAGTACCGCTCCGCGATTGAGGCACATCGCTCTCTACAGAAGACAATGAAGGAGCAAGCCCCCTCTCCGGCGACTTGCTTCAATTGGTACCGCAAGTTCGATAACGGTGACAAATCGCTCGAGGATTCCCGACGCACTGGTCGACCATACACGCAGAAGAGACAGCTCGTACTCGCCATCTGCGGTGCTCGACCTGATCTTTCTTTACGCGAACTTTCAGACCTTACAAATACTCCTAAGTCCACAGTACACGCTGTTCTCCGGTCTTCTGGCAAAGTCGCGAAGTTGCCTCGAGTCGTACCACATGCTTTGACGCCTCAGGACAAACGGAAGCGTGTTGATACCTGCACTTCTCTCCTCAATCGTCGCCGCACATTCGCTTGGATGGACTATATCGTCACGGTGGACGAAAAGTATTGCGTCTAGGAAAATTTGGTATTTCGCAAGCACTGTGTGGACTTCGATGAGTTGCCTCAACCATAGCCGAAACGTCCTGATCACGACAAGAAGGAGTTGCTTCCTTCTGGTGGGAAACCAATAGCCGAGTATTTTGGGAATTGGTTCCTACCATTCCATTGTAGAGTCGAACGCGTTCTGCGCTTAGCTGGAAAAATGAGCAAAACCCTACGTAATCGCAATCCCAGAAGAGGAAAATTCTTCTTCTCATGGATAACGCCAGACCTCACACAGCAAAGAACGCAGAAGAAATTGGAGGAACTCGGGACTGAACTGGCACCCCATCCGCCGTACTCACCTGATCTGGCACCCAGTGACTACCACGTTTTCCGGTCGCTACGGTCTTTCGTAGTTGGAAAAAACTTCGCAAAATCGGGAGGAACTCAAAAGCGGTGTCAACAACTTCTTGCTGTCCAAGTCTCCGGAGTTCTTCGCTCGTGGTATTCGCTTTCTACCGGAAAGATGGCGATATGTAATAGATAATAATGGTAAATATTTCGTTGAATGATAGTGGTTGTTAATAAACTTATTAACTACACATTGTTCTCTGACATTAGTCTAAAAACATTCCGGACAACCTAATAGTTGGAATTAATTCTTATTATTCACTTCAACTTTTACTGTGTTTACCTGAAGGGATGGAACACTTCGTCGGCCTAGAAGAAAAACCCGAACCAGTAACCTGGAAACGGACGCACGCGACAGCCGACGCCTCCTCCGACTGCGCTCCGCGCACCCAAAAGCTGAAGCGAAAGTCTCGGTAAATCATCGGTACCATGATATTGATTTCAGGATAAGAATTTAAGGATAAAGCACCCATTTTTGTCTAATATATGAACATTTCCCTTCCAGCAAATGCGAGAAAATGAAGGGTGTAGAAATGAAAAGGAGTACAACATTTTCAACTAAGGACGAATTTGTTTTTTCTGGGAAATGTTCGCACTCGTGCGAATTCGATTCCGATTTGGAAGAAAAAGGCAGTCCTTCAGACTGCTCCAATTACCGCCTGATTCGCTTACTTTCGCACAGCATGAAGATCTTTGAGCGAATTGTGGAATTGTGAACGAATTCGTGACATCGTCGAGCTTTCCATCAATCAGTGCGGCTTCGAAGCTGGCTGTGGCACCATTGATGCCATACACGCCGCCCGCCTACTGATAGAGAAGCACCGCGAGAAACAGAAGCCAGTGCATATCGCCTTCCTCGATTTGGAGAAGGCCTTTGACCGCGTACCGCGTGAAGTGATATGGTACGCCCTGCGACAACATGGAGTTCCTGAAGAGCTCATGGAGTGGGTGCGAATTCTCTTGCCCAAAGAGTCGAGTTCAAGCTGCAGCTAGAACATCCATGGAGATTGCGATTTCCATCGAGATAAACCACTGTTCTGCGCTTTCCCCACTCCTCTTTGTTGTCGTGATGGACGCCATTACACGGGATCTTCAGAAGTCAGTCCCTAGGCTTTGCTTTATGCTGATGACGTAATGCTCGTTAGCGAAAGTAAAGGTGAACTCGAGCGAGAGGTGCAAGCTTGGTGTGATCGTTTGGAGTGGTTTGGACTCAAATTGAACGTTAAAGAGACCGAGTATCTAACGAAGGACGTGAACAAATGCAGCTCCATCAAGGTTAACGGCGTCGAGCTCCCACGCACTTCGGTTTTTAAGTACCTGGGATCAGCAGTAGCATCCGATGGCAATCTGATGACTGAAGTGAACTCACGCGTGGGTGCAGCTTGGTCCAAGTGGCGCTCGTTGACTGGCGTGCTCTGCGATAGGAAGATACCAGAGCACCTGAAGTCGAACATCTACAGAGCAGTCGTCCGGCCGGTATCAATGTATGGCGCTGAGTGTTGGCCTGTGACCAAGAAAGTTGAAGCGCGCCTCAGCATGGAGACGAAGATGCTGCGCTGGACGGGTGGAGTCACGCGCATGGACCGCATCCGAAACGATGCCATTGGGCAGAAGTTCGGTGTCGCGCCGATAGCCGACAAGATGCGCGAAGCTCGCTTACGATGGTACGACCACGTTCTGCGTGGGAAAGAAGGCAGTGTCCGCAAGATAGGCCTTAACTTGGAGGTAATTGGAAAGCGGCCTAGAGGGCGTGCGAAGGTCTGACACGTTACATATGGACTTGAAGGTTGCTGGTGTCCACCTTGACCTAGCGTTGGATCGGGAGAGGTGGCGTCATGACACCAAAATAGTGGACCCCGCAACGAGGCGGGACAGACGCTGAAGAAGAAGAAGTTCGCACTCGTGCGTGAACCGCAGTGGCTATGTGCCGTAAAGGCCCCCACAGAGTTGTGCGGCAGCGCCGCGGCCCTATGCTTAACCATAGGACAGAGACGCAGAGCTTGCCGCCGGCGGCGTCCCTGCCCTATCCTTAACCATAGCGGCGAGCGGCGTTGCCGCAGAACTCTGTGGGGGCCTTAAAGAGGGTTAAAAGGACAGCGTTGTGCCGCACAGTGTGGGAAACCATCGGCGTTCCTTTCTTGAACTGATGTTGATTATATTTAACAAAATTTGTTGAAATCTAAAATTAGAGGACTATCCCTATCATTGCTAACTTTGAAAAAATGAAGCAGTGACTTTACATTAAAGCTCCTGAGAGATGTGCGTTATGATGCTTCTAAACTTGAAATCGTCGCCAAAAGGTGAGTGACAAGGTGTTCACGTCAGCGTGAAATTGTTTTACTACTGTATCATAGTACAAGCCTTTTGTGTCCGTCGCAATTTCGAAGTGCACCGCATCTGCCGTAACACTGCCACCACTTCAGTTTATCGTCTTGAAAGGAAACCCAATGAGATATGCAATACCAGCTCTGTATTTGGACATACGGCGCACCACCGTGTTTTGTGCCCTGCTCAGTGCGAGAAGGCGCATTGCAATAATTTGCTTCAAAGTGGTCCCAAAATGTGTGCACGTTAATGTAGAAGAATCATAGAAAAAAAAATCACTTGGAAAAAATCACTAGAAGAAGCCGCTACCTGGTAATGTATTTGCGATTCTACAATCTGCAGAACCTTCGTGAAATTCTTCTACATAGCACGCTCAAGCGAGAGCCAAACCTCTTTCTGTGCCAGGGTTTATAAATATATATAAAGTTTTATTATATATAATAAATACAAGTGCTCCGTCACGCCTATCGGCGTGCTTGCACTTGTGCGCTTCGCGCGAAGATCATCATCATCATCATCATTTGTATTGATCGATATTGGCATCCCCGTTGAAAATTTTCACCCGATGTGCGGCCAATCCACCGGCAAATATACACGCGTCTCCCATCTTCATCGGTTAGATCTGAGGCAAAATCAATAATCAATATTGATATTGATTGTGTCTCCCCCTGCTTTGAAGGCCTTCCATCGACAATCATAATCACTCATCTCCCATTCTGATACGCTAAATCTGAGAGAAAATCGCTGATATCGAACGCTATCGATTGCCTTTCGCTGTTGCCTGGGAGAAAGTCGATCGATATCGGTTAGCTTCTGCCTTGAACGCCCTCCGTCGACGACCATCTGAATACACAGGCATGCAGGGCGACGTGTTCGGCATGTCTTGTGAATCCCCGCGCACATTGGGCAACGTCTTCGGCACGTCTTCTGAATCCCCTGCCCCGTTGAGAGACGTAATCAGCACGTTTTTGAATCACCAGGCACATTGGATGTATTCGACACGTCATCTGAATCAACAGTCACGTAGACGACGTCTAGGTAATTTCCTCTTTCGAGAGAAATGTGGATGAACGTATTCGTGAGATCGTCAGGCTTTGCACCAATCAGTGTGGCTTCGTATCCGGCAGTGGCACCATCGACGCCATTCATGTGCTGTTCGTCTTCTTTTAGAAAGACATCGCGATAAACAAGAACAGCTTCATCTTGCTTCACCTGGAGAAAACATTCGTGTATCGCGTGAGGTCATATGGTACGCCGTACGACAGCACGGTGTTCCGGAAGAACTTATTGAGCGGGTGCGCATTCTTCACTCTTGTCCCAAAAGTCAAGTGCTAGCGCCGGCCGGCACATGGGCGGAGTTTCCGATCTCCGTCGGTGTTCATCAAGGCTCTGCGCTTTCCCCACTCCTTTTCTTTGTTGCAATGGATGCCATTTCGCGAGACCTTCAGAAACCTACTCCATGGACGCTGATATATGCAGATGACGTTATGCTTGCCAGTGAAAACAAGGCCGAACTTGAGCGGCATGTACAAGCTTGGTGTGACCGCTTGCAGGCGTTCGAGCTCAAGCTAAACGTCAAAAAATCTGAGCGCCTGACAACATACATAAACAAGACTGGATCCACTGAGATCAATGGCACTGCGCTCGTACGAGCGACACATTTCAATTTCCTTGGATCTGCAATTGCGCCTGATGATAGTCTGTCGTTCAAGGTGAATTAACGTGTGAGCGCAGCGTGGTCCAAATAGCGCTGAATGACAGGCGTGGTCCAAATAGCGCTGAATGACAGCGTGATAGGAAGATATCAGAGCGCCTTAAATTAAAGATCTACAGAGCTGTAGTCCGACCAGTAGCTATGTATGGTGCTGAGTGCTGGCCTGCAACGAAGAAGGTTAAGAGCCACCCCAGCGTAATGAAGACGAGAATGCTGAGCTGGGCGGTGGTTTCACGCGTTCGGATAATGTTCGCAATCTCTCCATACGTCAAACATTTGGCGTCGCTCCAGCTGCCGATAAGCTACGTGAAGCTCGCTTACGGTGGTATGGCCGCGTTCTTCGTGCGAATGACGACGTCGTTCTGAAAATTTGCCTCAACATAGATGTGCCCGGAAAACGGCCTAAAGCACGACCTGAGCAACGTTGGCTCGATACGTTGCAAATGGAGTTAAAGGGCTGGGATCCACCCCGATCAGTAGAGTTGAGCTTTTCGACATTTTTTTTCGAAAGTCGAACAATCGAATAACTCGATTTTTTGAAATTTTCGAAAATCGAGCAATCGAATAACTCGATTTTTCGCTGTCCTCGAAAATCGAGCAATCGAATAACTCGATTTTTCGCTGTACTCGAAAATCGAGCAATCGAATAACTCGATTTTTCGCTGTCTTCGAAAATCGAGCAATCGAATAACTCGATTTTTTTATGTTTTCGAAAGTCGAGCAATCGAATAACTCGATTTTTTAATGTTTTCGAAAGTCGAGCAATCGAATAAGTCGATTTTTGAAAATTTCGAAAGTCGAACGATCGAATAATTCGATTTCTTACTGTTTACGAAAGTCGAATAATCGAATAACTCGATTTTTTGAAATCTCCGAAAGCCGAACAATTTTTTGAAATTTTCGAAAGCCGAACAATCGAATAACTCGATTTTTGCTGTTCCTGAAAGTTGAGCAATCGAATAAGTTCGTCCCTCTGCTACCAAGCCTGCTGAGCCACGCGTTAAAAAAGCAATGGTTTGTACACAGCCTAATAGTTATGCAGAGAACACTAACAGTGTTTAGAAAATCGTATATGATCTGAAATTTGGGACCTCAACGTGTTCTGCAGTCTGTGAGGGAGTTATTGACGGCAAATCGAATTTCCTGATATAGCTGTAAAAACATGTTATTGTAATGGTTAATGTAATGTTCGAAAAACATCGAGAGTCGGCCGCCAAAACCCTCGTAACGAAATCACAGATTCGAATTTGAATATGACAGAATCATCCTGTGATATGCTCATTTTCAATTAGAAGCGAAATCAACAGAACCCTCGAAACGAAATTACATATTCGAATTCCCATCTGGACGAATCAGCCTGCACTCGCAGCGCGCACCGACTCGATCGATGATGTCGAGAGGCTGAACGCGTGAAGTGCCGTCGAGCGCGTTCAAACGGTCCATTCCCGCCAATTACCGTAGGCGCAGAAGTGGAGCGAGTTTGAACGTTGGTTTTTCGGGGAACAGAGACGACCCATACTCAGGCGGCCAACTCTTACTTTTTT
This sequence comes from Heligmosomoides polygyrus bakeri, assembly GCA_947359475.1. Lineage (NCBI taxonomy): Eukaryota > Metazoa > Nematoda > Chromadorea > Rhabditida > Heligmosomidae > Heligmosomoides > Heligmosomoides polygyrus. The sequence goes on from OX375865.1 coordinate 52,215,651, forward strand.
TCGAACATTGTTCAATTTCGAACGATATTCGAACAATGCTCTTTCGTGTTCTTCGATTTCGAACAATATTCGAACAATGCTCTTTCGCGATCTTCGATTTCGAACAATGTTTGAACAGTGTGTTCCTAGGTCCGATTTCGAACAATGTTCGAATAATGGGTTTTCGCGAAAGTCGATTTCGAATAATGTTCGAATAACGGTTTTTCGCGAAAGTCGACTTCGAACAATGTTCGAATAATGGTTTTTCGCGAAAGTCGGTTTCGAACAATGTTCGAATAATGGTTTTTCGCGAAAGTCGATTTCGAACAATGTTCGAACAACAGCGATTTACGATTTTCGAGTAATCGAGCGATTAATTGTTCGAAATCGCTCGAACAATTACTCGGCCCGATAAATCGAGCTCAAGTCTACCGATCAGGCGTTTGATCGTGCGAAGTGGCGCCATCACACGAAGAGTGAACCCCGCCGTTAGGCGGGACAAACGCTGAGGAAGAAGAAGAAGGATTAATGAGTAATAAGTGCTATCACAGTATGAAGTAGACAAGACGGCAAAAAAAGAAAATCTCATCCTGCAGCACCGTCGATCCACCGAACTCAATTTGAGGCTTGGGTGGAAGAACATCGACTAGCAGGAAGCCTCTATAAAACGACAAATGATGAAGCAAGAGTTAAGACTTTACCAGGTTTTATATTTACAACGAAAACCTAATTTACGGGACATGCTCAAAAAGCTCCTCGAAAGGAGGAGCTTTTTCCTGCATGTCTTCGTGTGCCTTTCTGGTTAAAATCATGCTTCTAAATGATCCTTTCCGGAATGAGAAACATTCACTGAGGTGGATCAAGTAGAACGAATTAGTATTGAAGCTTCTTCAGGAAATGTTCTCCTGTGTTAATTGGGCCGTGTTGACCCACTGTTTTACATGGCTGCTGTTTTCATTTACATATATCGCTGTACTTCCAGAGTTTCTGTGTTGTTGTGTTATTTCGTTTCTAGACTCCGGTCACTCAGACGCCCCAGAAGCTAGACTCCTGTATACGTCTTAAATAAGTAAAAAATGAATGAACCATCAAAACAATGCGGTCAAGAACAAATAGATCTGGTGGAAGTCGATGCAAGCTAGTGAACATGCTAGAAGAATCTTAAGCATTTGGAAAGTGATTTGTTGCGAGAAAGCTGGCCTGACAACTAGAATATGTTTGGAAACACCAAAGCCATGTCACTTCGAGACGTTTCATTCTTCGCACACCTGGAAGCAGGATGCTCTAACCACTGCTTGCACCAATCTAACAGAACGTACGAAAGATTTGTCTTGCTAGAGAAGGACGAGGAAACAACAAAGACAAAATACTAGCCTGTTAATATATTGTTGAGCAGTGTAGTGGGAAGGCAAAAAATTATGATGAGCAAATCGGCCATCGCCAGCGACGATATGAGATAATCAGTGGTGCTTCTCAGCTGCGACTGAGATACTACCGCCAGCACCACGAACACATTTCCTGAAAAACAAAGCAATATGGTTGTGACTGACAGCGGACATATATTCCTGGTTGGTATTACTCTGACGCCAGAAAGTCAATATTGTTGAGATTATTCTTTTCATATCTAGTTGCTGTGAAGAATTTCGACGTATTGTTGTTTAACATTTGCTTATCTATAGAGTAGTGGCGGAAAATATCTTGAAATGTAGACGTGACTATATTCTCGTTAAACTTTGTGTTCGTTTTCCGAATGTGAGACGACCCAGATAAGCCTTGTAATGACTACATTAATCAACATTTTCCTGCATTTAGCTTTGATGAGGGTGCTGGTGGAGCAGTGCGAGGAAGCGCTAGCTCTCGGGAGCACCTGGAATAGATCAAGCTAGGAGTCCGCCCAAGTCAAACATGCCTTCCATTTTTGTAAGGTAGATAAATTGCTATCAGTCCTGAATCGCAAAGGGAAATATGACATTCCTCGGCTTACCACAGCGAAGGTGTCTACTCAGCCACTCATTACCTGCACGGTACTCATTGGCTCCACCATGACTTGCAGAGTTTGGTAGGAGGCGTAACGCACCCCGCAAAGGATTTGATTATCACCAGTATTATTCTATTACCTATTTAGCTTTGATGAAACTAAATGCGCCACAAACGCGATGAATGGAGGCTACGCTCCCACATTTTCGGCTCCACTGTTCTTCCTGCACTAATTGTCTCTCTCTCTCTCTCTCTCTCTCTCTCTCTCTCTCTCTCTCTCGAAGACCTGGGATCTATAAAGAGAGGAAGAACATGCGATCAGCGTCGCACACCGAGAAATTGAGTGGACGATGCTCCGTGTGAAGCGATCCATGCAAGAGAGAGAAGGCCTTCCGTGTTCCGCGCTCAGAAGACGTTCGAGGTGCACAAAGCCTGTCCCACGGCTGCGATCGTAGAAAATAAAATGGGTCGGCCACGTAATCCGTTTTGCTAATGCCCGTTGACGAGATGCGTAACCCAGTAGAACTCGCCGGATGCCAAAAGAAAACCAGAGCGTACAACAACGCGTTGGTCGAACTTCTTCGTGGAAGCCCTAAACTAGATGCTTCTCGTGTCCCTCCAACGGACAGCACCCACTGGGCTACTCTCACATCCATATCTACAGGGAAGACTGTGTTTAGAGCAGTCTGCAGCAGTGTACAAATCTCACTGCTTCCCACATAGAACACAGCAACACAAATAAGCGCAAAGCTGCTCATTTTTCCTATTTCCAGTAAGAAGACTAGAAATCTTTCGTATGGCTGTACCCTATCCTGTGCTTCCTAAAAAATGTCCTAGAAGACCGTAGAGGACCCACATTTAGATAATTGTAATGGTCAGTTCGCAGAAATCCCCTGCCAGTGTCTGATTTAACACGCTTTACTTAAGAATCACGTAGCTGTTAAAGGCGTCGTAAGCCGTTAAAACGATATTACGTGTGAAGTGGTTATTACAGTTGCACGGCGTGCCTTAAATAGAATCAGAGTCATGCTTTATAATACTTGTATTAACAGCTTCCAGTTTTAGCAGGAGCTCTATAATAAATTATTGGATGTGGATCACGTCTCTTCTCATCCCCATTCATCGACTGTAGAAACGTTTTGAAATTTAGGCTTTTAAAGTTCTATTGCTGTGTCAGTTTGATAAAAAAAAATATTATGACTACTGATACCATGAAATTGAAGCAATAGCAATAACGAACCGAAAAAACCGACGATGAAGACGCCACCGTAGAAGACGGTCTGCAGTACAACCATGAACATTTCCTGACGGAAAAACGGCACTGGACCCTCTTCCGGTAATTCCATCGTGTTCTAGAAAGAATATTCTGATGTGGACTGAATTGCTGAATACTTTGCGAAGCTGCGAAGAAAAAGCAGGCATTTGCGGGCACAGCTAAACGACAAGAGCAGCAACCTAAGCGGACTAGAATTCAACAAAAAAATTATCGATTATCTGGCCGGGAAGCATATGATTCCCAAGGGAGCCTAAAAATGATTAGTAAAAAATGATGGTTGCGTTACGTTAGGTGTCTCCCATTACTGTAGAAGGTGGGGAGACGCGCTCGATTACCGTAGACTAACCTGTTGCCGCGCCCGCCACGGACGAGGTTTCAGTACGAGATGAGGCGACTCGAGCAGAGCGCTGCACGACAGCTTTGTAGTAGCTTTCGCTCAGGCCATGGTCTCTTTTCAGCTTTTCCAATGTGTTTTCTTTTACTTGTTTTATACATCGCTATTTCAGTACAGTCCTTACTAGCACGAGGCTAACTCGATCTTTATTGTCTTGGTTAAACTGTGTTATAAGGCGAACCCCCCTCCCCCCACTCCAGCAGGAGTCACTCAGAGCCCAAAGCTATATGAAAACTAGAAGGCCAAAGAGGAAAAATAGTAGAAAATGAAAAAGTCGTCAGTCACTACCCTACGACAGGAAATTTGCTCCACTGCGCATGGTCTGCTCTGTTTGACCGTTGCGCCTCGTGCAAGGCGGGATCAGCAACCCGCCATGCTACCGTATTCGGGGGCGCTACGGGCGGCGGTGGCGCGCTACCGTAACTCAGGGAGACACCTAACGTACGAACCCATGACAGGTTAGCCGGCGTGAGAGATCGCAGTTAACAACTGAAGGCCAAAGTTACTGAATTGAGCTGTTTTCCCTAAAACAGTCAACCATTTCTTGATCTGTTCAAAGCAACCTTTAAAAAATTAGCGAGATCACAAGCAATGATAGCGATACGGTGAGGCCACGCTTTACGTAATTCTTGCCTTGCTCTCTTGGCCATCCCAAATAATTGCTTGCTGTATGTGCAGATCCCAGCTGCCAATCACGGGTTAATAAGGATTCAGTTATTTACTTCCATTAATCTTTCAAACTTTTAGATATTGCGAGTTTAATGCCTGCTTGAGGTTCACCACAGATACTACGCATTTTATTACATAGCTAGAGTCCTATTTATTACATAGCTGGTACACAAGCAGCACCACGAGACAACGGTGCCTAGCATCAACAACCACATGTGCTTTTTGGTCAATGTCGACCTCTTAGGCGCCAACCGTGTAGATAGCTCATTTAGCATCAAATCTTATTTCGTTTGTATAACAATTTCAAATCACATGATCATTTTGTGTAGCCAATTCTAGCTTTAGGCAGCATTGTCCTTTCTTTTCTTTGTTTTTGCGACGAGGGCTTCTCAACTTGAGGGGAAGGGTAGTGCCTAGCATCGACAACCGTATGCGCTTTCGGTCTATATAGATCTTTTTTGGCGCCAACGCGCGAACCGCAGCCATATAAGGCCTGCTGCTCGGGCTCACTTCACTTCACACTATCTCTCTGGTCCGGGATCCTCTTGAACGAATTTTGTTCGTGTGTTTGATTTTGTTTCATTCCTGTGTCCGATTCATTCGTGTGCTCGATTGTCTTAGTAAACAGTTGTCACGTGGTTCGTGTCGAATAGGCGTGCACATTGGTATTAGTATCTAGGAGGTAACCGGAGTACATGGAGCTAATCCGCCCATTGGTTTGCTGTAGCTGGTGACGAAAATTCCCGCCTAATTGTTTCGTTGGGCGGTTGTGATACATCCGTGGCACAACTCTCCCGTCATTACTTAAGTTGTCGTAGTGAAAAAAAGAGAAAGTGCCTAGGGTTGATTTCTAGCTGAGACCCCAGTTGGCTACTGAGGAGAGTGTGCGACACAAACTCGTACCCGTGCTCGATCGATCGATTTTATTGGTTGGCGTAAAGGCGACAAGGAAAAGTTTGCTCTTTGCAGAAAGCATGACTTATCCGCCACCGCAAGAGCTGTCAGAGGTGCGCTGTTGCGATCACCGAGCCAGACGAACTCAAAGTGACATAGAGGAAGGGGTACTCGACATTTTGAGGGTTGCCCAGCTCACAACAGCAAGTCAGATAAAACAGTGCTTCGATACTAAGATGGAAGTGGAGGCACGAACGGAGGCGTCATGCGCTCGGATAGAATGCCAGTGGCTAGAGGCACTTGAAGAGCCGTGAAAGGGGCCAACGCCTCATATGTGGGGCACGTATCAGTGCCCTATTTCACGTTAGAGCGCTAGCGAGGGGGAGAGCATCGAAACAATAACGCCTTCATAGATACATGAAGACGAGTAGTTTACATGAGCTACAACCGTTCAAAGCGAGAGAAAAGGAAAGCTTTAAGAGGTTCATTAACTAGTTTTTGGTTAAGTATCTTAAACGGTTATGGGACGACAAACGCTTGAGAAAATTCTTTGAAGGCACGTTGAGGAAGAACGCATTAACAATTTTTGAGACACTACCGCATAGCGTCAGAGCTGTAGATTCGAAGACGTTGTCAAGGCTATGCAAGATCGTCTAAAAGCGGACGTCAACAACGCCTTTGTAAAGGCAATGACCCCCGTTGCAGAAGTTAGCTATGCAAGACGGTCAATCACTGAACGAGTTTTGCTTAGTCTTAGAAAAGCTAGCCCGCAAAGCATTCATCGGGAGGACAGTTATATCCTGCTGGAATCATTACAGAGAGCTGACAGGCAGGACGTATACGAAAATGTAAGGGAAACAGCCCTAAGTTTGGAAGGAACTAGAAAGAGGGCTAGTGAGATGAATCAAGAGCGCAGTTTTGCGAGAAACGAGAGGCACAGAACGCGGGAAAATATGTTATCACATAAAGAAATGAGTGATGTCAAGCGTACTTAGGCCCGCGAAAGTGCACATAGTAGAGAAAGAAACAGACTTCAGATGGGAGACACGGATAAAACGGAGCGAGTAACGCAGAAAACGAAGTAAAATGTCACAAGTGTGGTAGAAAAGGCTATGTAGCATAGTGTAGTAGGAGCAGGAGCACGGAGTACACCAGTGGGAGCGGGACAAGAGCTCCCAGAAGAGCTGCTGTCGTCGAAGTTGAGGCTCATGGGTCATTTGCAGCCCTGCTTAACCAAATATTTTGCACAAGTGCGCACAGTATGGGATGTGAACGATCGATAGGAGCATATTTTGGTGAGAAGTCAATGTAGTTAGTCAAGATCGTGGGTCTGGATCTGAAGGCCCTGTTAGATACGGAATCAGAGGCTTCAATGGTCTCATTGGGCGTGTTCAAAAGGGCGCGAGAAACGAAAGTGGATGTACGTGCCCACGCCAGAAAGATCCTTGGTTATAAATGCAATAGTGCGCAACGCTTTGGGCGAAGTCATGAAATTTGTTGATACAATTCGAATTGATGTCAGACTGGATGGTGAGACTCGATCAGTAGGATTCCTTGTAAGAGAAGGGCCTAGACAATCTGGTGCTCATAGAGACAAATGCGCTAGCGGTGTTCGGAATTTCGTTGTGAAAAGCACACCCACTTGGAACACCCGAGTTAGTGAAGTCACGTAACAATACTGTCGCGGCACAAGGTTCTCAAACATCAGAATCAATGGGAATCAATGGCGAAAGCGAAAGTGGTGAAGTGAAAGCGCAAGAAAGGGTGTTCATACTACCGAGACATGCAAAATTCTTCCAACGTACGGAAAAAGCGAGAAGAATTATTACATAACGGATTTGGAAGCTTTGGGTGTAATTTTTGCGTCAAAGAGGTATCACTTCTTCGTGTATGGGCTCAAGAGGGCTCAAGACAATTGTGAGAACAGACTACAAGTCCTTGACCAGCTTGTTTAAACAATCAAACGTGTCGGCAAGAATTCTCCGCTGGGATATGGAAGTCAAAAATACAAACTGGACAACGTATACGTAGCTGGTAAGGCAAACATAGTCGCGGATGTCTTGTCTAGAGATGTGGTAGATTCGAGTGCACTAGGGCAGAGTGTGTGCGAGGAGAATGATGCAATAATTGTGCAAGTCAAACAACGGAAGATTCGGAATGGCTCGCAGAACTCACAAATAAGCGTGGATACAAGGAATTACGAGGGCATATAAAGCAGCAGGACCTGAAAAAGGAAGTTAAACTCCCTCGATGTGCGCAAAAATTCAGAGTAGCTGATTTTGCTATAGAAAACGGTTAACTGGTGCTGATAGCGGACCATGCGAGCGTATGAGTGGTGCCTAAATCTCAAGGACAATCAGTATTTGACGAGGCGCACGCTGGTGCAATGGCCGATCACTTCAATGGATGGAAGAGCTTTTTCGAAAGTGAACCCTCTTTTGGGAAGGTATGGAGTGCGATATCATAGCATGGTCTAGAGGGTGTCAACATTGTTTTCTTACGCGACCTCATGAAAAGAACGTATCACCCCTGAGGCCTATAACAACCTTAAAGCAACACGAGTTTGTTCGTATGGATCTCATGGAATTAGGACTTTCATAGAAGGGCAATAGGTATGCACTAGGGAGTGACCACTTCTCCAAAATTTCGGACGCCTATCCGATTCCCGATAAGTCTGTGTCTTATTCTAGACATTGGACTATTCTTAGAAAGATGGGTCTGTGACGGATGTCTATGGCTCAAGACAATCCATTCTGACCAGAACCTGAATTTGTTATACAATATTTTAACTGAGATCTGCGAAATTACCGGCGTCAGACAGGCAACCGAGGGCTACAACCTTCGAGAGAACGGTACAGCAGAGGGAGTCCCAGGAACATCAACGCGCATTCTCAGGAAACAGGCAGTGCTTTCTGCGGAGTGGGATGTGGTAACATTCGCCTACAACTCTACGTCGCATGAAGCAACAGGAGTAAGCCCTTTGTATATTTTGTATGCGTTCGATCCTCATGGATCGTTAAAAGAGGTGCCGAAGAAAAATTTGTCATGAAGTCACGTCAAATTTGACGAATATAAGTTTGAAGTTTTAAATAGTATCCAGCATGTTCGCAGTTGCGTTAGGTACTTAAATAAGGTCGGAAACCGCATTAAAGGGAGGTATAAGCGAATCAATGCGAATACTATCAAGGTATCACGAATTGGAGACAGAGTTTATCTTAAACTACCACGACAGAAAATTACCTCAAAGTTCCCTAAGCTAGTCAACAGCTGGAGAGGGTCAGTCAGAGGGCTCGAAAAGAGCGATAATTGTGTCCTCATAACTATAAAATAACGAGCCTCTTAAAGTGAAGATGAAGAGAGTTTGTAGATAGAACAAGCAACGTTGAGGCCGTAAAGTTGAACCAGTGCTTTCTTGCAGATCGTAGTACGTGTCAAATTGCCAGGAAGTCGACAACAGTGCACTCAGTCTACTTTATTCGTGTTCCGGCAAATGTTATGAAGACGGCGACAAAGATCCGTATCACTGCGAAATACGCGAAAAGACATGTGGTTTTTTTGTTCCTGTGAACGATTCTGTTATTTTGAATCTAAAATTCTCGTCATTCTTCGAGCTTGCGCGCTTTAGAGCTATTTTTGAGGGCGAGCCTGACCTGGACAAAAAACTGTTTAACGTGCGGAACCGCAGCTGCGTCTTCGTCACGGTGGTGAGCGTGGAAAAGCTTGTCCGTTTTTCAAGAGGTTCTTGAACACACATTGCGAGCTTTGCTGATGCACGATGGAAGCAATGGTGCGGTTACGGTGAATCACGGAGTGGATATAGACACTGCTCAATTGAGCGACTAAACACTCGGCATTCGCTAGACACAGTACAGTAGGGAGGAAGTCATCCAGACAGCGAAGATTTCGATCCTGGTCATATTACCCCGCGGTTTTCTAAGTTACAGACGTGTACCGTCGCCAAAGGAAGCACCAGAATCTGCATCTATAAATCGCTGTAGGACATAAGCGATATAGTCCAGAGCAAACCTTCAGTTGGAGCATGCGCACGGACTTCTGAGATAGCTGTTACAAAAATCCAGCGGAATTGCCCGCCAGTGACGGTAATACCTCTGGCAAGGAATGGAACTAAACTGGTTTACATTTGCCTTCCCAAGGGCGAAAAAGCTGGGATGAGAACAGAAGGAGCACCGTAAAAACGTTTGTTTCCTGAAGATTCAGCGACTATGAAGTCCAAACTATGAAGTGTCGCAGTACGACCGAGTTCCAGCAATGACGGAGCCCTTCGCGGCTATAGGAATCATACCGAGGAACTTGCTTGAGGGTTTGAGGAAGCGTATTAAGCTTACTAAGGAGTTTGTCGTGAACCTGGAGGATGGCAGTTCATACGGATCAGACCTTATCTGATAAGTTCTAGAATATCGTGTATAGAAGGAACGCCTAACTTCATGGACGACGCGACCGACTTTCTCGGGACGAGAATATGGAGCATGAGGAATAGTCGCGGCATGGGAAACACAAAACTGGATACGGCAAATTTAGAGGGAGCAATAAACGCGGCAGGGGGTTATGGGTTTCAAACACACTAGTTCCACATAATTGATGTCGATAGCTCATCTAACATCAAATCTCATTTCGTTTGTATTATACGTTCACATCACATGATCATTTTACAGCTAATTCTAGGTTTAGGCAGCATTGTCCTTTCTTTGTTTTTGCGACGAGGGCTTCGCAACTTGAGGGGAAGGGTATTGCCTAGCATAGACAACCGCATGCGCTTTCGGTCTATACCAATCTTTTTTGGCGCAAACCGCAAGTTCGAAATCACATTTATCACACAATCATATCAATAGCGGCCTACCGCTCTGGCTCACTTCAGTTCACTCTTTCTCTCAGGTTCGGATCTCCTTGCCGGGATTTTGTTTGTGTGTTTGTGTCTGTTTCATTCTTCTGTTCGATTCATTTGTGTGCTCGCTTTTCTCAGTAAACAGATGTCGACTCTTGTGTTTGTGTTGAATAGGCATGCACACTCGCCTTGTACCTTGGAGGAAACAACATACACAACCTGGATAAAATGTGGCTTTTCAACTGGGCTGACGTGATACAGCTAGAAAGAACATACAATGAAAACGAACAACGCAGTACTAAAAGAAGCACTAAACAAGCAGGAACTCTCCCTACCCTTCTGTTATGATGTGGAAACATGCTTTTATGAATCTACTTCCAAGTTCGATATCAGTGAGTAGCTTTACTTGTTATAGGGTATTAGTTTTTTTATAGGAGGCACAATGAGTTGCATATACTTTGGACACCGAAATGGGAATGGAGGTATAAGTTGGAATAGATCATTGCACTCCGAAATCTCCAGCATGAGTGTTCTGAGAATTTTCCATTACTCTTACTTTTTTGGAAGCAAAAGCGAAAGGCACAGCAAAGTCACCACGATCTCATGTGCCCGAAATTGTGCAAGCCGATTTTGCCGACATGCAGTTTCTTCAACTTCCACAACTCAATCTTCGGAACCTAGAAATATTCATTTATCCAAATATATTTGCAAAGCAAAAAGACGGCTAGCACGACATGTAGTCCTACTTGCTTTGCTTCGCGTGAAGAGTTTGGAATTCAACGCTTCCTTCGCAATTACAGATCTTACGTATTACCTCATGCTGCCATTTTACAGGATTTTCACCCGCAGTTGACTGCTAGGAGTTTTAGATTCAGCTTCGCAACTGATGCATTCCATCGTTCTACAACAACTCCGCGCGGTTTCTCTACATCTCGAACGCACGAAATGAATTCAGCGCGACATGATAATGAGTGCAAAATACGTTCATAGTGACCTACAGGAACAGCCAGAATTGGAAAGAGGAATGGGGCAGAAGACTTGCTCTTCTGAGAAGATACACCATCTGTTCCACAGTTTCTTCTAAACCACTTGCCTTCCTAGCGTTCGCCTGCTTCATTCCAGTGTAAGCCTGGGTGTAGACCTTGAAGACTTGGCCATCACTGTCTCTAGCCTTCCAAACCTCCAGACCTTTTGTAACACTTACGATAACTGCAGTGTATGTTTAGTAATCGCCTTTTATTAGTGATGATTCGAGTTGTGTAATTTTTCCATTTCAGCATGCCGATCGGTGCGCAAAAACATGCGCTCACGTACTGTAAGGCAATTGTGAGCAGAAGGCAATAGACGAAACAAATCAAGCGGGAGTCTAGAAAATTCACACGCTACCACAATGGAAAAACGCAGTATGCACAGGAATGATGGGATGGCGAAGGAGGAATTAAGATGACCTAGGATTCTCTTTTGATGTGGCAGTACTACACAGGATGTGTAGTTAACGAGTAACCCACCGCTGATCGATTTAGCTTGGTTAAGTTTAGATTTATTACCGGGGCATATAATAGTAGTGTCAAGTCCATTTCTCTAGAACTTTGAGGCGTTTTCGTACTGAAATGTCTGAATAAAAATAAGTATTTATTATATGAATTCGATCACTATGATGTTCCACATTTCATTCCTTCTTACTTGATTACAACACAACGTATAAAGCACAGAAATAAAGACGCTTAGTCTACAGATCAGATACGAACATAACTCTGAATGAGCGAAGAATGAAGTGTGAAACATTATATTGTGACTGATAATGATAGTGATAGTGATATGCTTTAACTCAATCATAGTTGTTGTTATGTTGTTGCTACCTTCCGCAAAGATCATTAGGTTTTACAGATGCACAGGTTCGTTTAACATTTTTAAATAAAAATAAAGAAGTATTTAAAAATAAATAAGTTTAAAATAGAATAAAAACAAAACACAAAATAAAAATAAATAAATGTTTAATGTGTTTATTTTCATTCGTATGTGGTTAATTAGTTGGTAGCACATAAGTGAGATACAATAATATATTACCCTGTATTGTACTAAAAACTAAATTATTATAGTTACCTTCTTCACTGAAGGACCTCGGGGTAACTAATTTTAATCATCATTTGTATGAAGGTGGAGGCGAAACAGAACATGCTTAACGTTGCTGTTAGTTGTCAATGTCCTCTTTGTTAATTTCATTTGGTTACAATTGTTGTGTTGTTGAGTTTTAGCTGTTGAAGAACTATAATATGTTATATATGTATATTTATTTATTTATTACGGGATATATATATAACGTATACATTTGCATCTAGTCGCTGTGCTGAAGGTCCAGCGATGGTGGTGGGGAGATGGGAAAGCCTACAGTCCATTACGGTAGAACTTCATGCAACTGCTCTTTGCACTCTCACGTCAGTCAAGTAGACAACGCGACAGGACACTTCCTCAACAACTAGCAAGACAAGAAATTAGTTTTTTGAGCTTTAAAGTAAACCTAACCTATTCAACGTAGCTCTACGTGAAATAATATTAGGATAATACAAGCAGTGCTCACATTTTTACCTTCATAAGCTTTGATAGGCATTGTATGAACAATATTCAGTGTTGATAGTGCCACCAACGACTAGGATTCTATTTTTTCGATTTTAAGAGAAACGTCGCTGCATTAACGATAGCGCACAGGAATTTCGAAATATCGTTCGGCTCGACGTTTACATGAGTGAACGACCGATGGAGTCTAGATGCTAACGGTTGGCTCTGAAGGGGTAAGGCTGTCATTAATGCAGATAGCGGCCCACTGATCAAGTTTCTTCTTCCTACGGTAGAGGCGCACTGCGCCGTTTGAAGTCGCGTCACTAGTCACTAGTCTGAAAACCTGAATGATTTATGGGTCGGCAAAGACGAGGGCTAAATGGAGACGCGTCCTTCCATCTTGTCGATGTTCGCGGTGTCACCCTGCACGGCATCATGGGAGAAAAATAACCACATGTAAACATCTGTGCGAGAAGTAACGTCACTCCGCCGCTCGAAGCAAAAAACATGCGATGAATTGCCTCGAATTTGAGAGCCCTCGATTGTCTTTATAGCTGCATGAATGTGATGTAAAACGTGAGAAACTCCGTCTCAGATGGCATTCCAGTGAACGACTTGTGCTTCGATATCTGAAGCTTGGCTGCTAAGTGAGCGTTATATACTTATGCTCGAATGACCCATTCGAATAGGTATTCGAATGATTTTCATTCGAATTTGAGTATTCGAATTCGGGTATTCGAAAAATCGCGTTTTTCGAATGTATTCGAATTCGAATGTTAAAAAAATCGCGTTTTTCGAATGTATTCGAATTCGAATATTCAGAAAAATTGCGTTTTTCGAATATATTCGATTTCGAATGCTCGAAAATGTTCGGTATTCGAAACCATTCGAATATTCGCAATTTCCCAGAAAGCAAAAATTATTCAAGTATTCGAAGAGTGTCATTCGAATGCCCAACAAGAATTTGTGCGTCAGAGTATTTTGAGAAGGCTTGGTGGGTTTCTCGGGTAATTTGGGTCGCCAAAACGGTTCTGTCTGTGAATCAAAGCTGTGGTACGATGGTGGCTCGGTGCCCGGATACTGAGCGCTTCATCGATACTAGTCACTTCCCGAAAAGCCCTGTTAAGAGGGAGAACTTCCACAACGTCTGACAATGTTGAATTGCAAAAAATTTTCCACGGAGAATCGCTGCAGTGGTGAATGACCGATCGGGGACCAGTAATCGTCGCCACCCCGATTGGTGAACTCTGAGAGAAAACCACTTTCACCGATAAAAGTATGGATAGCATCAACCGATATTGATTGCCTGATCAATCTGTGACATGGTCTTCTGAATTAAGGCGCTCGCTGGAGACGTCTGGATATTTTCCAGTATTTTGTGTACCTATTCTACGCTAATTTTATGCACCTGTTCCTGTCAGTAATTTCTGACGCATCGACGATCGACAGCTCTTAGCGCGCTCCTATATAGTATCAGACGTTTTTTAGATCTTAGAGTATGGACATAAGGGTTAGTTTGATCTGGACCAGTTTTGCATTCCACTCAAGCAGTTCTAGATGCTATTTTCGCCGTAAACGTAATAACGTGAAGGATGAAGGACAGAAGAAGGAAGGATAAAGGTAAATTCTTGTTTGGGAGGTACCAAGCATTCCACATTTATTACTGCGCCTGTGCAAAGCGGCCGAGGAAGAGTAGGAATTGTTAACAAAAAAATTGAAAATGATGGTTCAAGCGGCGTTTCAAACGGACGTTATTTGTCCTTCACGCTGCAGTTAAGAGTCTGAGACCACAAGCTAACAAATGTCTGCAGGATGGGCATGAGGGTCAACAGGGTGCGCTTATGTCTTCTGCCACGTCGGGTGTCTCCTGGTGCAGAAGAGTACCTCATGAAGTCGGCTTTGTAATTTCCGTCACGCTATGCTCTTCTGCTCCTCCGTGGTCTGAATGCTCTGCTTCTGGATTTCGTTTCTGCAACGACTACAGTTCCGCAAAAGCTATATTATAAGGTAGGACTTCACAAAGGGGTCGGCCGGATGTTATCGATCGATTTTATCGATTTTTGTTCTGAATTCGCCATTTGAAGTGGGATTCGCATGGATACGTCGGCCGTATGCCGGACTTCAGAAAGCGGAGGCGGCGTAGGTCGGCCGGATGTTATCGATCGGTCTATTTTTATGAAGTTTACCGTAGTTTATCAATATGTTGGCTGGAGAATAATTACATTCACATGTTTATCGCAAATAAGAACTTACTTGGGTGAATCACCAGAACGAAATGAGACTGGCCCTCATGGGTAGCCTATTCCTAGCTACTTGTAATACATTTTGTGGCCGCAAAATCGACAGTGTGATATTTCACATTTGTAGATGAGCAGGACAGACTTGCTACAGTTTTACATGTAGTACTTTGTCGTCAGTCCTTCATTAGCTGCCGCTAGGCAAAAGCATTGTTTCATGAAAGTTCTTTAACAGTCAGTCTGCCACCAATTTCAAAAAGGATTGTTTGAAAGTGACCTAGAAGCTTACAGTGGCTCAACCAGATAATGTTCCCTTCAAATGTGTTGTAAACCTTTCGTTTGTTCCTCATAAGCAGCAATTAACGAAACACTAGTATTCCTTTGAGAAAAATTCGTAATCCAGTAAGCAAGGAAATTAGACGCTTCCATAAGCCCTTTGATCGTTCTACGTGTAAGTTCTCTATCTCATTTTTACGACTCACATGGGAGTTTATGAGATGCCTGTCGATAAAAACCTCGTGCTTAACTAGGAAGGGATCCGTTATGTATTGCTTCCCTTTTCTCTTCTTCGAATTCGAATGTTCAGAAAAATCGCGTTTTTCGAATACATTCGATATCGAATGCTCGAAACTTTTCGGTATTCGAAAACATTCGAATATTCGAAATTTTTGGGAGAGCATAAGTATAGAGCGTTATAAACTAAACCATTTCCGTTTTAAAATGGACTTCAAAACGATACGTATTGAAGGACCGAATTGAAAAGGAAAGTCATAAAGATCGACGGATTCAATCGCATCCATCGTCGCGCGAAGTGCCACTCACTCTACTGCTCCTGCATATTATCGAAGTACGTATTATCATAATTCGAACGCGACTTTGCCTATAGGTGACTTGTGGTGGCCTGCAGACTTCCACTCCTGCAACCTGTTATTGACCAGTTGCAGCGAGTGAGGCGCACTGGCCGCAAATGTCGCCGATCACAAAGAGCCCGGAGAGAGAAGAGAAATTGAAAGGAAGCCCTGCTAAACAAATTATAGGAATAAAGGATAAAGGCTGGGTTAAACAATGATCAGAGGAACCAAAATGAGTCGATATACGCTGTTTTCTTTTGAATGCGCGAATACTACTTATATGTGCATACTAGCAGTACGTAGCGTTCTATTTGTACGACAGAAATTGTATGTAGTGTGACTCAGTTGGCATGAGGCGCAAGCGTGTCGAAAGGCTCGCGTTCGTTCCCGCACTTTACCAAACATTGTTAATCCGTACCTTGTCCGTCCAGTCGGTGAGGAATCTCGTTCAGAGGGTGTCTGCGGAACGTGTTACGTGGCCAACTCACCTCATTTCCACAAATTGACCCATGCGATACCGTCACCGACGTTAGAACGTCGACAAAGCTCAGAACCCTGGAAGCCTTCCCTCACTTGCACGAATCAGTCACTCCAAGCACCGCTCTCTCGATTCCCCCTCAGCGCGATGCGAATCGCGTATTGATCCTGATTCCGTATGGTCCAAGTCTCCGAACCATACGTTACCGCAGGGAAGAACAGTAGAGTCGAATAGGTAAACACGGAGTCGGACGTGCTTCGTCTTCTTCACTTCCTCGATGCACTTCAAAGGTGTCCAAGGAGCTCGTTTTCTACTTCTCCAGATCAATCGACTTCGAAAAATACACATAGCTGGAACCTTGCTAGATGCTCATCCATTTCTCAATTTCTCATGTACATCGCCTCGTAAAACTCAGCTGAAGACTAATGTTCCCCCATACGTGTTCGAAGTCGGCGAACACTCGCTCCGCTTGGCATTTCTCGATATTACGTCAAGGAGTCGTTAGCGGAGCGAAGGTGGTGCTTTTGCTGGTCGTCGACCTTCACTCCCACGTCTCCCCATTCTAGATTGTGTATAACGTTATCGAGGGTGGCACTGAAAAGCTTCGGGGGTATGGCATCCCTTGCCGAACACCTCTCTTCATGTTGACAGTGACGGCGTTGTACATACACTGTTGTACATTTACATACCTCGTAGGTCTGTGCAGCTCTCGAAGTGCACTACTCTGATGTGCCAAGTAGGGACTTTCAAAGAGCCGAATGCCTTCTTTAGATCGATGAACGTAAGGTACAGCGACAGCTTGGGCTCCCGCGATTCGTCGAAAACTTTCGTCACGGTGTGTATGTGGTCGACCGTGCTGAATCCTCGTACTTGCCCGCGTAGGTGTCATTCGCCTCTGCTGACCCTATTCATAACTCGCGTGAACAGATCGTAGATTACAGACATCAGACAGATTGGGCGATAGTTGCCAATGTCTCCCTTCTTGTACAGCAAGACCTTCCTGCCGGTTTCCTGCTGACATCGAACCTTCCACTCCGACAGGTAGCGTGTGAAGAGCCGCGCCAGGGTGTTGATGAGCGCTGGCGGGAGGTTCTTCAGGTGTTCGGGTCTGATCCTGTCGAGACCGGATGATGAAAGTTTCTTCATCGAGATGGCGTGTCGGATCTCGGAAGGGAGAACAGAGGGGACGACGCATCTATCCTGCGCACATGGCATGGGGAACGGTGGACGTGGACGAAGATCGGAGTAAAAGTCATGGATGACTTTTACTTCTCTCCTTAAGACCCTCCTTTGTTGCCGCTGTGCATTGCTTCACAGCTTCACAGGCTCGGGTGGCAAGTGGTAGTTGCCTGACTCCCATGCTGCTCCACGCTGGCTTAAAAGCTTGAGGGTTTCCAGAGACAGACGTCTCTCTTGGCTGTCTTTAAACTCTCGGCTCCCCTGGAACCGTCGCGGAGATGGTACATGAAGCGGTCGTATTCCTCCTTGATGTTGTCCACGGCGGCATCTTCCCAAGGTTGGCAAGAGAGGTGTAAAGGTCCCAGTTGATGGTCGTTGTGGGACTTCTCTTCTTGAGCTGCGCGGCCTTCCTTCATGGACGCGAGAAGCGGAACCCTGCGCGAAGGAGTCGGTGGTCCAATCTCGTGTAGAACTTGTGGACAACGGAGACGTCGGTCAGGCAATACTTGCGGTGGAAGATGTGGTCGATCTTGGCCCTAGGTGATTCCCAGGTCGATCGTGAGCCTTCTGGAACTCCAGGATCACCTTGTAGAAGTGGGTCCAGAAGGCACACTATCGATGTGGTCTTAATCATAGAACATCTCAAGCTCCACGTAAAAAGCTTCGACGTCTTCGTTGTCGTAGTCCGATGTTGGAGCATACGCGATGACCCCCTTCTAAGTGGGAGGAGCCACATCGCTCCAGTCGCATACGTCCGATTCGGCTTGTCAGAAACTCGTACGAATCGATGTTCATGGCCAAGTTCCTGTTGAGGGGGACACCCACGCCGCCTACTCCTCTGTTGTCGCATGTTCCGAGGAACAGTATTTCTCCGGAGTTAGCGGCCTGTAGGTGATGATGTTTCTTGTCTCGGTCAGTCCGATGACGTCCTACTTACATATCTTCTTCGCTTGCATCATCAGGTCCTCGACGGATGCTTCCGATGCAAGCGTGCGGGCGTTTTAAGTACAGATCGTCATTACATACAGTCCTTCTCAAGTTGCGCAGTCTGGTTAGGTTCCGACATTTGAGCAGCCACTCCGTACTCATCACTTCCATCGCTGCAATATGGGGCCTCTTCGGGGTCATAAAGAACTACAGCACGGGTCGCCAGCTAGGCAAGGACTCCTGGCCACCAGGCCGGACGGCGGGAATGGACGGGAAAGCTCTTTCAGGCAGCCATGATGCGCCTTTCTGAGGCTCTAGTTAAATGAATTTCGCGGGATATCAAGAGAACGCCAGGATTTCTACCTATGGGTGGTCGATCTTTAAGACTTAACGAATGATGTGAAACTATTTGCTTCTCTCGAGCGAAGAGGTCCCATCAGAATAGCCCAGTTATTTACTATAAAAACCTTCTTATTACCAACATCTAGTATACTAAATTTGATAGCTGATAATTGTTGAAACTAAAACTAAGCTAAAATACTAAAATATGAAAATTACTTTCAGAGAAGTAAACTACTACAACAAGAAAATCAGACAAAACAACTTAATCGTCTTTTCTAATTTGGAGATCTCGCTGCCATTTCGATATTAATCAATATTGAAATTTTTAAATCTTCATTTTATTGGGTCATGAAAGAGTTATTTAATACATCGAATATCTTGTAAACCTAAATAATGATTATAATTTAAATAAAATTTTAATAAAAGCAACAATTTAAAACCCAAAAAGACCCTCACACAAAATATAAATTCCGTGGAAACCTGTAGATAAATGAAAATTCTTCCAAAGACACTATCAGAAATGGAAAATCTATCCTCCATATATTTCGCCAGTTGAATCCTAGCATAATAAAGGCCAAAACACAAGTCGAGATGATGCTGTCAGTACGTTTCTTACAATTCAGCAAGCTATGATTTGCTCAACTTCAAGTACAGCAAAATATTCGTATTTAGTTATGGAATATGTATACCGAGGGAAGATCAACTTTCTACCCACTTGTGAACAGAAACTAAAGCTGCATCAAAAAACTCAGAACTACTCAAGTAAGAAAAATATATAAGATCTCTACCCTGGCACGCGGCAAGGAGACCTTATTGGAACCCGCTGGAGCAGTGATCAACGGGACGTCAGATCAGCGCAGAATTCAATGAATTAGATTACTAGTAGGACCACACAATTCTGCGTGTTCAACCTTTCCCAGAGCCAGGGATTCAGCTTTCAGATCGATTAGCACGCTGGGAGAAGGCATTCACCTCTACGTACTTGCTAGGCTGAATCCCTGGCATGAATCGGGCAGGTGCTGCTGCCAACTATGATTTGAATTCAGCAAAATTCTCCCTTTTCATGAAATGGATAGATGATTCATTTAAAAAAGGCCGGTGTTAGGTACAGTTCACTGATCTATGCTGGAAAACCGGCGAAATAGCCACCTCGTTGCTTCAACAGAGATGCTCCAAGGAAAAAAATCCAAGTGCGTGCTTCTACATCGGTCCGTTCGGGGGCAGACATAACTCTAACGCCGCGCGAACCCCCCTGGCGTCGCGCACGGTGCGCGACGAAATTGGACCAGTTGTCACGGTCCGATGCTTCCGACGGCTACAAACGCTTCCTACAGGGACATGCGGCACGCCTTTGCCTTATTTTAACGTTTCTTGGAGATGGTATATGAATGTGGTTTCAATAGGACGATCAACGACAGTTTATACAGGAATCCCGGTCATGTGTATAGTTTCAAGCGACAGTATTTGTCATCTAAACTTCTTCGGTCAATTTTTACCAGTGATTATGGTTATACCACGGGAGAAGGTCACTATCACCCATTCTCGGATCAATTGTCCTACTGCAGACCGTTGCTTACCACATTCTGTGGGATCTTAAGTTCCTTGCTGGAAATGTGATGAGGGACCTTAAACATTGAGAACATTTCGCGCTCCCCGGCTAACCATGCGTCACCGGGCACACGTCCCCGTTTCAGCGCCGCGACGTCGCGTTGGAATTATGTCCTGGAGCCTCGTAATTCTTCTTGATGTGTAACGCACTCCAAAAAGAGCACAGATACACGGGTACACGAAGAAGCGCCTACAGTGGTGTAGACCAACACTCACTCGACAACGCCATGCACTCAACATCGTGCATTTTAGGTTCGCCGAACCTGAACAAGGCACTGGAGAGCGCCCTTTTGCATCTGCTCCTTACCATACGGCGTTCGAGAACATGTGTTGGAGTCGACGATAGCTGTGAACGAGTCTGCACTTCTAAACGGTCAGTCAGGCAGCACGGATCCCTCGACTCACTTTGGCGACCAGAACTCACTTTAGCGACCAGAAATGGCAGCTTCTTGTCCATATGTGCATTGAATGACATCAAGGAAGGGCGGTTGAGGTGGTTGACGAATAGAATGGAAGGACTGGAAGCCGGGAAACGGGATAGGGCGTCATCGTTGATGACCTTAGACATTGTTAAAGAAATTTGGTAGAATAGATTGTGGCTGACAAGGACAGCGCCGCTGAGTCTTTTGTGGCTCAGAAGATTAGGAAAAAGATGGGTAGGAAGAAGTGGTGTTTTCAGAAATATAATAGCAGAATGTAGTAGATTATCTCCGGTCGACCGTTAGGCCTTCAAAATCAGGTGAAAATTTCTGGAGCAAGCGTTTGTGAAAAAAATGACAAATTCTACAGGGAAGTTGAATAAGAGATTTTTAGAATAAAATATAATAAAATGCCAAATGTTATTGAAAGATCCAGGGCTTCCGGTCTTCAAAATGTTCAGTTTCAGAATAGTCGAAGGACTTCGGATCACAAAGACGTCTAAGATCCTGACACAGAGAGTTTCAATAGATCCAGTGGCGGTCTATTGAAACTGGACTTTGGAGCAGCAGTGACGATCTAGAAGAGGAACGCTCCGTCTCCAATTTTTTCATGTCTAGAAACGTGCGAGAGTTCAACAAGATAATAGGTGTTAATGAGGATATACTATGGTTGTACGTTCAAGCCTTTCAAAATATGATTGTACGCAATATGTCATCTTATATGGATATAAATGGCGGCAATTTATACGGTTATTATCAAAAGTTTCTCTTTTCTTCTTTCGCGGTTTTTCACGCAGGGAAGCTTTCGCACAATTCAGATTTTGTTGCTTCATTTTCTCTTCAACCTTCACGAGTGTCTGTGTTGCACGTCAATAGATAAACAAATATGTCTATGTCTGTTTGCTGACAACAACGCTGTGCCAAGGTACGCGATAAGAAAAATCCTATCTGGTAACCCACGAAGAGCACTGTAAACATTAGGGGTAATAGGATGCGTCAGCATGCGCCACGCGTTGTGCCTTCGCATACTAACGTGAAGGTTGTTGGAGTTTGTATTTTGGCGTTATATTCTTTTCACAATCTGAACAAGCCTAATATCGGTTGACCGACCTTGATGATATTGAGGGCGGAGTCGAGCTCAAAGCCTCCTCCAGCTGAATAACAGACCTACGTCTACGTAACAACGATGCTGCAACTCGTATTCCAAAAAGTGACTTCGACTGTACTGCGAGTGTATTCCGTAGGCAGTTTTAGGTGTGCACCTAAACTAAGCAATAGACTTCCACATTATGAAGGAAGAAGTCCGAGAAGCAGAGGAGGAGGACTCGTTTGAGGGCGGGCACGTCTTAGCGAAACAATTAAGAAGCTCCTCATTTCCTTTCGTCGTACGAAAATGTCTGCAGATCAGACGAATAAGAGTTGGTTAGAGTAAACATTCTGGCGTGTGAGAGGAGATGTTTCTACTGTACTACCCGCAGTGCACTAAACTGCGAGACGTGCGTGTTGACTAGACCTCAGCGGCCAGAGTTTAAACAAAGGCGTAGTGCGGCGGCTGCACGTGGTGCTCTTGGGCCATCACATTTTATGAGAGGACTGAGAAACCGCACTCAAAACCGAATTCAAGCGCGACACCGCACGCCAACGACTGCGACGACCTGCGATCCACTGAAAAGCTCTGCCAGCTCTGGTTCAAAGTCCCCGGCTTGGCTGTTTGCCGTACGGGAGCGCAAACGTCTGGAGCTCGCTGGAAGCCGGAGCGAAATTTTCTGCCATTTCAGAGCTTTGCATTTGTAATGTTATAGGATGTAATGTGAATAGAGGACGGTAACAATCAATCCCTTGGCAAGGCGCAATTAATCTCTTTTACGGAATTTCATGGAGGCAATGTGAATGAATTCTGCCTTTGTTTGAGACTTCCAGTCTACGACGGGACAGGTGCTTTGGCACCATTACGTAACGAAAAACCGGTAGTTTTAAACACCATAAAATATATGAGGTCTTCTTAAAGTTGAATGGTCTAACCCATTTTTCGTGGCGATCGAAAACCCCGATTTTCCTGTCGGAGCTTTACAACTTAATCTCAGGAAACGTTTTCCTAAAAACGTATCGAAATTGAGCAGCACGTTGGGAGCGATAACCTGAAAACCCAGAGGCGAAGTAGTGACCCAATAATTTGAGGGGAAGATAAAAAGGATAGAGAATAAAGGGTAAAAGACGGCGTTAATCAATTACTTTTGGGATGCCTCACGCATACCACTTCTACGCGATGCCGGGTGGAGGGGAATTTGGATGCGTATTCGGCCTGCGGTGAATGGCCGATGAAAAAGCCAGTGCTTTCTCCTTCCTAGATATGTCTGGTATCAATTCACTGACCCCCGATTTATGGAAGGCTTAGTTGCCCTGTGCTGGAAACCCGAGCCAAGAACCTGGAATTGGGTGGCGCAATAGCTGGCACGACGGCCTCTTCCGACTGCGCTACCACGCGCCCCAAAGAAAGATGGAAATTCTGAAAAAGATGGAAATCCTTACTCAAAATGGCCGCTTTTCTAGGAAACGGGTAAAAGGAATGCGCAAGTAATGTTGCCGTAATTTAGCAGTGTTCGTTCGTTCGTTGTTCGAGGGAATGATTAGCAGTGTAAATTCAAGCAAACAATCGAAGTTATAACACACTCTATGATCTACAATTGTCGAAGTAGAATGAATTCTTCTTATTCTTCAGTCTCTATTCCGCTTCGACGCGGGGTCCATCTTTTTGGCGTCTTGACGCCGCATTTCCTGACCCTGCACTTCACCAAGGTGGACTCCAGCTACTTTCATGTCCATGCGTAGCCTATCAGACTAGAGGTCCTTCGAACATCCTCTCCCAAACACTTCGAGGTTAAGACCTATCTTCTGGGCGCAATAATCTTTCCCGCAAAGAATGTGACCGTACCATCATAGGCGAGCTTCGCGCATCTTATCAACTAGGCGCGCTTCAACCTACTCGGTCGCACGCCAACACTCAGTGCCGCACTAGCCGACGACAGCTCTATATATTTGTGAATTCAAGCGCTCTGGTGTCTTCCCAGCGCAGAGTGCAGGAGTCAAAGAGAGCCGCTTGGATAAAGCTGCGCATGAGTTCACTTCAGTTATCAGGCGCTATAGATGATCCCAAGCACTTGACAACCGAAGAGAGTAGCGCTCGGTGCCGTTGTCTCTCATGGAGCTGGACGCGTTCACGTCTGTCATTGCCCTTGACATTCAACTTGAGTCTATTCCTCACCAAGCGATTCACCAAACGTGTACTTGGAACTAGAGTTCAAATTTATCCTCGCAAGCGAACACGTCCTCATTAGCATGAAGTTTCGCCCATATAAATGGTTCCTGAAGATCTCGTCCATGATTACATCAAATAGGAGTAGTAAAGATGAAAACTTGGTGCACCGCACGAAAGATCAGAATACCGTTGGGATTCCTGCCATAGCTTGCACACGAATCTTCTGAACAGAATATAGCATCCGCACGCACTCTATGAGTTCCTCAGGAACTCAGTTCATGCGGTAGGCGATCAAAGGCCTTCTCCAAGTACAGAAACCTGAGATACACAGTTCCTGTCTTTCTCACGGCGATATTCCTCCAATAGGCCCCGGCGTGTATGGCGTCAATGATGGCACAACCTACGAGGGCACACAGGTTGTTAGAAAGCTTGATGACTTCGCGAAGTCATTTATCAAGAATCCTTAGTCTTTAAAATCAGGGCTGCGTACCTTCCGATGTCCTCGGGTCGACGATATTGCGATGCTTACCGGGTCGACATTAATATCACTCATTCACCATCTCGCCGTTCAACCTTCTCGTTCACATCACTATAATGAGTGGCCTTCGCAATAGCCACGTCCTCCTTTGTAGTGAAGATGGCGGACTGTTGTGAGAAAGGATATCGCTGTAGTAGAAAACACCGACTTCTCGCATGCGAACTAACGGAGTGCGCAAGCGTAGGCTAGGATAAACATGACACAGCTCGGGTGCAGAGACTCGTAAGTCCGCCTACTCTACCTAAGGCCGCTGCGAGTTGCACAAGGCTACCTAGCCGCCCGGATTGTGGCTCTCTTCAAATGAGTTTATGGTTAGAAGTCGGTCAACTGGACATTTGAATAGGCGAGGCAGGAAACGGTGAGAAATGTGAGGGTCAGAGAGGGAATGAAGACAGCACCAATTCAGTCCAAGAAAAGAAAGAAGAATCGCGTAATCCGGCGTGTAATCCGGAAGGGACGATTACAGAAAAGATTTCACTCTCTACGACTCTCCGGGTTTAGAAAATGGGAACGGTTGACAACATACAATTGGAAGGATAAGTAGCTCAGGAAAGAAGGAGAGGAGAAAACGATACCATTCCTTCTACAGGGATATGAACTTGGTACCAGCTATACTTGCCTGGTCTCTTAATAGTTATCACTGATTTCAAGAAGTCTGAACTTTCTGCCTAGTGAGACACCGTTTATCATTCCATGATCGACTGTCGTTGATATGCTGATGAAGCTGATTCTGCATGAAGCGCTCCCTTGAGAGGATCATTCCGCCTAATGTCTTCTTCAAGGACAGATGAAGGTGGTTAAAACAAAATTAAGCGTTAGTTGGAAATGACAGGATAGCTTTCTCGGCCACTGCTTGAAGAGATCTCCACTTTCTTGGCACAGGCTATGTTAGGGTACGTTCGGTTATGGGCAGGTGCTCACTGATGATGTAGTTAACCGAGAAAATCTTGGCAGGGAAGGCAACCAGGTCGCAGCGGTACTTTGAGGTGAAACACACATAGCAGGGGCATGTTCGGTTGATGATTCTAAAGATGTACTTCTAAACCGCAACGGACATGGGAG
The DNA here is from genome assembly GCA_947359475.1 of Heligmosomoides polygyrus bakeri. Lineage (NCBI taxonomy): Eukaryota > Metazoa > Nematoda > Chromadorea > Rhabditida > Heligmosomidae > Heligmosomoides > Heligmosomoides polygyrus. The sequence goes on from OX375865.1 coordinate 52,241,136, forward strand.
AACGGAGAAGCGGACCAATTCCACTTCGCCTTAACTGCGCTCTGCTAATATTCTACACAGCTGTTGGCCGAGCTGTGGTGGCGTTGTGCATAGGGAGTGGGAGACAGGAGGTTGGTGGGTCGACTTCCGGAAAAGGATGAGTCTTTTGCGCTGCGCAAAAAATACCAGACATGATCAATCTAAGCTTCCCATGTTGAGCCGCAGCGGAAGACTTTGCCAGGAAGGTGACCAGACTCATTGGCACTATTTCGTTTAAGAGCGCGTGGCAACGCAGTCAGAGGAGCGTTGTCTGCCGCAGAAAACCCAATTTTATTTTTTATTTTTATTTATTTATTTATTCCCTTTCATGTGCCACCTCATCGCGGTGAAGGGGTGAGCATCACTTAGTGATGGCTAACACAAATGCTCACGCAGTACATGATGCTTTGTCGTGTATGGGCGGCTCTCATGTATATCCCTGGCCAGGAACATGTGAATAACCAGACCACCGCCATGGCTCAAACAACTAAACCCGCGCCTCAGTCCTCCGCGCGCCGGAGGTGGACTTTTACGACGTCGGTTGCATCCATCTCCGGCGAGGGGCCATCTAATCTCGGAGTTAAACTATCAGGACGTCATTGGAATCGGACTACCGGAAACTCCCTCCCACCACGACAAGGAAACTGCCTATTTGTCTGCACTTATAACTGTCGTTCGATCGCATCTGAGCAGGATCTTCGGACACTGCTTTACAGAAGCCGCAACATCAAATACTACGTTATCGCCCTGCAGGATATGAAAGGCAGAACGGAAACCATAAGAAGGACCGACCACAACGAGCTTCTCATTATCGGGGCAAAGGTGGACAGAAAGAATATTGGCGGAGTTGGATTTCTCGTCAATTCGACAGTGCACCACCTAGTAGACTCTTATAAGATCATCAGTCCACAAGTAGCTGTTCTTCGTCTGGAAACCAAAGATCAAGGAACCATCTCTATCATAAATGGATATGCTCCAACATCTGCGGCCACAGACAAAGAAAAGGAGGAATTCTACAAGCTATTTGAAAGGACTGTCCACGACGAGAAGAGCTACTACAAAATTGTCGTTGGTGACTTCAACGCTATCGTCGGTACGAATGATCACGACGAATGGAGGCTAGGACCACATGGAACTTCCTCAAGGAACGAAAACGGAGAGCGCCTGATAGACTTCCTATCCGTGTGCCGTCTCTACCATGAAAATTCTATGTTTAAGAAGCCTTCAAACCGACGATGGACCTGGGAAAGCCCAAATGGAGAAACACGTTCGGAGATCGACCATGTTCTTACAAACAGACGCTGGAGTCTGTTCGAAGTCTCCGTGCTGCCTTCATTTGATACCGGCTCGGATCACCGTCTTGTCCGTGCGAAGCTGACTCTTAAAAAGAGGTTGTTCAAGCGTGACACTCATAAACCGACACCGGTGAGGATCCCCACATTCAAGTCTGAGGAGTTGGAATATGCGATGAAGTCATATGATTGGAATCTTCTTGAAGATCCATCGGAAGACTACGACCTTCTTTCCAAAGGACTGTTGAAATGTGCTAGCAGCTCTCGCGAAGCCATATCACCGTCTGCTTCAAGACTCGACGCACATGCGATTAAGCTCTTGGAGCAAGGAAGAGCTGTTAAACTGGATCCTTATGCTTCCCATCTGGAAGAAGTCACTATCTCGAAGGCCTGTCGAATTGCAGTGAAGGAGTCCATTCAAGCCTACAGAAGATTGAAGCTGTTAGAAGCCGATGGGAAAGGTTCAAGCATAAAGCGCTGCAAACGAGATCTCTGCGACCAGAAGGCAATAATGTTAGCCCTTGTGGGTGAGGATGGAACAACGCAAACGTCTCGAAGAGCGATGGAGACCATCGTTCAAGAATTCTACACAGATCTGTTTCGTTCTTTCAGCACTGTCCCCAAATGCTTGATGCCACCAGCTGAGGAAGTACCCCCCCCCCATTCTGGAATCAAAAGTTGCTCATGCCATTAGAAGGATGAAGCTAGGCACTGCTCCCGGACCGGACATCATTTCTGCTGACCACCTTCGCGCGGGTGGCAGTGCCCTCTGCTCACTTCTTGCCAAGCAGTCCAACCACTACCTTCGACTTGGTAGGATTCCGGACTCATGGAAGGAGTCGAAAACAGTTCTAATCTTCAAAAAAGGTCAGCAGGAGGATATCAACAACTATCGACCCATCAGTCTTCTCTCAGTTGTGTACAAGATCTTCACCAAGATACTGCTTAACCGCATGGAGCGTTGCTTGGATGAGTATCAACCAGTGGAGCAAGCAGGGTTTCGCAAGAATTTCTCCTGCATGGACCATATTCAGACTGTCTCACAACTCATCGAAAGGAGCCGCGAATACCACATCCTACTTGTCCTTGTCTTCGTGGATTATCGGAAAGCGTTCGACTCTGTGCAAATCAACGCCATTCTGACCGCGCTTGTGCATGCTGGTATACCATCGCCCTACATCTGACTTCTCGACGAATGCTTCTCGAACACATCGACCACCATCCAGTTGTTCGATCGGAAGCTCAAAATTCCTATCGGGAAAGGAGTACGGCAGGGAGACACGGTTTTTCCCAAGCTATTCACAGCGGCACTCCAGGATGCCACGAAAGACTTGAACTGGGACGATAAAGGCTACCTTGTCGACGGTAAACGGATCAGCAACCTTCGCTTCGCCGACGATATTGTTCTCATCTCTACCAGCACGGCAGAAGTCGAGGAAATGCTGAACGAGCTCAATGTGGCAGGTATGAAGATTGGATTGGACATGAATATGTCCAAAACGCTATTTATGGTCAACCAGTGCTGTGACACGGGACTCGTAAGGTTAAATGGAGTCGCTCTGCAACAGGTCGACTCCTACGTCTATCTGGGAAGAGAGCTGAACATGGATAACGACCTCGCTCCTGAAATCGCACGCAGGAGACGCGCAGCATGGGCCTCCTTCAGTTCGATTCGCGAAGTCACCGATCAGGTCAAGGATCCCGGCCTCAGGGCTTTGATATTCAACGCCTCTGTACTGCCTGCGGTGTGTTACGCGATGGAAACCTGCCCGACAACAAGACAATCGCCAGTGCAATGCAAACTACGCATCGTGCACTGGAGAGATGTCTTCGAAGGACAAGCCTTCGTCAGCAATGGCAAGAAGGCCTACGAAGCTCGGAGCTACGGGAGAAGTCGCAATTAGCAGACCCGCTGCAGTACATGAAGAAGTCCAAATATCGCTGGGCCGGACACCTGCTTCGACGAAAGGACGATAGATGGAGTCTCCGTGTCACAGAATGGCTCCCGAGAGACCATAAGAGACCACTGGGACGACCGCCAACGCGATGGGCAGACTCATTCTCAAGATCTTTCAGAGAGCGGAGTCTGCCTCACTGGATGCAAGCAGCCAGAGATCGAGCGGTCTGGAAGAGTTGTGGTCCCCGCTGAGAAGACCTTCAGCCGACAAAAGGATCATCAAAGTATCAAAGTAAGTAAGTACTTATTTATTTACACGAGTACAAGTACAATCGTGCGCAAACTGTATAAAAAATCTCCAAATGAGAAAAGCAAATACAATCTACACATATTATCTAAGTGAAAAGGTAAATGATGGACAACGTCTAAGGCATCAGTAAGTCACGGCTTCAGATAAATTTTTTAAAAGCTTCATAATTCCCGGAAAGGTTCTGCCTTCCCCGAAGCTCCTCATATGAAGGGAGGGTCCTATAGAAGAAAAAGAAGCGCCTACAATTTCGCTTCGCTTTTCCAGCATCATGCTTTATTGTACCACCACGAGTATTAGAGTATTGCTCTAAACTTCACTAGGTCAGCGAGTTTTACACTGTTTCCATCGTTAGCAATTTTGTGAAAGACCAGGTCATTTCTCCTTATTCCAAACTCAAGTGTGTCAAGCCCAATTTCACGATTCCTGATTTCACTTGACGGGATTTGTTCATGTGCAAACCTCAAGCTCATAAGCTTTCTGGTGAAGCTGTCCTAAACTCGTTCTATCATATTGCTAGCCCTTAGTGTGTAAGGGTTAAAAACTGGCGTAGCATACTCCAGTATTGGCCTGACAAAAACCCTATGCCTGGAGAAGGATATAACTGTCATTTGAAGACAAGGCCCTAAACAGATTAAGCATGAGTTTCGTAGCTTTGTTGGCTACCGTTGCAAGTGTTTATCGAAATTCAGATTACTCGGAACCAGAAACTCAAGGTTTTTTATTTCTTCAACTTCATTAAGTGGTATACAATTAATAGAGTAGTGAGGCACGTTATCATTTTTATACCAATGTGGAGCACTCTAGTTTTTTCTTCCGAAAGAGGTAAGCTCCATTCAGAGGACCACTTCTGGACATTATTTATAGCATTCTGGAGAAATTCAATATCAGAATCACTTGCAATTGGTCGATAAGTCTTCAAGTCGTCTGCGAAAGCGCAGTATGTTATCCCACTATCCTACAGAAGTTCGAGCGTATCGTATGTGTAAATATTAAACAGAATAGGGGACAGAACCCCTCCTTGAAGTACACCACTACTAACAGGTCTGGGACTGGAAAACGAGGAATTCACGAGAACAACGAAATTTCTACCAGTCAAGAATGACTTTATCCATGCAATCATGCGAGGGTATACCAACCAGCTCCATCTAGAGCAACTTCTTGTGTGATACTCAGTCGAAGGCTTTACTAAAATCGAAACATATGACATCTACTTTTCTTTTATTATCCATGTATTTGGTCCAACAGTTCAGAGTCGCAATCATCGCCGTTCCAGTAGACTTCCCTTTTTGAATGCCATGCTGGTAAGGCGTATTACTGTGTGCTTCTCTAAATGATCAACTATTACTCGCTTTAATTTTTTTTAAACTCTTCCAAAAACGTGATGTAATACTGACAGGTCTAAAATTTGCGGGAACATCAAATGGCGTTTTTTTAGGTAAGTTAGTAACGATTGATTCAACCCATCTACGAGGTGCCTCAGCCCGCATGAAGCTTAAATTAAAGATATGTTCTATGAGGACAGCTTATTATAGGAGCTACTCTTTTAACGAAATTTAGTGAAATACCGTCAGGGGCTAGACTTTCAGATTGTGGCCATTTGAGAAGCAGGCTTTGAATCTCCCATCCATGGCACCAAACTGATAATGTAACTATGGATGAATGCTTTAGACCCAAATTCCATTGCAGGGAATTTGGGTCTAAAACATTCATCCATAGTTATGTTATCGGAAGCCTCAACATATTCTGCAAATGTTGTGGCTAACAGTTCGACCTTATCATCATCACGATGGATTATCTGACCACAAGGACAGCGTAAAGCTTGCACATGATTCTTCTCTTGCAGACGAGACGTTATCAACCTGTAAAACCTGCATTTGTTACCAGATCTTATGGTTTGCCTTTCAACTACTGCATTAAATTTTTCAGCTCTGTTTCAACTTTATGAACAACTGCCTGTACACGGCCCAGTCCTCAGGTTTATCCGTACATTTGGCCATGTGCTACGCTTATTCCCTTTTTTAAGGGAGCTTTCCAAGATGAAGTGGAAGATTGGGATTTGACGATGCTATCTTCTTGATCGGAACAAATAGTTCAATAGAATCATGCAATATATTAACAAGCATTTCATATGTCATCATTATTGAGCGAACACAACCAGCCAATGTCTCCTAGACCTGTTGTTATAACATCGTAGTTAGCCAATGTAAAATCTCTTTTAGACGTACATATACGAAGAGGTGCTGCATATTGATGTCAAAACGGATGACAGAATGATCATTAATCCTAGTGGGGCACATGCTCTTAAATTACTGACTAAGGTCCTGTCATTAGACAGATCAAGTATATTATTGCCTAAGGTCTCGATGAGGACACATTGTGAGAGTAAGTGCGTTTCACACATATTGAGAAAGTCTTGTGCACTTGAGCTTGTCCGTTTAATTCTAGGTTTCTCAATCGAAGTGATTTCCGGGAAATTGAAATCGCCTTCCAGGACGCACCTTTGATTACAGGCTAACAAATCACTTATAACTTTAGTTAATTGATTTAACATAACGGTAGTCAGGCTGGTGTTTTATATACTATAATAAGGCGAATGATGGTCATTCCTATATGCAGATTACAGCATTACACCTCATAAGAATCCGCGACCGACTCTTTGAAGATTAGTGATGGGGACAGGGACTTCAGTGCAAGCAAAGCAACACCTCCACCCCTTTTAATATTACGATCGTAACGGAGAGTTGCATACTTAGAGCAACTGTCACCCAATATTGGTGATATGTTAATTGTTTGATAACAATTCAATGTTCTAGGCTCCACTTTCCCGCTTTTTTCCCTCCGAGGTTCGTGAATGGGTACCAAACTTGACTGGAAAGAGTGGAACACTGACTTGTTCATCGACTGGCCACCGAAGGCCATTGTGCAGTTATGGCCGTATCCTTGGATCAAATCCCAAAAAGCCGCATTTTACCAGCTTTTGCGTCTTTCGGATATAACTTGCTTAAAACTCGTTCATTTCAAAAATAAAGGATATATTTGAGCTCATGAGCTCGAGCTCTATAGTTCGGTATACATTGTTCACATGGAGCCATGAAAATGTTCGAAATTGAAAACTTGCGCGCCATTGCGAAGGGCCGTGGCGGACGAATTGTCGGTCGCAAACCGCTGGAAACCGTTGCATGCTCATAATTCCTACAATTTCCCATTTTTTGAAAAACGGTTGGTACCGTTCGATTCGTCGTCGAGATTTACACAAACACGTATGCAACTTCACCAGATCACCGCATCTTCGCAGTGGATGGCCAAAAAGGACTGGAGCAGGCTTTCTGCGATTGGAGCAGCTTATTTCCCTGGGCTTCCATGTTTTCGGAGTATCTCAAGCATGGCATACGTCGCCAGTAGTGCTCTATCATGCCAGGAATCTTCTGAGAGTGAGCCGTACATAATGCATATAGGATTGAACCAATCAATCGAGTGCGCGCGGCAGCTTGTAGAGTGGGCGTTTGGGGAATTTTATGAGAAATTCTCGGCCGCCCCACTCAGGAACTGCTCTCCGACTTCACCTGGAGAGCTTTAGCTAAACGTGTCGGATCTATCCAACGATGCCAAAAACATCGAATTTTCTCAAATCCGAGCAGGAAAGTCCTGATTTCCACCACTCCGTTCCGTCCCACTGCGCCCTTATCGCTCTGCCACGATGGTGTTTGCGATCTGCTTTAGCAGCGCGAAATCAGGATGAAGCAGGAATGGCCCATCATTCCGTTCATCGATGTTCATTGGATATTAAGAATCTGCATCTGGCGCTCTATCCCACGGTATCATCTCAATGTGGCACTGCAACTTGATACCCATCCCTTATTAAATCTAGCTACCAAAGAAGGTTGATTCTAGCATCTTCCTGGGCAATTGGGTGTTAACCAACAGTTTTGTGAAGTTCGCAACAAAGAGATTTCTCGCCATGCGAGATGTGAGATTTATGGATCGGACAACAATTTGACTTCAATTTCCGGTGAGAACACACAATTTTTGGAGGCGAAAGTATGGATTTTTCAAAAAGAGATCTTGGTCTGACACAGCTCCATTTTCGGGAGCAATATTTTATGTTTCCTGCACTTTTGTAGAGAATTGGGCAAACCATTTAGACGTATCCGATATCAGCCTTTTCACTACTGAAAACCAAAAAATAAAAATCAGTTAAGTTTCATTTATCCTTTTTGATGATAAATTTCGTTTTCGACTTCGAGCTAATGCAGCGGTCAGCAAGCATGTTTTCAGCGCTAAAAAGCACAGTGAAACGTAGCATCCATCAGGAGCGAGAAGGTACGGTCGTTCTCAAATAAGGGAACATATGTGGTAAGGAGTCCAACGATTGATACACGGAAGCCCTAAAATTTCTGGTTTCTCGGAGCCTTTCACTACATTTCACAGCAAGGCAATGCTTGCCTAGCTCGTCAGTTCCAGTCACGCGTGAAACGAAAAAATTCCCCAGAATTTCTCACTATTCTACTTATCTTCACCCTCACGCGCCCCGCAATGGCCTCCCATTTTGTTCATGGTGTAGCAATTACGGAGGCCAGATACGAGTTAGTTTCATTCCCATAATTTCAGCATATACTGAGTAATAGAGAGAAGTTGCACGAACGACAAAAGCGTTTCACGCTGTGCGCCGTAATTTTATGCATCAGCATTTTAGAGTGATCTCTACTATTCCGGAAGGCACGAATTGGCCGCTAGCTCTCGCAAAACGTTTCGCTTGGAGAGCTTGACAGTCTTGGTAGCGGCGATCCATCTCACACTGTTTTATTCCCAAAGATTTCCAGAAAAGATGGCTGAGTTAGCAGGACTCACAGCATTCTTGTTCTTTCATCGTTCTCACCGGATGGGAGAGGCAGAACAACAGGCAGTCGGTATGATTTGTCCGCATGCTCGCGGTTGTGATCATACCCTCATCATCGCACGGAACGAAGTGCAGCTGCCTAAGGAAATCAACATATGTGCACCAACCGGCCTCCTCAGTTCATCAGCTCACAATCCCTTCGAGGAAAACTTCGAGCAGTTTAACGAAGCTCCTAAATCTATTTACTTGCCTTCATTAAGCCGTCACAAAATCCACACGAACTAAAGCAACAAATTGGTTTCCCGCCCGGTGAGAAAAGCATTCCCCATTTCCATTTCAAAATCGCTCTTTCTCGTAAAAGATTTTACAGGCGCATTCTGCGGAGTGATGCTTCATCGTTTGGAAGGCTGTCGAGAGCTGACAATTGCTCGAGAATTCCACATGCTGAGCCACATACTGAACCGCGTCATTCGACTAACGATTAAAGGGCTGGGAAGGATGCCAAACCTTATCGAAAACCATTGCTGGTGAGATGAGCAGATTAATCTACTCTGTCAGCTCCACAGCGTCTTCTTCTGATTCTTGTTGAGTATTTCCTCTCTCCGTCTACTCCGAATTGAGCACCGTTTGGAAGACGTTTCACCTTCATTTGGCCTTACGCAGAGACTAGCTTCAACTACAAAACAATGCAAAGGACAAGTTACGTAGTGGGGAACATATAGTGACAACAAAAGTGACAAACAAACAAAATACTTTAAATAAATAAGACTTTATTCTTAAAACAATGGTCACTTTTCCATATTGTCACAATATGCAGGGTAGGCATGGCTAAGACGGTTGAGAAAAATTTGGAAAGGTCTCTCAAGCAACTCGAAACTTTCAGATCCCTTTTGTAGGATCAGATTTAGCATCAGGTGTTCACTGGATGGGCTGGCCTAAATATATTTTATAAAGCGTAGAACCTAAACGAAACGACATCTTCTTGAAGATTTTTTGATGATTGCTAAAAAATATATGCGATAAAAAATGGAGAGAAAGAGAATGAAAGAGTGTATGAGGAGCTGCTACAGAGTTGTTATGGAGAGGAAAAGCACCTACCAGCGGCGGATATTACTCGAACTTATAAGACGGCTTTACAGTGCACCTTATAGAAAGGGTACGGTTCCCAAGATGTCTTCTGTCACGAGCAGTGCGCTGCAGCTGTTCGAACACACGTTGTCCTGGGCTCTTGGTGTATTTCTTGCTCACTGGTTTCAAGCACAACAATGAGGCGCCGATAATTTCTCGAGGTGAAAGACAATGGGTCATAGGCATCACGCTGCTCATTCAAGGCATCAGAGAGGCCCGCGACTGAGTAGAAGACAGAGTGAGCGGAAACGCTTTTCGGCCAACGAAGGCAATTAAAAGGCCCGAAGGAGAGCGCTCAGTGGTCTCCGTGCGGTCGACACTGAAGCCCCTGCCGCACTTTTCAGCAACGTGGCTGCCTGGCAGGATTCAGAAGTTTAAATGGGCTCCAGCAGCTGAGCGTTCATCTGTACACCTAATTCGTGAAGCAATCATCTCGACGAGGTTCATAGAGAGGATGGGCAATTTCTCTCAAGGGCCTGCGTCTCGGCGCTTTTCTCGCAAGCTGAGCTCGCCTGGAGTCTCATTTCGTCCGATGACGAGTCGCATCGAAGTTAGGATCTTCTCCGTGGAGATGTGACCTTATAGGCTCGTAAAGCGGTGCGTGGGTGACCTGTGGGTGGAATGGAGGGCGGCAGAAGAGGTGTAGACTTGCGAAAAAGCTGCTCCAGTGTGGAACTGGCGTCCGCCATCAACCATAATTCAATCGGGCGGTGTCGTTGACTCGCACGCAGTTTCCTCGCCTCAGGCAAAAGTCCAGCAGATCCCTACGCCATCTTCGTCCTCCTGATCTCAAGCAGCAGATGATGCTCTACTGTAAGCTTCTCTTTCTTGCGCCCTCAAACTTCGGTACTTCAGAGACAGCCCACACAGGAGCGCTTCTTCAAGGCTTCTCAAACGGCTTGAAAGCATATTAAGCGGATTTTAAGCGAATGTAGGAATAGAGTTTGAAGAAGGAGAACGCATGAGGAGCTTGCTCCAAAGTCTGAAGGTGGTGGTCAATCGTGATCAATTTACTTCTGGAAGAGCTTGTTGAGTTGGTAGTTGAAAATCCTTACTCCTTCATTGCACCATACACTCCGCTCATCTTGTCTTCAATAATATCTCATAGCAGCTGAACGGTAAGAGCACGTTGATTGGTAGGCCTACTGCAGCAAGAGTTACTGTTAGACATCATTACAGCCGTATGCAAAATATTGTCACCATTAATGATTCTAGCCAACGAATGATGTGAGAGCAGATGATGGAGTAAATTACGGCGTTTAATATATCAGTGGGTGTTCATGAGCAGAATTGCAGCACAGCTTCCCAACGAGCTTGGCACACCCCGACGCGTTAGGTTTTAAAATTAACTTCTAGAGCATTGAAAGCGTGATAAACGATGGAAATTATGACCCTCGAAAGCACCCATCCACTGCGCATCTGCTCGCGCTTGCTTCCACAATGTACAGTGTTTACAGCTGGTGTAGCATTACTAGATATTACCTGCTTGGTGGTGCTGTATCGAGGAGAAGCGCGCATTTCACTCATCTAGTTTTAATTCAGAAAACCTTCATTGATTTAAGTGTTGTGAAAACCCAACCGGGGTAAACATCTATGAATGCATAAGAGGATAATATAGAGCTAACAGGAATGAATGATAAGGCTTAGCCTACTTAGGTAAGATACGTATCATTGAGTAACATCCACAGGCATAACCTTGGAGTACCGCAAGTGGGTAATAGAGATTGCGCTCAAGTTGTTGTGCTCTGATACCTACAAAGTAATAAATCAGTTATGACAATTGGCTACAGACTCATTCGTTGATGAGCCACCGCATTGGTGCATCAGCCGTGGATTCAAATTCACGCAAAAGTTTGCGCTAGTTCTCCTCAGTGAGGAACAGACGGAAAGCTTTCTTTGCGAGTTCTCTTCGGAGAAACCAGGAAGCAGCTCTTACTTCTTTGCGCGTTCTCTGCGGAGAAACCAGAGGTCGGATTCATCAACGACTTACATATCTTTAACAGAGAATTCACAGCGGAAAACTTAGATAACGCGGCTTATCGCTCACCATATCGCTTGATAAGTCGCGTTATTTGAGTTTTCCGCTGTGAATTCTCTGTTAAAGTTATGTAAGTCGTTGATGAATCCGACCCCTGGACTTGGCCGTCAGGTGTCCCTACTTCTTTTCGCGAGAAGCAGCCGAGAATTCTAGATTTCAGGAGACTTCAGAGAGTTCACTTGCAAGGGCTTAAGCAAAAACTGATCCCTGTGAAGGCTGAAATAGGAGTGGTCACTGGCACACATATTTTTCCGTTTACGAGTGAAGTTCCCTCCTTGACCGCTCTCAGAAGTTCTGCGGACCTGTGACATCATGGACATCGAGACTGAACTGGTATCTGACACTCAACGGTAGCAATAATCTTACAATCAATTCGTTGAAGTGAAAAGTGAAAAAGTGAAAAAGTAGCCATTTGCGCACTTGTTCTCTCCGCTTAGGTTTGTAATTTTTTGCGCAGTTTTTATAGCATTTGGAAGAAAATGTTTTGTGCTACGAGAATATGTGTTGGTCCTATTTTCTCACTTGCCCTTTATTGATTGTTAGTCCATCAAATTGAGACGGACCGCAAGAAGGCATTGAAGCGATGGCGCGACTACTTTGAGGAAATCTCTACAGTAGAATTTCCTCATCCAGCCATCCCTTCCACGGCTCCAACCCACGGCCCTGTTCAGAAGGGCCGTGGGTTGGAGCCGTGGAAGGGATGGCTGGATGAGGAAATTCTACTGTACTGTATCACCGTGGAGGAGATTGAAGCGGCTTTGAAGAAGATGAGGCCAGGCAAAGCGACTGGGCCCGACGACGTGGCAGCTGATTTATGGAAGTCCAAGTACTGGTACCCTGCTGAGTGGTTGGCGAAGTTCTTTAATCAGGTTGTGGCGGAGAAGAAAGTGCCTGAGTGTTGGCGTCAAAGTACGACGATTCCAATTTGGAAGAAGAAGGGCAGTCCTGCAGACTGCTGCAATTACCGTCCGATTCGCTTGCTTTCGCAAAGCATGAAGATCTTTGAGCGAGTTGTCGATGGACGAATTCGGGAGATCGTCCAGCTTTCCAGCAATCAGTGCGGCTTCGTGGCTGGCTGATACATGCCGTCCGCCTCCTGATAGAGAAGCATCGCGAGAAACAGAAGCCAGTGCATATCGCCTTTCTCGACTTGGAGAAGGCCTTTGACCGCGTACCGCGTGAAGTGATATGGTACGCCCTGCGTCAACATGGAGTTCCTGAAGAGCTCATAGAGTGGGTGCGAATTCTCTACTCTTGTCCAAAGAGTCGAGTTCAAGCTGCAGCTGGGACCTCGATGGAGTTTCCCATCTCTATCGGAATACACCAGGGTTCTGCGCTTTCCCCACTCCTCTTTGTTGTCGTCATGGATGCCATCACACGAGATCTTCAGAAGCCCGCCCCTTGGACGTTGCTTTATGCCGATGACGTGATGCTCGCTAGCGAAGATAAAGGAGAACTAGAGCGAGAGTTGCAAGCTTGGTGTGATCGCTTGGAGCGGTTTGGACTCAGATTGAACGTGAAGAAGACCGAGTATTTAACGACGGACGTTACCGAGTCCAGCTCCATCAAGGTTAACGGCATCGAGCTTCCACGCATTGCGGTCTTTAAGTACCTGGGATCAGCAGTCGCGTCTGACGGCAAACTGATGGTCGAAGTGAATTCACGCGTGAGTGCAGCTTGGTCCAAGTGGCGCTCGTTGACTGGCGTGCTCTGCGACAAGAAGATACCAGAGCGCTTTAAGTCGAAGATCTATAGAGCAGTCGTCCGGCCGGTAGCAATGTACGGCGCTGAGTGTTGGCCAGCGACCAAGGAAGTTGAAGCGCGCCTCAGCGTCATGGAGACGAAGATGCTGCGCTGGACGGCAGGAGTTACGCGCATGGACCGCATCCGAAACGATGCTATTCGGCAGAAGTTCGGTGTCGCGCCGATAACTGACAAGATGCGCGAAGCTCGCTTACGATGGTACGGCCACGCTCTGCGTGGAGAAGAAGACAGCGTCCGCAAGATAGGCCTTAACTTCGAGGTAATAGGAAAGCGGCCTAGAGGGCGACCGAAGCAGCGCTGGGCTGATACGTTACATACGGACTTGAAAGTAGCTGGTGTCCACCCCGATCTAGCGCTGGATCGGGAAAGGTGGCGTCATGACACCAGAATAGTGGACCCCGCCACGAAGCGGGACAAACGCTGAAGAAGAAGAAGAAGAAGGAGAAGAAGAAGAAGTCCATCAAATTGAGAATTCCGACTTTCCCGTCCGAATTTTTACCAAAACTCCGGTTCTGCGGCTGGACTTTTTTGCTTGGTGTTATAGGTCGTTTGGAAGAGGATGTCTTGCTCAGTAAGAATTTGTGTCGCGTTTATTGGCTCACGCTGATTTCTGTCGAATATCAACAACTGAAGAAGGAGAAGGAGTTGTTGGTGACGACGATTTTTCTCTTTTAGGCATTTTGTTGATATTTGACAGAAATCAATAAACGCAACACATATTCTTTTAGAGCAAGGCATCCTCTTCCGAATGACATATAATACCAAGCAAAAAATTCCAACCACAGAGCAGGAGCTGTCGGCAAAAATAACCATCCTCCTTCTAACGTCCCAATTTGGTGACCTAAAAATCAATAAAGGACAAATGAGCGAATGGCACTAACACATATTCTTGTAGTACAGAACATTTTCTTCCAAACGCTGTAAAAAACTGCACAATAAATTACAAACCTAAGCGGAGAGAACAAGTGCGCAAATGGCTACTTTTTCACTTTTTCACTTTAACGACCTAAAAATTGACAAAATTCATGATGAAAAAAGAAATGCAATACATGTTCTGATAGAGCAAATCATTTTCTTTCGAAAGCTTTGCAAGAGACCGCCGGCGAAATCTGCAGTGAATCGTTGGAGAAAAAAACGACGAAGACTTATGGAACAACCTAATTGTACTACGATGCCATCCTGGGATCGCAAAAGATATGTGGGTGACTGTTCTTCATGGCGGCTCAGCACTTCCGCAAAGAATGTTCAGCCTGTGCTAGCCCAGAAAAGCCTTGATATGGAGGTCACATAGCTGCACAGATCCTATGCTAATTTATGTATTAGTAATAGCTCATTGAAAAATTGATTGCACTTGGGAGGAATTTACACCATCGATCAGGAACACCGTTGAAATCTCGGAGCAGACGAGCGCCTTCACTAAGCCATTAGCTTTTCTGGACTGCAATATAAACTTAAGATTGCTGTTTGCTACTGGAACCGCAACTGGAGTTTTACGATCATTCGAATGAGCGATTGAGCGCACTTTTTCAGCACGTAATGCGTATCCCTTGCTACACGTCAAATTCTTTTCGGTAGTGACCACTTTGTTAATAATCAAACCAATTTTAGGAGCAATAATAACAGAATGTCTAAAGGCCCCACACACTTCTGCGGCAACACCGCGGCCCTATCCTTAACCATAGGGCAGGGACGCAGAGCTTGCCGCTGGCGGCGTCCCTGCGCTATCCTTTACCAACCGCAGAAGAATGCGGGGGCCTTATCAGTGTTTTCCTTAGAATTATATGAAGGACGGCTTTTTAATATGAGGTAACTAGCGTTCAGTACAAAACTAGTGAAACGGAACAGAAGGCTCGAAAACGTCGAAACCGTAATTCGAAAAACTAAAATGGGAGTCCGCACATTCCTAGCCATTTTGTTGCACGGCAAGCTGATTGCGCGAATTGGGCTGGCGAGCACGATTCGCTCGTGCCAAGCTTCACGTAGATTCTGTACTGTCCTTCAAGTCATGGGTGCAGTTTGTAGACCAATTGCTAGCCGAACGCATATCGGAACAGATCCATTAAGCACTACACACCATGGAATCATTAGTTTGTAAAGAAACTTCTGCCAATTTTCACGCCTTACGTGTATCAAGAAACCACAACTTTTCATTCTAACTAAAATAAGGTTCTGTTTTCCACAATTATTTCAATGCCAAATTTGTTTAACGATGTTCGGGAGCAACGGGTTTGAGGTCACTCTAGAGAGGGGCTACAACCGAATTCATTCAAGCACATATTTATGTCGCACAGCTAGATTTTCCTAATTCAATAGATATTTATTTTATTTTATTTTATTTTATTTTATTCTACGTTAAGTACGTGCCAAAAAACATTATTAACACAACATAACAGCGCCTAAAATTGTAGTATAGCTAGCTTTAAAAAGCACAGAAAACATTTACCTCATATCAGCAGTTGCTTTATTTTTCCTTTCTCTCTCCCATTTTCTATTATTTCTCTACCTTTTTTAGATAGGAGAAAATTGAAACAAAAAGAAATATAAGCATTAGATTTAAACAAATATGATTGAAAAAGGCAATAAAGTATTACTTATCAACCATTTAATGTCATTGAATGTAACTTGTTAGGCACATAAATAAAACAGAATAGCTACAAATGCCGGCAGGGAACAACTAGAACTATCCGGGCATCTGCAGCTGCACAAATCATCCAGACACGCACCAGCCGAGGGCTCCGTCTCTCAGGTGCCTCTATAAACTGGTACGCACCTCGGGCGATAGTCTCGAAAGAATGTTTGACAGATGGACAATGCAGGGAGACGATGACGACCAGAGGATGATGAACTGGGTGTCATTACTATATGTAATCGAAAGAGGCATGCCCGACGACATGCACTCTTATGCGACAATGCACTCTTATGTAGGGGGGTCGTACTGTGGCCTCGACTGGAGGGGGGGGGGGGGGTCGTACTCTTCCGGTTTTGGCAGAGGATCATATTTTTCTGGTTTTTAGGCGATGTTTTCAATTCTTAATAAGTTGTTTTTTCCAGGAATGTCTACGAAGCCGTGGAGTCTCTCCTTCTTTCCCGAAGTTGTAAAAATTAATATAAAAAAGTTTCAAATAATGATTCTTTTACTTGTTAAAAATAAAGATTTTCTGCCGTCAGATTTGAAGTCAATGCGAGGTTTCCTTTTTTCAGAATTTTTTCAATAAGTCATGGACACGACAGTTTTCTGCCTCAACGTCTACGTCATAAATTGCAGTCTATAGAATTTGAAGAGTCAACTACTAAGGAAAATTAAGTGCTTTTCCTACAATATTTTTGGAAGTTCTCTTCGAAGCGGCGATGGCATGGCAACTGGAGGATGGACTTGTCACGGAAGGAATTTTCTCTCCTCTGCAGGAAACAGCTCAGAAAATGAAGTTGTACCCTATAAAAGAACCCTAGAACCGTTGTACCCTATAAGCACAGTTTGACACACGGCAATAAACCTGTTTTTCTGAAACGATCCTCTATATGAACAGGCGCTCCGATTTGTATCATTTGCCGAAGAATTTCGAGACGGTTACTCACACGGAAGCCGCTACTTTTACAAGCTGGTTTTTAAAGCGTGGAACCCACACTTCTTATAGTTTTAAAAAGCTCTGTAAATTTTTTCAGAGACGTCGCACAAACTCCGAAATACGGTAGGTTAGATGTGATTAATATACAATCAAAAACTAAGCTTCTTCGCAGCGATCTCAAATATGATCAGAGAGGATCGATTTGCAAATTCTCATGTTTCATGAAAAATAAATTTTTTTACCTGAAGCAGATCACGAACATAGTTGAAATTTAGCCACAAAAGTTTCCAAGTCTTGTTCAATGCACAGTGTAAAAATCATGGTTTTCTGAAACGAATAGATTGGATCGACCCCTTGTCGATATGGCACCGACGTCATAGGAGCGACGAAATTTGACGCTTACAAAAATGACTATAACTCGGTAAGTTTTTCAAAATTTGAAAAAGCCAATGGCTTTTTAGAAACTAGAAGAAAAGTGCTTTCACAGAGTATAAAAATCAATTTTCAAGAACTAAATCTTCATACGGAGCGAAGGCCTTCGATTTTTGTGCGAAAAAATTGAAGTGATTTTGCATAAATAACTATATTTTGGTAAGTTGTCTGAAATTTAGAAAAGCTAATAGCTTTTTGAAAATTAGAAAAAGAGCGTTTTAGAACCATGTGAAATTTAGTTTTTAACAGGAGGTCTTCATAGGGGCGGGTGGGGTTCGTTTTCTGGTCGATTTTTTTACTCTGTGAAAGCTCTTTTCTTCTAGTTTCTAAAAAGCCATTGGCTTTTCCAAATTTTGAAAAGCTTACCGAGTTATAGTCATTTTTGTAAGCGTCAAATTTCGTCGCTCCTATGACGTCGGTGCCATATCGACCAGGAGTCGATCCAATCTATTCGTTTCAGAAAACCATGGTTTTTACACTGTGCATTGAATAAGACTTGAAAATTTATGTGGCAAAATTTCAACTGTGTGCGTAATCAGCTTCAGGTAAAATTTTTTTATGAAACATGAGAATTTGCAAATCGATCCTCTCTGATCATATCGGAGATAGCTGCGAAGAAGCTTAGTTCTAGATTGTATATTAATCACATCTTGAACTCTAAGATGGCACAGTCTTCACTTTCTGATGCTCTTCCTCCAGAAAGTAGAAATTTTTTTGCCGCGAGAAGTCCATCCTTCAGTGGCGACCGGTACTATCGGAGAACGCAATGGCTCCACGTAACCTGCCGTATTTCGGAGTTTTTGCGACATCTCTAAAAATTCACAGAGCTCCTAAAACTATAGAAAGTGTGGGTTCTACGCTGTAAAAAGCAGCTTGTTCCATGTGATTAACGGTGTCGAATTTTTCCGGCAAATGATACAGAAGATTGTCTCAGAAAAACAAGTTTTATTCCCGTGTGTCAAACTGTGGCTTAAAATTTTATAGGGTACAACTCCACTTTCTGATGCTGTTTCCTGCAGAAGAGAGAAAATTAGGAATGGCAACCGGGGGGAAGACAAGCCCAGCCGAGCACTTAGGTCAGCTTTAGCAATTAACACTCGGCATTGTATAGAGTACAATTTCGAATGCAGGGGTTGCTCCTTCAGATACAAAAATGTGTCGTGCCCATAAGATGCTCCGAAAGTCTGAAAAGTTGAACTCGTGATCATTTCGACAACTGCTCTCAAAAGCGCTTTATTTTCACTGTAAACAAACAAAATATTATTATCAGAAGATTACATACACAAAACCATTATCAGGGTTTTTTCTAACAAATTACTAAATCAAACAGTTGCACTCTTTCTTGAGCAAATCTGATACGATGCTACATCTGGAAAGAAGGACCTACTAAAGGGTACAAAAATCGCATTAAAAAATGAAAAAATCAATGCGGATAGGAAATAAAACGGTGTTTTACACAAGGGAAGGATCGTACCAGATCCGCCCTGGGAGGGGGGATCGTAAATTTTCGGCATAAATCGAACCCCACGCTTGACCCTGCATCGAAGATGCATTTGCGCAACTATAACGGCCGACGAAAGGACTTCACAGCAGGGGAGATGCTTCAACCAGGCAGTCAATCTCGATAGATATTATCGATCTTTTGATTATGACAAGCAAACAACCAGCACAGGGAAATTTCGTTCAGACTTACTTCGTGCGCTGGGTTGCCAAGCTATTTCTAGCTGGCTAGGTCCTCCAATTTTCTGCAGTGGTATAATACAGGCTAGCGAAGAAAGTTGGGGGCACCTGCGCTGGCTTCGGCTACGTATGCAACCACGTCCTGGCTCTCAATTTTCAGCAGTGGTTCGAAGCCCTAGACGAAGCAGGTCTGCTGACGAACATTCTCATGAGTGTTATACATAGATAAGTTGTACTCAGCAAGGCATCAATCAAACTGTAGTAGGCGTACGTTTCAACGTGCTCAACTTTGACGCTAGGCATGCTTTCTTACCCAGCGTTGGTTGCCGGCGAAGCGGGCTACCGATGCTGGTCAACGATATTCCGAGCCGTTACTATTAGGTTGTAACGAAATAAATGGCACTGAACCACTGTAAATTTAAACAGTTAATATCTCGGCTTGTAGGCACGTTTATTAATCGAAATAAAAACCTTCTGATTCTACATATCTTGCCAACGTGACGCAAGCTTTTTTATCCCAGTAGCATAAAAATCAGAAGTTCTGGAATTGACGAAATCTTCGAAGGCACTTTCGGTATCCTGTTGGCATTTGAATATTTTCCCTACCAAGAAGTCGCCAAGATGCTTGAAGAAATGGTAGTCTGTTGGGGAGAGGTCGGGAGAAAACGGAGGATGTGGTAGAGTTCCAATGCTCAGCTCATTCAATTTTTGCAACGTCATTCGTGCTATATGGGGGCGAGCATTGTCGTGCAGAAGGAGAACTCGCCTTCGGTTTACCAAGGCCGGCCGGATATCCTTCAACTTTTTCACCATTTCTTCAATTTCAATGCAGTACTTCTCTGCCGTGATGGATTCACCGGGAGTGAGGAAGCTGTGGTGAATAACTCCCAGCGAACACCACCATACTGTCACCATTACTTTATTTTGGTGCAATTCCGGCTTCGCAAAAACCTTGGGGCTCTCATCGCTGTACACCCACTGTGCCGATCGTCGCCTGTTGTCATACGTTATCCATTTGTCGTCATAGGTTACGATGCGATCAAGGAATGGGTCCGTTTCGTTCCGTAGAAGCAGTGCGGACGAGATCTCCTATCGTCGGTTTCTTTGCTCCTCAGAGAGCTCGTGAGGCACCAATCTTTCCAGCTTTTTGGTCTTTCCAATTTCCTTCAGATGCCGGGCAGCTGTGTTGTGACTGACGCCAAGAACCTTCGCTATCTCCCTGGTACCTTTGTGTGGATCCTCCTCTACCACATCTCTCACCTTGTCCTCACAACATCACTATGCCTCCCACGACCTTCATGTTCTTCCAAGCTCTCATCTCCATTCCGGAACTTCTGATACCAACGATACGCCGTCCGAATTGTGGAACATCCTTGACCGAATGCGGCGTTGATCTTCTCGTCCTCCTCCTTAGCTGTCGTGCCCAGCTTGAATTCATACAAGTAAATGCCTCGGATTACCCTTTTGTCCATCTGCAAAAAAGTCAATAAAACTCTAAAGTTTTCCCACTTTTACATAGAAAATTTGGTACTCACCGGTAGAGCAATGTTAGCGCTTCTAAATGACATGCCACATGTCACGGTTTGTTCTTGATCAAACGCGTAAAGACGCGCCATAAAATGGCGCGAGACAGTGGCATTTAATTCGTTACAACCTAATAGAATAGCTATTCTAGGCCATTATTCCAAAATACTGACATTGATTACTGAAGAATACGTTAAAATTTAGTAATTTCACTGTAGCTCAACAAGTTCTCATTATATGTAGGAAAAACATGAAAAGACAGGAAAAATAATTTTAGATTAACAAGAGCATTATCATTACTCAAAACTTTTGTAGGGAGAGGCAACTTCGTCGAAAAAGGAAAAAGCACCTGCTGCTATTTAGAGAAGTGTGTTAGCTATGGACTTCAAACAGTTCAGAATAATCAGTCTAACTTTACATTGTTATTCAGTTCTCTATCTTAGACGTATAGAATTGAGTCCGCCTCTTTGGTACTGGTTGAATTCATGTTTTCATTCTTGAATGGAACTTGAGAACCCGCGACTGCAAATGATAGACGGAGCGGTAGCAATCAACCAGTTAGCCAGTGAAACAGGTTAGGAGCTTTTCTCGTACCGGATAGGTCCACCTGAAACAGGAAAGGTGGTAATAGACAGTATGATATGATGATATATCATAGTGATCATAGACACAATGGCATGATAATAGTGATCGTAGACAATATGCAGTTTTTAGTGTAGAACATCTAGGATAAAAGATCATGCACTACATTATATCGATATCAACCAGCGAAAGCTTTTCGATGTTTTCTCTCTGAACACGATCCAAGGTTGTTTGAAACTTCATTGCTAAGTGTTAAGCGCCGGATATCGAAGCCTCTGATGCCCTGGCTGCTAAGGACTGCGGCTCGATTGAAGAACTCCTCCCCGTTGAATATCACAGTTTTTGGAGGTCTTTGAGGTGTTGCTGCTACCGATGGGTATTACCTCATTTGCAAAGTGAAAACGGACATGAAGGCGTTAAGCGAACGCTCACAGCTCGAAAGCACATTGCTGCTGGTTCCTCCCCCTTCCTAGACCAGTTTTTGTTCAGCTCCAGCTGCAGATGATAATTATTAACATATGACTCGTGCTCAAACCTCAAGAAAATCCCTCCAGAGCTCTGGCTATCAAATCGTTATTTTAGTTTCTGTCGTTTTGAGCGCCCAGTACTCAGAAATCCTACATTACATAAAACGCATGACGAATTGCTTTATGTACAACACGGTTAAATTACTGCTGATTTAAAAGAATAAACCGTAATTCCTTCCTCCACTTTAGAGTAAAACCTCAAACAGAGTCAAGAATGCTTGTAACGGCTATGGGAGCAGCAATCTTAATTTAGCATAGAGGAACTGTTTGACATAGTAACCTACAGTATACTTGGGAAGCTAAGGGTGAACAAATGTAGATGCATAAGATAGCAGCTGAAAGGTAATTAACTTTTGATGGCCCGAAATCTCACAAAAATCATTGTGGTTTCTTTGAGAGAATTGATGAAAGGGAATGTATTAGAAATTTCTATTTTTTACTGATGAAATTCAAGAAAGGTGCTGACAGCATACATACATTTTCACGTCAAATTGGACACTCTTTTAAACGAATTAGATGCTTCTGAAATCAAAGTGAATGTCTTTCAATTCGGAACGAGCTAATCGTGCGCATGGCACGATCACTTATTCTAAGGCATCAAATCATTTCTGGCTTGTTGCGCTTCAAAATAAATTGTAGTTCATTATTTATCTCAAAAGATAAAGTGTTATAAAATATTACATTCGATCGAATTGCTGTTATTCTAACCATCTCGTCGAGGGGTTGCTTCCTTTGGCCGACGTCCATCTCATAATTTCTACAATTTTATCGTATTTCCATTTAGAAATCCTGCCAGCACATTTCTGGAGCTTACTGCGAGTGATACTTTTACTACCCATCTGGCAGAGTTGCACAATTTGTATGTGTTGCCAAGCAGCCCGATGTGTACAGCGCGATTGCAATAGGATGAGGGCGACAGAGCAGTTGTACGTTCTGATCACAGCACGACAGAACCGACCTCGCGAACAATTACAATTTGCGTATGTAACAAATTCCTGTACCACCTCTAGGGGTCGAAAAATTGCCGAAGTTCCACCTTGATGGGGGGGGGGGTATTCCGGTTACTGCTCACGAAACTGACAATACTTTTTGAATTTTCAATGTACAACGTCTGTAGGTTGGGATCAATAAGACATGACAGAGACAGAATCAACGATTTCGCAGAAAGACTCGCAAGGCAGTTATTTGCACCGCTGGTCACGATTACGAGGTTTCCCCATGAAAATTACGGTGGAGTACGGTAGCATACGGAAGCACGGGCATGGTAAGTAGCTCCTAACAAGGAAAGGTTTCCAACACAAGGTGAGCTTTGCGATGCTATTTTGACAGGATGTAGGACCCTGTGAGCCGAGTCCAGAACCAAAGTTGATTTTTGCTGAACGCTTTTTTAAGGACATGAAAAGGAGGTCTGAAAGCGTGAGCGCAACTATCATCAACCACTACGACACCCAACGAGAACTGCTTCGGAGGCGCAGTTGGTAGGAGCGCCGCCTCATAAGAGCTCGCCGACGCTTTTTCAGTTCAAGTCCGCGTGCTGCCGATATTTTTTGGGTATTTTTTTGGGTTTGGGGTTTTGGGTAGTTATTAGTTTGTTGTTTACACTTTCTCGCTTGGTTGGCCTAGGTGGGAAATCCGAACCGTGGAACAGGAATCGGGTTCACGTGACAGCTGGCGCCTCCTCCGACTGTGCTGCACATGACTATTCAAAATATTAGGTTGTTGCAGAAGTTCACGCCATTTTCAAGACATCACATCATTTTAGTTTCACAGAAAAGCGAAACACATCAAAAAACGAATTAACCGCCATGATGTTCTATCGCTCTTCTTCACCTTTCAGCAGACTCCCGACCCCCTCAGCGTAGAGCTTTTCTGGTCTTGATTCGAAAAAGGCCAGCCAGTGATCCATGTCGTCCTCGTCATCGAACGTTTTTCTTTGCATAGTGTTGGGGAGAAAGAGGAAAAGGTGGTAGGAAAGGTGGTGCAATATCTTTTCTCCCAAAATGTGCTAGCCGCCAAAGAGGACTGATTTCTCTAACGGTGATTTTTCGCTGTTGTCGTCCTTCTCACAGTCATCATCAGGTGTCCAATCGAAATCACCTCTGCATCGGAACGCACCTATGAAGCTAACTGGTGGAAAGATCCCATTTTCGTTATACTGCCTATACCCTGAACCGACTCTTCTTCCTGACAGTCGGTATCTCTAAATATGTCGTTCAGGAGGAGTCCTTTTATGGCATCGGCAACCGCAATGTCTCTCCTTGTCGGGAAAGTGAAATCCGGTGTGAAGGTGGAAAGTAACCAACCGACAACGCGTTGTCGGTTGATTACTTTGAGAACGACATTTTTAGCACACTTATGCACCGATATGGTCCGTGTTCACTCGAGTCATCTTGAATAGGATCAGCAGAACGCTGGACGAAGGACAACAATGCGAACAAGCAGGATTTCGGAGAGGATTCAACACGATCGACCACATACACACCATTACGAAGCTCATCGAAGTGTCGCGAGAGTACAAGCTGCCGCTGTGCCTTACGTTCATCGACCTGAAGAAGACATTCGACTCCGTCGGGACTGAAGCGGTCCTCGAAGCCCTGCTCATTCAGGCGTTCCTACACAGTACCGGAGTTCTTCGAGAGCTGTACAGTGGATTGACGACCAAGATCTCTCCATTCTATAACGACGTCGTCATCGACGTGAAGAAAAGGGTTCGGCAAGAGGATACCATATCCCCGAAGCTCTTCAGTACCACCCTCGAAAACGTCATGCGCGAACTAGAATGGGAAGACATGGGAGTGAAGGTCGACGGCCAGCAGCTGCACCATCTGCGCTTCGCTGACGACATCGTGCTCATAACACCGAGCATCAGCCAGGCGGAGCGAATGCTGGCCGACTTCGATCGTGTAGTGGGAGCGTTGGACTGCAGCTGAGTCTTACTAAGACGATGTTCATGAGGAACGGACAAGTTTCTGATGAACCATTCTCGCTCAACGGAACAAACATCTCCGAATGCTCCAGCTATGTGTATCTGGGTCGCGAAGTAAACAACCTAGCACCAGAGCTGAGTAGGAGGAAACGAGCGGCTTGAGGAGCTTTCAAGAGTGTCGAAGAAGTCGTGAAGAAGGCGAAGAACGTCCGACTCCGTGCACGCCTATTCGACTCCACTGCTCTTCCTGCCCTAACATACGCCTCAGAGAGGATATACGAAAGCAGGATGAACACGCCAGCAGCGCCGCGCAGCGTGGAATCGAGAGGACGATGCTCGGAGTGACACTAGTCACTCACTACAAGTGATTGAAAGCCTCCGGAGTTCTGAGCTTCGAAGACGTCCGAAGATCAGAGACGCTGTCGCGTGGGCCAAGTTGTCGAAAATTAGGTGGGCCGGCCACGTAATGCGATTCGCAGACACCCGCTGGACGAGAGCCGTCACCGACTGGATTCCGCGGGATGTCAAAAGAACACCTAGGGCGCCCACCAACGCGTTGGTCGGACTTCTTCGTTAAAGCCCTGAACGACCGATATGACGCTCTTCGTGTCCCTCGAGCAAGGAGGATCCATTGGAGCACTCTGGCACGCAACAGGGACGAATGGAGACGCTGCTGGCACCCGCTCGAGCAATTCGATGAGCAACGGGACGACAGGTGATACAGGTGAAGTCGTTGAATCCGGTCCCTGGCCTCTTTTGAAAATCCGAGCAGGATGGTTTTTCTCGAGGCACGCGTATTTGTGTGCATTTACCGTATTATTGGTGATATGGTGGTGGTGCAGATAGGCATCGTTAATAAACTAGCACATATGAAGGCGCAAATAGTCAGCCTTAATTTGTTTTAAGCATTGATGGTCTAAAATTAGCTCATGTGATCATGAGAAGGCGTAATAGCAACAAACTAATATGTGCAATAATGCCTGCATCACCCTGACCCGAACTGAAAAACCTGCCGGCGTGCTCATATGGGGCACCCCTCCTACCAACTGCGCCGCCGAGCCACAGCCCGTTGCGCTGTCGTAGGGGTTGATAACAGGTGCGCGCACGCCTTCAGACCTCCTTTTCAGGTCTTTAAAAAGCGTTCAGCAATAATAGCATCGCAAAAGCTCACCTTGACTTGGGAACCTTTCCTTGTAGGCAATGTGACAATGTTAATGAATCGGTGCTGTGAACGCATTGTCATTAGATTTAATTCAGTCTAATAGATCATAGAACTGTAGCGACATCCTATTCCTTGAATTACTCTAGGGAGCCTCGATAGAAGGGCAGAAATGCAGAATAGCCGCTGGGTGCAGGAGTCGAATCGTCGAGGTTCCACTCGCGAGTCAGCACCTCTACCTCTGCAGCCTTCACTGCGCGCTGGCAGGGCGCCAGCGACTGCTCGAAGCTCGATTCAGCGCACATAGTGAACCACGTGGAAACACTTTGAGTGCTTCTAACCCGTTTGCCTCATGACATCGACAAAAAAGACATGTTTTGAGACCATATGGAGGATGGGGATTCTTCCCATATTGCCGGATCTTGCCGCTCCGGCTTACAGTTGAGACTCCATACAGCGGTTGACCAGCCAAAGAAAGGGGTGGGTTCCTTGAAGAAAAAAATGATTCTGTAGAACCCAGAGGATGGATTGATTGGTCTGGGAGGAGAGAAGTCCGGATCAGGAACGAGTATCGCGTGGAATGCAGCGGAGGATGGCCGGCTGTTGTGTGCACCCCACGATGCCAGAGTTCCTGGTTCGCCTTCCCATCCAAACAAAGCAAGCCTTCCATCCTTACGAGGACGGTGAGTTGGTACAGACTTGTGCTGGCTTAAAGCGCTGACTTGTTTATCGGCTCGCCATCGCAACCCAGTGTATAGCCAAATATGTATGCATTCCACTACATCCCGTAGAGCTAGAATGCGTGGCAGGGTTTGAGTATTTGTTTTTGTGCCGATCCGAATTCGCTATTCTAGCTAAGCCGCACTTTACCTCAGACAAGACCCATGCTTTCGACTATTTTATCTACCCCTCCTCTACTATCTGAACGGTGGAAGGAAGCTTTCATCAGAGGCACCCAATCTTTTCTGAAGAGGAGGTGAGTGGTAGTTTTCCGTCTCACAAACGATTACTTCCTCCCACATAATGTTGTTTTGTGGATGAGAACAGCATACGTACTAGCTCTATCCGTTCTAGTGTAAATGCTGATTCCATCAGTTCAATTTTTTTTCTAAATTCTATCCACATCTGCTATTATACAGGAAAAAACCTAAATATCCATGCTTGAGATGCGAAAGAGAAGCTGTAAGGTTAGCGCACAATCGCGAAAGGGAAAACCTATGTAACATTCTGTTGTCATTCCCTCCTGACTTCTTCGCAAGATATATGACACACAATGTAAGACACTGGATGACCATGTTAAACATCCATACGCCGAGAGATAGGCAAAGGGGTACATCTCGCGTAGGAGAGCACCTTTGGTAAGTGGGAGCGCACGAGCCAATAGTAACCAAACAGAGCACAGCCGAACGCATGCCGGCCTATCAGGGTACCTACTGTGCATGCCCTCTCTGAGTGCCATGCCCATTCAATGCGATCTTATTGGTCTAAGCGTTCCCACCTACCAATGCTGCCCTCCTAAGTGACATATACCGGCAAAGGCTTGCTCTCACTTCAGCGAAGGAGGTTTCCTAAAAATGCTCAGCGTTATCGTTACCATGTCACTTTTCTTGGAGGCGGACACCACGGTTTCTCGCACAATGTCAGTATTCAATAGCAAAATAAGTAGTGCATCTAAAGTTGTATAAACTGCAAGTGAGGGAGGCAATCCGTTAGATCTCAACCTGCAATTTAGTTTCATTGGTCATGGAGTGGTAAACTCCCCAAGAGAAGAAACGAGACAGCGGCTAATCACAAGTGTTTGAATAAAGTAGGCAAAAAATCTTGCAGTCATAAAATTGAAGACAGCCAAACTCGTAGGTGTCGCCAAAACGGCTTCTGTCGGCAAAATATTCCAACTGCTACCACCGAATTTGTAACAGTTGGCTCACACCTTACAAGGGAAGGGCACCTGGTTGCAGCAGGCCTTTGAGGTGTGCACGTCGTGGAATGCAGCTCCAAAGGCCTATGTTATATCGTTACTACCAAGGGGTGAGCGATGGCGTGGAGAACAGACACAATTCGTGGCGGGACCGTATTAGACTCTCACGGAGCTTACGTTCCTATAACTAGAGGGCCTATGGAGAGGGAATTCTGGAGAGCGAAGTTTGCGCGGTCTGCCGCTAGCGATGCGTTGCTGTCATAGCATCGCTTGTGCCCACCCCTCCTCCTCCTTAGCTAGGGATGTCGGCTCATCGCTGAGCTCAGCACAGCGTCCGCTCGCATCGCTAGCGATGCTAGCACAGCACCTTCCCCCTTTTTCTTTTCTTCTTCTTCCTTTTCAAAGCGATGAGTGTTGGCATCGCTTGTCGCTCTTTCCTTCGCTTCACTCGGGGCGAGCGATGGTACAATATAGGCCAAACGCTGATCCTAAGTACGTATACTACATCCGCAGCGGAGACGGAGATGTGGATTCAGTATTTTTCAGAGTTGCTGAACTCCTCCCAGTTGCCAATTGTGAGACCATCATCTAACCCATCATCTTTCCGTTGACCACTGAAAGACCAGCAGAGCTTACGCATAGTAGAATGAGGTACGAGGCAGCACCTACCACAGGTTAAAATGCGAGGCTGAGCTATGGTTTGAGCTAGCGCGTTATATACACGTATCCCTTCTTGTGCTTGATCTTGCAACCTTGTTAGGGTCAATGGAATAAATGCCGAATGTCAAGTGCTTTGGGCGCCGATGTTTGAACGTCGATCCCCAGAATGTTTTGAAATTATTGAAGCAATTAACATGTTTGGGTTCTCCATAAGCCAGCTGATGGCACTCCTTAAGTTGCGTCAGCCGTGTAATGTCTTCAGGTGGTCTAGAATGGAGGGTGGGGTTATTTAGGTAGACAAAGGACCTGAGATAGTTACCGGCAGCCTTACTGGTCTCTACCTTCTTGTCAAGGGATGAGGCACGAAGATGTCACGGCTTCCTTTCTTATACTGCCGATATGTGGACGATTGGTCACCGTATGTGACACGCGAGGGATATGAACAAATGTTTGGAGATTATGTACATATGGTCCGAATGCATCACGCTCACAAAGTAGAGCCTTGCGCGGGAACCGCCTTCATTTCCTCAATGGTCAAGTTCAGTTGACAGGGAATCGCTACGTTGCCAAGTGGTAACGAAGAAACAGCAACAAAAAGACAGTTGCCATAGTCTGTCGGCCGACCCAGATCGAACGAAGAAAGCGGTCTTAAGGCGTATTTTATGTACGGCAGTTAGTGTGTACAGAATAAGGGGATTAGAATGAGTCCCTGGAGGTACCTCGAGAAACAGCCGCTCTCAACGCCTATGCTCTCCATAAACCCTAATCCAGGACCAACTGAGAGTGGTCTAAAAAACAGACGACACCATTTCAGAAAATCCCATTTTTGGTGCCGTTCTTCTTCAATGTTGTGAGCACTTCTATGCGGAAGTGAATAAGGTTATCTGGGTTAGAAAGTTCGATGACTGATTGCCACCTGACAGCCTTAAGACCGAGCTAGCTTGCAACATCTTCATCATCTTCTTCAGCGAAGGTCCCCCTTAGCGGGGGGGGGGGAGGGTCCCCTCTTCTATGGTATGGTGACGCCAATCCACGCGCCAAATGCGTGATCGAGGTGGATAGCAGCGTTCTTCAGTTCCACTTGAAACAATCCAAAAAACAATGAAACAACAAAAAACAATGAAACAATGGCTCGACCCACCTCTGGGCCGTCTTGCGGGAAGATCTTTGTTAAGGCCAATCTTTTGAACAGTATCATCATTAGCGCGAAGAAAATGGTCCTTCCACCGAAGGCGGGCTTTAGGTAATTTGACAACAATTTGAGCGACACCGAGTCTTTGATTTAGTCCACGTTCGACGGTTTTATAGATCGTCGATTTAAGCCGTTCAGGAGTCCTGTCGCATGGAGCGCCTGTTATTGGGCACCATGTTTACCACGCTGCGCTCACACTTGAGTTCACTTCGAACGTCAGACTAAAATCAGACGCGATTGCAGACCCAAGGTATCTGAAAAGTATCCTCCGTACCAGGAATGGGCGGAATTTCTGTTTTCTGTTTTCTGATTTTCTGGCCATTTTGGGAATTTCTTTCTGCTTTCTGTTTTCTGGGAAAATGGCCAAAAAAACTGGCCAGAAAACAGAAAATAGAGCTGAGAGCGAAAATATGTCATGGAAATCCAATAAAAAGAATCCAAAAAGTATAGAATCACGAGTTTCTACCTATTCTAGAGTATTCTAAATTTTAAGCCTGTACGTTTTTGGATGTGTTCGTGTAGAGATTGCGCCATGCACTCGTGTACTATGCCGCTTTGTACGCTTGATGGATTGTGCAAACGCCGCTGACGTGGAGTTCCTTCATAGGACATTTAGACTTTCATAATTTGGCTTCGTTCTCTTTTTGATTTTAACTGTAGATTGGACCATATACGATTACTTACAACTTTAATAGAGGCTACAAAACTAGTGTTCTGAGGACATTTAATTGTCTACATATTAACTAACGGTTTGTCCTGTAGTTGCTGTGAATTGGATTATTCTCGTCCTTCGGTTTAAGAATTGAAAAATGTTGGCCGGTCACCCCCAATGATCGCTTCCTGCGGAGCCATTGGCGAAGCTGCTTTTACATTTCTGAACCTTGCTCAGTTTTAGGTTGCCAAAAACCTTTGATTTCTCTGAGATGTACATGTATATTACTGATGTGATACAGTAATGATACATGAAAATTTTCTCTATTACCTGAATCATCTGTCGTCCCACTGATCACCTAGTTGTTCGAGCGGGCACCGCAGCGTCTCCGTTCGTCCCTGTCGCGTGCCAGAGTGCTCCAATGGATCCTCCTCGCTGGAGGGGCACGAAGAGCGTCATATCGTTCGTTCAGGGCTTTCACGAGGAAGTCTGAACAACACGATGGTGGGCATTCTGGAGTTCTCTTGACATCCCGCGGAATCCAGTCGGTGACGGCTCTCATCCAACGGGTGAAGCGCATTACATGGCCGGCCCACCTAATTTTCGGCGACTTGGCCCATGCGGCGTCTCGGATCATCGAACGTCGACGAAATTCGGGACTTCGGAGTCCCTATCTCACTCGAGTAAGTCGTGTCACTCCGAGCATCTTCATCTCGATTCTACGCTGCCGACGCTGGTCGCATGGGGCATAAGGAGCTTGTCTATTCCTCATGAACATCGCCTTTGTGAGACTCATCTGCAGTCCAATGTTACCACATACACGATCGGCCAGCATTCGCTCTGCCTGGCTGATGCTCGGTGTTATGAGCACGGTGTCGTCAGCGAAGTGAATATGGCGCAGCTGCTTACCGTCGACTTTCATTGCTTTCCTATTCTAGTTCGACGTTTTGAGGGTGGCGCTGAAGTGCTCGGGGATATATTATCCTCCTGCCGAACCCCTCTCTTCACGTCGGTGACGACATAGTTGTAGATTGGTGAAATCTTGGTCGTAAATCCACTGTGCAGCTTTTGAGCGACACTGATGTACTGACGATGAGTATGAACGCCCTGAGTGAGCAGTGCTTCGATGACCACTTCAGTTTCGACAGAGTCGAATGCCTACTTCAGGTCGACGATCGTAAGGCACTGCGGCAGCTTGTACTCTCACGATATTTCGATGAGCTTCGTAATGGTATGTATGCGGTCGATCATGCTGAATCCTCTCCGACAACATCCTGGTTCCTATGGCTGTCATTCGTCCAGCGTTCTGCTGATCCTATTCAGTATGACTCGAGTGATCAGCTTGTAGACTACGCACATCAGGCAGATCGGGCGATTGTTGCTAATGTTGTGCACTCCTCTGTACAGCAAGGCGGTTCTGCTGATCTTCCTCTGAACATTAATATGAAATGTAGATATGGGAAGAATTAATAATAATAATAATGTGATAGAGAGTGACCTTGTTCTATAGTTTCTATGCATTCAAGAAAGCACGTCCTCACAAAAACTGTTGTGCTGACTGCCCCTGCAGTCGCAATCTCATATTGTTCTGTGATATATCAAGCCAGTACACAACGCCTTTATGTCGCTAAGGAGCAACTAGGTTATGTAAAGTGCATTATTGATTTGGCCTGAAAACTTTCAGCAGCGCGAAAACTAGATCACTTACAAGATGAGGTCTGGCCGGAGAACGAGACGAACTAGAATACAGGTACTAGCGCAGCCATTAATACTCAAAGAATCTCTGCACAGCTCTAAAGCTGAGATATGTTGGGATAGATCAGGCAATGGAGTTGAAACATAGTCAATGAGCCTTTATCGTGTTAGTTACTCTAAAAGACCTCACAATAGTTAATATTGGACCACTAATCTGTCGAATTGTCTGTTTTATGATTACACCTACATTTTGGATTGTATCATTGTGGCTTAGACCGCCATAATATGAATTTTAATATGAATGTGGTGAGTAAAAATAGTCATTTATTTCTCTTTTTTATACGTCTTTCCAGCCCCAACCTTTCAAGAACGAAAGCATTTATTTTTCAGAGAAGCGCTCGCAGTATTGCGATTATTGTTGTAATCGTTAGGGCGTTAGCTGTGAAACGGAGCTGATGAGTAATGTCTCTAACTTCAAATGTCGAGATTCCTGGGATCTATGAGTCAAGATTTACAATTTATGATTGTTTTGAATTTGAAGCGTTCTAAGTTTTTTTATAATCCCTTGCAAGACTAAAACACTGACCTCAGGTTACATCTCTAATCATTTAAAAGCACTTGTTACTGGAAAAATGAATGTTTGGGTGGAGCAATTAGGTCGTACGATAATTTCGACACTTTTGTTGTGTGTTATCTGATTTTCTGTTTTCTGGCGTTTTTGGCTTTCCTGTTTTTTGACAAAAGCGATTTTCTGTTTTCTGTTTTCTTTGAAAATTTCAAAATTTCCGCCATCCCTGTTCTCTACCCTACGCCGACCAGGCTTTGGCATTCAGGGATAGACAAAAATTTTGAAAATTTTCCCAGAAAACAAAAAATCGCTTTTGTCAAAAAACAAAAATCAGAAAGCCAAAAACGCCAAAAACAAAAAATCCAAAACAAAAAACACAAATTTTGAAGTTATCATACGACCTAATTATTCTACATAAGGATCCATTTTTTTCAGTAGCAAATGTTTTTGAAAAACTAGAAATGTGGTCGGGGACAAGCGTTTTGACTTGCAAGCGTTTATAAAAATTTCTAGTGCGCTCCAAATTCAATACAATGAGTAAATCGTAACTCTTGACTCAAAAGTACTAGGAATGTCGACATTTGAAGTATGCAACGTCACTCATCGGCCTTCTCTCACGGCTAACGCCCCAATTAATGGTCGCACTAGTAAGAAACCGGTCTTTCGGAGTACCGAACACGATGAAGCCTCACTGGCCACTGTTTGCATGTCCATTGCTTGAGTTTATATAGTTCATAGCCACCTCTCGCAACATACTCTATGGCTGCGCATAGATTTGTTGAGTATTACTGACAGCGCCAGAATCTATGCCTGTATGTAGTCCTTGTTGTTATTCGAGACAACCTTTCCTAGTAAGTAGCCTAGTTTCCGCATAGCTGAAAGTTTTTAGTTCAACTCACCATCCAGCACCTAGTTAGTCCTTGGCAAACTAAAGGTGTTGTGTACTGGCTTTATATTTCATAAATCAACGCGAAATTGTGGCTGAAGGGGCTCTCAGAACAGTTGTTGTTGTTTGACGATGGTTGTACGATCTGTTGGTAGTCTACAAGCCGTTCACTCGAGTGATTACTGATACACTGAATGGGATTAGCAGAACAGAACGGATGAAGGACTGCCATGCGAACAATACGGATTTCGGAGAGGATTCAGCACGATCGACCAGATACAAACCGTTACGAAGCTCATCGAGGTATCGCGAGAGTACCATACTTATGCTCGAATAACCCATTTGAATAAGCATTTCGATATAAAATAAAACTAAAAACCTCGTGCTTAACTAGGAAGGGGTCCGTTATGTGTTGCTAACATTCTTCCTTCTGAGCTGTGGTCTATCGTATCTATCATGCAGCCTCATACTCTTCATTCAAAATCGAATATTTTAAAAAACCGCGTTTTTCGAATGTATTCGCATTTGAATAATCAGAAAAAACACGTTTTTCGATTATATTCGATTTCGAATGCTCGAAAATTTTCAGTATTCAAATATTCAACATTTTTTCGAGAGCATAAGTATAGAGAGTACAAGCCGCCGCTGCGGCTTACGTTCATCGACCTGAAGAAGGTAATCGACATTGTCGAAGCTGAAGCGATCATCGAAGCGCTGCTCACTTAGGGTTACCCACTCAGTACATCAGAGTACTTCGAGAGCTGCATTTACGGCCAAGACCTTGCCATTCTACAACGACGTCGTCATCGACGTGAAGACAGAAGTTCCTTTATCTGGGTCGCGAAGTCAACATGGCCAGCGAACTTGCGCCGGAGCTGGTCAGGAGGAAACGAGCGGCTTGGGGAACTTTCAAGAACGTCGAGGGAGTCGCGAAGAAGACGAAGAACGTCCGGCTCCATGCCTACCTATTCGGCTTCACTTCTATTCCTGTGCTAACATACGCTCAGAGACCTGAGCTGTACGAAAGCAGGATGAACACGCCATCAGCGTCGTACAGCAGGGAATGGAGAGCACGATGCTCCCGTGGGAGACGAACTTCGTCTAAGTTGGAAGATCAGAGACGCTATCGTATACTCCCATCGAAAATTAGGTGGACCGGCTATGCAATGCGCTTCGCAGACACCCCTGGATGAGAGCCGTCACCGACTGGATTCCGCGGGATGACAAGAGAACACCAGGACGCGCACTAACGCGTTGGTTGGACTTCTTCGTAAAAGTTCTGGACGCTCTTCGTGTATCTCGAGCAAGAAAGACCCATTGGAGCACTCTGGCACGCGACAGGGACGAGTGGAGACGCCACTGACGCTCGCTCGAGCAACTCGTTGATCTAGAGGACGGAAGATGATACAGGTGACACATGAATAATTTCGTGCATCACTACCGTATAAATACATCAGCGAAATCAGAGGTTTAAATATTCGATAGGTTACACAATGTGCTTTACTACATATCATTTTGAGGTGATCGGAGAAGTCCAGCTTATTGTGATATTTGAACCCGACATCTGTGATCGTTCCAGACTTAGCTATTGTGACTCCGTCTAGAGTGTATGAAGGAGATGTACAGCCTCGACCAATTCGTAGATAATTTGTTTTTCCTAGACATAACGAAAGCTGCCATGTTTTATACCAGCTGGGACACTGTCGATTCCATTTTGCAAGAAGGAGGGTCATCTTCCCGAAACTCACAGTAAATCTTGGGGTCATCAGCGAATTGGATACAATGATTCTAGTTTTCTTAAATACCAGTGGGAGATCAGATTTTTAAATGTTGAACAAAATAGGGGAAAGGTCTGCCCCTTGAGGAACTCCGCTAATAACTTTCCTAGACAAAACGTTTTTGATTTTAACCTGAAACGTTCTGTCAATGAGGTATTCACAGTGCCACTTTTCAAGGACAGGGTGAAAACCCAATGATTTAATTTTATGAGTTAATTTCATAAGACTAAATCGACTGAACGCTTTAGATAAATCAAAATAAATAATGTCGCAACACTTTTTATCATCTGGCAGGTTTGTCCAGTCATTAAGGCATTCGATTGGATTCGTTTCCATTGATTTCCCTAATACAAAGCCGTGTTGAGATTCAGGAATAATTTTATTTTTCTCCAAGTGTTCAACGATGAACCTCTTAACAATTTTTTCGAAGACTCTGCAGAAATATGGCGTAACACTGACCGACCTAAAGTTATTTGGAGTGCTTGCAGGCTCTTTTTTCAGAATCCGAGTAATAAACGAATGGTTCCACCGAACGGGTGCCTCAATGTCCATTAAGGATTAGTTGCTAATGTATGCCAGAGGTTTGGCAATAACATGGGAAACCTTTAGAATAAAGTAGATTGGGAGGAATTCAGGTATCATTGAGCAAGAATTTTTGCCAAGGGTGATCTACTCAAAATTACCTCTTTTTGAACCCATGGAAAGGTCTGCATGTAGCTTGAAATGTCCGATTTAAAATATGGCAGCTTCGAATCGTTTTTTTCGTCGGTAAAATTTGACGGCTAAGCGGTTTGCTTCGTCAGCATCTGCTACCGCTTTTCGATCACCTTTTACCAACGCGCTGACCCTTAGGTTTAAGCTTGAGATTCAACAATCTGTAGAAGCAGTGTTTCTGACCAGCATTTAGACTCGTTTCTCGATATTACAGTTGTATTTTTCTAGTTTATTTGAAAATTTGGGCGAGAACTCTTTATACTCGTTCCAGTTGTGGGCCGTGCAAAACTGGCGAGCTTTATTAAATAGGCAGAAGCGACGTTCATATATGTTTTGCAAGCATTGGGGCAAACATGATTTACCCGCTGCTACTTTTCCCCAAGGTATAAAGATTTCTATGACATGATGTAAAATGGTCAGGAACATTTCATATTTGTCATTAACCCTGTAAACCGTATCGAGTGATTTCCTCCACATAACTGAGGCAAGGTATGCACATATTCTGTCATAATCTCCTTTGGAAAATGCCTCTTGTAAATGATTATCGGTTTATGAATGGAGATCGTTAGCTTTAATGATATACTAGCACGGTCGCTGTTACGAACCGGTGGGGCAATGGTAACGTCACTTATCAGATATTCACTGTTGCAGATAAGCAAATCAAGAGTGTTCGAGCTTCTGGTTGGATCTTTTATGTACTTCAGAAACTCATGTAAATTCAAAAATTCACGAAATGGCTCATAAGATGTGTCACCGCAGGGGCCGATTGGATTCAAAGTAATATATGGCATGTTGAAGTCTCCCTCCCACAATAGCCTTATTGCAGGAGACGAGGTCGCTCAGAGTATCGATTAATTGGTTCGTCATTGCCGATGAACAGGACGAGGCCCTGTAAAATGCTATTAGCCTAAATTGTTCTGTTGAGCTGAACACATCTATCGCAAGAATCTCATACCCTTCGGCAAAACTTTCTGAAATAGTCTTATCATATGAAAGTGCATTTCTTATGATAAGATTTTTTCAGAAAAAAAGCTTGAGCTTTTGCTAGTATTGCCACGCCTCCTACCTCCCGCCTTAACCCTTCGCATCGTACTCGTACTGTCTGGAATTCTCCGCTGATTTCAGCAAGTAGGGAGGAGATTGTGAGTTTTTGCTAATGCCATGTTTCAGCAAAAATGTTGATATCAAAATGCGTTCCAACAATATGTTCGATATACTTTGAATTTTTCGGCATGGATCTAACGTTGGAGTAAAAACGATTCATAAATGAACAAGATTGAAAGGCACGCTTTAGTTTAAAGAGTTGCTGGAAGGGTGGACAGTTAAGCTACCAGGAGCGCGGACCCCGTCCCATGCCGTGACATCCACATTTTGTGAGGATGAGATGCCATTAGGTTTATCCGCTACTATACCAACCCGCGCTGCCCTCAGTTCCTGTCTACGCACCGTCTCAGCCTGGGTTAGTGATTCCCTAAAGAATATTACCCTAACCGAAAAGAAGCGAAGCCACGGAGCTTTCCTCACTGCCAATTTTTGGTGATACATAGACGGCAATACCACTTTTAACAACCGAGTCGACCCGTGCTTCGGACGACTCATGCGATAAAGCGCTGTCGGGAAGCATTCAACACTTAGGTAAGATAGCACATCCATAACACAATGGATGTCATGCTGTAAACGGTGTATTACCACCGGAGCGTGACTTACTTCCTTTCTAGTCGTATCTATTACCTTCTAACCGATCCGAGAGTGACGGAGGGCTTGGGTGGTCCAGTGGGAAACCGCCGGACCAGGACACGGTTGAGAGTGCATGTGTGAACCAGCGTCCCCACCGACTGCGTTACTCGCGCATCATCAACAACATAGCACATATCCATATTCATTATGGGAAGGATAAAGCCCTGACTCGCTCATCGACTGACCACCAGAAGTCATTCTAGCATTCAAA
Organism: Heligmosomoides polygyrus bakeri; assembly: GCA_947359475.1. Taxonomy (NCBI): domain Eukaryota; kingdom Metazoa; phylum Nematoda; class Chromadorea; order Rhabditida; family Heligmosomidae; genus Heligmosomoides; species Heligmosomoides polygyrus. The sequence continues at coordinate 52,278,827 of OX375865.1, forward strand.
TATTCTACACCCTCCCGGGCATCCCGTAAAAGAATGCGTGGAGCCTCCAAAAAGGGATTGAGCAACGCCGTTCCTTATCTATATTTTATTGAATGTGGCACATCAATAGCAAAGAGTTCAGAGGTTTTAATAGTCAAAGCGTCAGCAAAGCAACAATATATCTTTATCATGTGGAAAATCTCAGCAAAGTTCTAACGTCTCGCAACTATTAAGCTTCTTTAACTCCTAGGTAGCTCACACAACCATTTCGCAAACATTTACCTCTTGGAAAAAGCTGGTCCATCCGCAAACTTCATAAAAGGAAAAGCGGAAATTGACACAATAGGGAGCATTTATCTTTGCCTTGTGAACTACTACAAGAAAAAAAAAGAGAGAGAGAGAGAGAGAGAGAGAGAGAGGGAGGGAGAGAGAGTGAGTGAGAAAAGGTCTTTGTAGCAATTGGTTGTCATCGCTCAACACCATCGAATAACAAATAGGTTGATATACTGGAGAATATCTGTAGGAGGAAAACACTGAGTCGTCGCCTAGGAAGCCGGCTCAGAAGATTGGATGACAACGGTGATAAATAAGAGCGTATTTCAGTAGGTGATGTGTCATATTAGTCGATTTTCTGGACTGGGAGCGAAGATGCACTTGAGGCGCAAACAAGGTGCTCTGAGGAAACTCGTCGTTCCGCCGCCCTTACTTCAATCCTTTACGAGTTTACGAGTCTTTTCTGAAGCGAAGAGCTTCAAGCAATAACTGAATTGGCAACGATTGAACATTGGAGACCCCCCCCCCCCCCCCCCGAAGCATTTTTTCAGTGTTCGCCTGTGGCTTGGGATCAACGACTTACAGCAATTAAACGGAGAAAATACGGCCGAAATGCTTGATAGCGCAGCTTATCAAGCGATACGGTGAAACATTCCACCATATCGCGTTTTAATAAGCCGCGCTATCAGGAATTTCGGCTGTATTTTCTTCGTTAAATTGCTGTAAGCGTTGATGAATCCGTCCCCTGGATTCAACTGTTTCGCTTCGGATCCTGTAATCAAAGGAGGTTGTGTAGCTTGTTTGTAGCTTGCCGCAGGTTAGACAGTTTAGACTACTGCGAGTTCCGTAAGGCACAACCTTTTTGGTTGCTGCCATGACATTCGATGTTTTACATTCATCAAAAAGCGTTATACTATTAAATGCGCTTCAGAGCTGCCAGGTTTAGGAGCACTTTTAAGAACAAGCCAGCCGACCGAATGAGCTTAATGATTTTGTGATATTTTTGAGAAAAAATAATAAATTAAATTTCGTTTTGAAGTTCAACAAGGCATCAATCATTATTGTATTGAAAGGGGAAATCGAAAACTTGTCGCTCGCTCGTCGCAATTTTTATTTGACTGATAGCATAAGTGCTGCTCACATGAAATATCATCAAATATCATCGTAAGCAGCACTTATACTATCATGAAACATTAAAGTGAGGATATCTGTGTTCCTTACAACTGTTTTTATTTTTTGCGTCGTTGGAATGCGCAAAACTCCGTGCAAGCAGAAATTTTGCTATCTATCGAATAAAAATCTCGACGTCTTAGACAAGGGCATTGCACAATCTCTTCTTTTAGCACTAATAACGGCCGCTTTCCTACTCCGTACAAAGGCTTATACCATTATTTCTCCTCAAAGGCAAGAATTTTATAAATTTTCGTGTGAAGATTTAAGTTCAAAGAAAGTTGTACTAAAATTCTCCTTAAACAAAAAATTCTCTAACCTTTTGGGAAAGTCTAGTTTAATGTGGAAAGAGCTCGTTTCGATTTCGAAGATGTTCACTTTGATATCAGAAACATCAAGTTTGTTAAGATGAATGTCCAATTTCCCGTTAAAGTGTCAAATCGATTTGAAAAGTGTTCATTTCGACGTGAAAATGGTGTACATTTCTTCACGTCGAGCAGGATCTGTAGAGAAAACCACATGAAACATCGACGATTTTAATGTCTGCACCCCCACTGCAATGCACTAATTAACGGAGCACTTTATCCCAGGGGTTGACGAGAAGCTCGAAAGATGCTGCTGACTTAACAAGAACGTGGTTTCCAATGGTTGAGTTGCTAAATTTTTAAGCACAGTCGCAAACCTACAACGCCGTGTACGGCGGCACTAAAAGCCAGGCACATTCGTTTGACCGAAAATGCGAACGCCATTTATGTAGTTGGAGTTTGTCACCTAATCGTTGAACGTGCGTGTGCGTACACTGAAGATTGTTTGTAAATTGTATTTGAAGAAGTAACGTTGGGTAACAGAAACCTTAGCGTGCAGTGCACTAGGCCGATACTGTCACACAAACATAAGTATACTATTCCAGCGTGCTTCTCTGAGCTGTTTACCAAGATTGTTAAACAGGCTTTACTTCGGCTGACGTTTCGGCGTCTTCGCCTTCTTCGGAGCCTAGAAAAGTCGAGAATATTAGTCAAACTATCCCCCAAACGCCATTTCATCCTACAGAATAGTGTTCTCAAGACAGCTAGAGTAAAGGACCGATGTACCAGGTCAGCGTATCAACTAACCTTCCAGGTGAGTGCCGATGAGCACCACCAGTCACCCGTGGATGGAGATAGACGTGGGTGAGTGAGTTTAGCCCCGGATACCACCCGACTTAAATACCCTGCAGGTCAGATCAGATTGATCAAAGCCCACAGAGCTCGACAAAGAATGCCAGTTCCTGGGTTAGTTCCTGGGAATGCCAGTTCGCTATGCACTCGTCTTTGCGGTTGACCTGTGGATTTCTGGCCGCTATCCAAAGCGCCTCAAGTGTCCTGCGTGCTGAGACGCTTTCACTCGCTAAGATGAAGACGGACACTTGGAACATGGCGCCATAGTGGCATCGGACCCTGTGCTCTCCTCACGGAGTTGACACATTGGGTTTCTTGAAGCCATCTAGATGCTCCCTGACTCTAACACACAACGGTCTACCCGTTTCCCCTATGTACTCTTGCCCGCACATTCTACGTGACATGAGGTATACCACCCCAAATGTCATGCAGTCTCCCTCGTTACCGCTAGGGCAAACTACGCAGGATGGAGTGGAACACATCCGATCTGATTCGGTTCAGGACCAACTGCCCCTTCAAGTTCGTGGGAGGCACCTCGACCACCCTCACCACTTCTTGGAGATCCGCTTAGCGAACGCACGCGCGGATCTCTGCGCTCACTTCGTCTGAGATAAAAGGCACGCAGAAGGGTATTTTTCCCCGCTCTCCCTCACGGCGATCCATGACGCTGGGTCGTTCTCCCTCTTCTAGGGGTACTATTAGCTGGGTACCCGTTGACTTCTGCAATATTTTGTGCCATTTTTAAAGACAGCAGCTTTTGCTCCTTATCCGACGAAGTGGCAATGGCTGTCCGGAACATATTTTTAATAATGCCCTTTTTAGTGTTAGAGGGATGGGCAGAGCAACAAATGAACAAGGATGTTCTTGCTGCTGAGTTTCCGATACCATCTAGTCTTCATTTCTCCGTGAGAGAAATACACCTGTACATTGAGGAAGGCTAACCAATTTTCTGTAGGCGTTTCGCGTGTAAGCTATATATGCTCGGACTGTTGGTTCAACAGTTCGAAGCATGTGTCCATCTTACCCTGAGTAGAACACATCACGAAACAGTCGTCAACATACCTACAGTAAATAATTGGCATACGTTCAAGCACAGGTTTCTCCACTTTTGACATGAAGACTACCGCAAGGACAGGAGCCAGCCTCTGCCCCACAGCAAGCCCTCGAATTTGACTATAATAATCACCTAACCACCTGAATATGTCACATGATAAGCACTCTTTTACCAACGTCATTACCTGAGCTATACTCAGGCCGTAAAGATTAACGCTTGCATGGTGTTCTGAAAGAATTTCAGGTATCGGCTTGTAAGGCGTCTCCTCTGGACACGTTGGTGTACAACAAGCTAACGTCAAAAGACTCCATAACATATCCATCCTCCATCCTGCTTTCACGAAGTTTGTAGAGGAAATCATTTGTGTTGGTCAGGTGGGAAGGTACAAATCTGAGCAGTTGCACCAGAACTAGGTTTAGCAACCAAGAAATGCGATCGGTCGGACCACCGACACCACTTATAATTGGTCTAACCTTAAAGGTTCTTGGATCATCGGTAGTAGCACCCTCCGGTGGCAACTTATGGGTTTTAATAAGAGCATATAACACAGAACAAATCGGCATGTCACATCTCAAACGTGTTATTATGCTCTTCGGGAGGTTTGCCGACTTCGCAATCTCGGTCCACTTCCTGCTTAGTCGGCGCTACTGTCTTGCAAATTCCTCCTTGGTACTAGGAATATGGATCGTTTGATCTTCGAGGTGTAATTTCGTGATAGCCCTGTCCACCGTTTGAGAGTGTACAACGAACTCTCCGCCCTTGTCACTGACTGTGATTCTTATTGCACCGGAGGACACTAGGTCCCGTATTTCTCTCAGACCGCATTTCTGAGCAACAGTCAGATTACTTGCTATACTTCTTCCGGCTATTCGGCGTAGCACGGTCAGCACGGACGTGGCAAACACACGGAATTTGGTATCTACCGTGCTATTGGGCTCCTGTGACCCGAGATACGTAATGGGAAAAGGTGGGGGCGGGATTGTAGAGCTACTTACAACACCTTGCCCATGACCGCGTGTATCGGAAAAAACAAAAAATGTAAGAACGTGAGGGTAAGGGCAGTCGCGGTACATAATTGATATGTTCAATACCGAGGGCTAATAGTTTTGCTGGAAATCATTGGGTAACCAAATCGCTGGCTACAGTAGAGGATAACAAAGCGAAACCCAAAACACGTTGCTCTACAGGAAGGGTCCAAGCACATAAACAGGTCCACAACCAGTCAAGCAAGCGGCGCTCTATGCCGGATGAATGCACGGGCAATCCCATTAGGGAGTGCAAGATGCTGGACTTCCTCCTTCTTCCTTTTTAAATTAAGTTGCAGAGCGTTTCTGCGCAACTATCTGGGGAAGGGTCACGTCCAGGCGGATGTCTGAACGGCGAAAATGAATACGACTTCGAGAATCTTCAGCATTCAAATAGTTGCAAACCATGTCTTATTTCGGCTATCCTTGCTCGAACCTACCGAGTTAGAACATTGGAGATTTACTACAAAGTCACCCAGCTACATACAACTGCAAAATATCGAATAGGCAAAAAATGATAAAAGCACTGCTTCTTGTACACAAGGTCAGGTTTCCGATTCTTTAGTGATGTATTTAGTATTCTTGGGTTTTTTCTGCATATTCAAAGTTTAGAGGCTATTGATTGTCCTCTGATCAGTCTATTATTGTTCAAAAAAATGTATTAGGCCTTTTCGTAAGTGTTCCTCACGAAACATTTTTTTTTGACTGAGGGCGGTTAAAGGTATCTAACAACACAGGAGCATCAATCCAAGTGCGCGCCTTCGGCGCCAACACACTTCTGCCACTTCTCCAGTGACCATTATCTGGCCAGAAAACGAGCACGGCGACAGCGACACATCGGCTCTGCAAAAGCACAGTCGGGATGCGTGTGTGTGGAGTCTACCAGCTTTTCTTCGTTTCTTGCCAGCTCCCTTGAGATGTAAATGATCGTCCCACGGCACAATCAAAACCGCGGAGTAGGTGGCAAAGGTTGGGTCTCTTCAGCCGATTCAATGGCTGCACTTCCACCGACTACGGCCGAACAGCAAAAGGCCAGCTAATTCATCTTCGTGCTCATCAAGCCCATCGAAACATCGAACCTCAACGAGCCTTTGCCATCCCTTTGCATGATACTGCTCCTGTGCATCATACGCCTGTATGCTTTCAGAAGACCAGCAGTCTTTGATCGAGCGACAGTGCGACAAACCACTGCAAACTACTCACTGAAAATTCGCGAAAGAAAATTCTCACGTCCATTTCAGCTTCGATATCTGTTTAGGATGCTCTTGCCTTCTCATCACCATTGGACGAGATCACACGTTTCTTTTAAATCCATATGTTTAGAGAAGCGACAATTCACCTTTGCTGACAACCATACTGAGAACGCGAATAGCGCCGTCGAGTGAGTGCCTCACGTGTGACGTGCGTATTATAAATATGATAGTTTGAGGAGAGCAACTTCGAAAGCAACATGTCACAAAATGTCTGTTGATTGCAGTTGTTGTGGATCTCCTTCTCAATATTTCTTATCACGCCTTGTAGTGCTTCTAGTCTAGTAATCAGGTGCTGCAGTAATAATGCGTTGAGGAATGTGATCACAGAATCTCCCCGTATTACTCTGTTTTCTAGGAAATTAAAGGCAACTATGTATTGATGGCAGCAGGTCCAATATTTCTCCGAACTTGCTAGCGATGTAGCAACGGTATAACGTGCTTAAAAAACTTAAGGTTGCAGATCGCATAGTCTACCGCTTATAGTGAAATTTCATATTGGACAGGGTCAAAGTGGAAGCGGATCCACTAAGTCGTATTATCAGCGACGTTGATGTTACCCATGCAACCGTAACAAAAGTATTAACAAACCAGAAATTCAATCACTATACATTAATACAGTCAAAAGACACGAAAAACCAAACCTTGCAATCGTTTCGTTCAGTAAATTTCAAAATTTCAGTCGATTGGTACCTCACGCACTGACCCAGTGCAACCTGAATCGCTTGGCCGACCAAGCTTGCGATACAAATGCTGGGAGCTTATTTCGAGAGCAACGTTATGCCTATAGCACTATCACCGTTGAGAAAAGAACATAACGCTGATCAACAAGAAGACTTCTTCAAAGGCCTGTGACTACCAGGTACCGAACTTCGGCCAGGATAAGGTGGACAGGTTCACACCCCGTCTTTGACCCTTCATCCTATGACTTGAGCATGTATCTCTTAAGCTGATGGACCTTAACTGATAGAGGTAACAACATGCTGAGCCCACCTGATTTTCTCAAGCTATGTTATACCGATGTTTTGTTGCGATCAAGACTCTTGCGCCAGGCGGGACTCAAACCCGCACCTTCCACTGACCGTAAGGGATGCTCAATGCCATTACACCACAAGCGCTGTTTGATCGAACGCATCATCCACACCTCATGAGACCCATCAGCACTCACCGGTATATCGGGATGAGCCGGCCGCTGATACCTGCATGAAACCAATTCAGCTGAAGGCTCTGGTGGACATGATTCGAGTCATTTTATAGATGATTCACCATCAGAAGCCGTTGCCAGCCCCAGGTCGCCTGTGTTTGTAGCGAGGACTTATGTAGTTTCGGCGCTCCTGCCTCTTAGCGCAATCTTGTGAAAGCGTCACGTGCGGCTGCGCTTTGCGCAATTTAGCGGATTTTCTTACTAGGAGGGTCTCGCAACGTGCAGTGCACAAAGACATGTCAAAGACTTGATCTCAGGGCTCGATTTCTCGTGGAAAACGCGATTGATGTAACACAATTCAAGCCGCCAGCTAACGACAAGAGATTCTTCTAGAAGGGTATCATCGCTATGGACTGCGATGGTGTGAGGAGGGATAGTAACTGAAGTGACGCACAGTGAGACCTTATCACTCAAGTATCCACTCATAGAAAAAGAATCTGCCTGGAAACAATTGAAAGCGCACCGTAGATGCATGGGGCTCTGTCCAGGTCCACAAGCTCGCACGAGACTTCATCAAGTAGGTTATGCAGAGCATCGTGGAAGAGAGTGACAGGATGAGAGGTATGCAGTTTGTTTTGCACGTGGAAATGCGAACATAACATCATTCATTCAATCATCGCTTCTAATTCATGTAACATGCGGAATGAATGACATGCGCTCCCAGTGGCGCTAGAGAAGGAGAAATCAGTCGCGAAAAATTCCAGGTAGCTACCTACCTACTAAGGCGCTCCTCCATTAGAACTTCTAACACTAGGTCTTGCGCGGTCAAGGCTTGGCATCGTTGAAAGCTGGATTGCGCCTCATAGCGGGAGGTTTTGCGTAACACCAAAATGGTTCAAGGCTCTACCATGATTCAGAACGGCTATCCAAACAGTTTAGTACTCTTCTTGCATCTGAGGATCAGTGACTAGGCTTAAAACTAAAGCAATAGGGAACTAAAGGGTATACTTGGATAAAAAAGCTTATTCCGCTCTACCCTTTGAAAGAAATCTGCGGACACTGTTACGCTATGCAAGCTGTTCATGTCCGTCAAACTCACTTAGCATGTCCGAAGGTACTCCAGCATCTCCACTCCCTTGAATTGATAAAGCACTGAACAATACACGACACAGAATATCAGAGCTGTAGACATGAGCAAGCAATTTGACTATTCTGGTCAGCACGTTCCCGCACCTTTATATGAAAATATATGTATATGGTGGGAAAAATGTACCAAGCCACCATAAGAATTAACTTTGGGAAAAATCTTGGAAGAAGACGTCTCAGCGGGAAACCAAAATAGGCATTTCATGAAGCACTCGTAGATCACCGCAGCACATTATACCCGAATTTCCTACCATCAACTAGATTCTGGCCTACATTTGTGGGGGCAGAACCTCGCACTAGCACAGCTCTATGCAGGATACGATAGGGCGTTGTACGCACTACTGGTTACGCCAACATCGCAACATTTAAATCAGTACCAGCTGAAGCCCACTAGGACGAGCAGCATGAAAGAGCAAAAGCCTTGTCCATGTCTAAGCATAACATCTACATGTTTTGTTCCCTTTATTCTTAACCTAGCATAGCTGCTTAAACGTACGGAAATAGAAATTTTCGTTAAAAACTTTAATCTTTTAGAGGGACCAGAATGATACACTCCTAAATCTTTACCGCCAAGAGTTCTGTAAACACCGCGTTAAGCGTAAGTTTTCTCATGCGATCATAAATGAAACATAAAAAACAAAATAAAGAGGAAAAAAGAAACCAAATATTCTGTGAACATTTATATGAAAGGGGTGGATCTCTTCTTTTACCACTTGAGCAGCAGAAGCTCTTCGGCTACAAGAACTTTTAACGAGTACTGGCCGATTATCTGCGTACGTGTGCGGCTGTAATGATAATGTGAGATCATCTAAAAAACGTGATAATGTGCGATTATTGTCAGAGCATACATTACTCGTATTCAATAAACCAAAAATTATTCTAATACTGTGAATGTAGATGCACGGTCAAACTTTAGTGAAATGGTGCAGCATCCTCCTCGGATTTCAGATGTGTGGGTTCTAGTCCCTTTATAAACCTTTATAAATTTCCCATGGCGGTGTATTTTTTAGTTCACTTCTTCCAGTAAAAGTATGTAGACATGAGGAGTGGTTGAGACGGAAACGCGATGATCATCACACTTAATATATTGTTTGTTTGCGCAATTTCGTTTCATCTTAAAATATCAGTGCGTAATTTTTCAAAATATTTGCGAAGACGTTCGAACAGTCGAGTGCCCTGATGTTTAGGGAATGGCATATAGAGCTCACGCGCACGTTGAACACCCCTGTTAGACCCTTAGGCCAGAGATCCATTTATTTGAGCAAACTCAGTCAAAGCCTCAGCACAGGCTGAATTTCGGGAGCTGAAGTGGCTGAAGGTCTCTGAAAGTTGAACGAAACTTCTTCAGCGCACGGGATTGCAAAGGCAAGGGTCGAAGCGACAAGGCATACTCGGAACGAAGCATAAGCAGACTGCAAGCGGTGAGCATCAATGATGCGGAGCTAAATCGGTGGAGAGCAGAAGGGACCGATCCGGAAGCGAGCTCCTCCGGCTGAATTTTTTGAGGTCGCCGTTGTGCAGCCGTTAATCCCAGCGAATAGCGCTAACTCTCCGCCACACAGCCACACACATAAATGAGCTTGCCGGCCGGCTATCAGCAGAAATTCAATTTTCGTAATACTATTGAGCATGCTTGCGCGCGTGTGTGGGGTGAGTACATATGACATCGCAACCACGCATCCTTCGGCATATTCGCCTCCCGTCCGCCCTCTCAGACTGACTGATTTCTGCCCTCCTGCCTATTAGCAGCAGCTGCTATGAGCAGCGCCAGAAATCGGGCGCAAACTACGCAAGGAGTCGGAAGGACGGGTGTCGTGTAGAATGTTGAGGGGCCGCGTTGGACAGTAGCTGAGAGTAAGCGCCCGGAATTCACACGTAATTCGATAAGGCTTTCCGGGGACGATGAAGCGACGGGGCGGGATGAGTGGAGAGAGTGGGTGACCGACTGGAAGGAGGACCTCTATCGCGAGCGCCGCTTCCAATGAAATGCATCGTCTCGGTGTTGCACTAATACAATTGTGTACTTAACCGACATAAGAGAGGATCCTTCCCTCCAGAATCGATTTGTACCATCCTGGCTGGTAAAACAACGTCGCCTGTTCGGATCACAGATTACTCCAGCCAAAGAATCAGCATCGCGCAATTCCATGCATCAATGTCCTCTTGAAGACAAACTATTAGGCTTAGTTAGAGGGAGCTCCGTGATGTAGAATAAATTCGGCACTAAAAATTTCTTTGCTTAGAACCGTCATTCACTTTACCTCCACGGATAGCCTGAAGGTAATTTGAGTACTTAACCGGCCCACATAACACCTTGCGGTAGCCAGCTGATAAGCAATTTCATGACTTCGGCTGATCATCCGGTAATCAAGTCGGTGTCTTTTCCTTTCCAGCCCTGTCTGACACCACTTTTATAACTTCGGTGCCGTAGAAATGTTAGTAGGCTTGAGTAGATTCCTGACCACGGTTCCATTCGACGTGTTCGAAAAAGCCTTCTGCATAACAGCCGCTCTGTTTCCTTCATATTCTCCATGAATCTTCGCATAGAAGCATGCCATATCCAGTCATGAGAAAGTAGGTAAGCACATCGTTCACTTACACTTAAGCATAGAAGACATTTTCAGTTCCGCCAACAACTCGAGATTCTTTCTACTCCTTTTCGTCTTTGCATTGCAACTACAAACAACTTCCGTCTCACTCGTCAACACATGCACGGTTAAACGCATCACTTCGCATGTGAGGCAACTGGCATTTCTCTTAGAACTGTCTCGACAATATCGAACTCGCCACCAACGAGCGGCGAAAGGGGCCGTGTTTGGAGAGAGAGAGGCCTCTTAATGAAAATCGCCCTGAAACTGGAATCTCGAGGGACTAATTCAGGAGGACTCCCTAATCAATCCAGCCATTGGCAAGAAAGAAATGGAAAGGCGGCGCTCACCAATGAGCATCTTTCTAACATTCCGGGGCAGACAATATTGTAGAGCTTTAGCGTAGATTTTAGCCGTCACTCCACAATCGAACGAGACCGGTTTTTAGAATCAGATCAGTGTCTAAAGGTGACTGAACTCGCAAAATAGTTGCAAATTAGTCAAAATAGTTAGGTTGCACAGTTTCTCTAAGGAGCAGGTAAGGCGGAAATGGAGACCTAGAAACAGAAAAATTCAGAGCCAGTTCTTTAGAACATGCCTAAACTTCATAGAGTATGTTTTTCTTCATGGCTGTAGTTTTGCGAAATATGCCCATTCATCACAACCATTTCCTGTTTTTCTTGGCGTGAATCTTGCAACGCAAGTGATTTCCCACTTTCTTATCTTTTCACTTTAAATTTATTTCTATTATAGTGAGTATTATCCGATATAATGAAGTTTGTCGATAAGCTATTAGGAGCAATTGGAAGGAGGGACAGTATATCCTTTCGAGTGTGGGAGTAGTTAGAGTGGGGTTGGAGAAGAGCAATATCTCGCATCATCGTTAGCAGCGACGACGACATCTCTCTCCTTGCTGAGTGAATGTTTGCACCTGCACAAAATTGGTCACAGGCAGCAGCTATAAAAAGACCAGACTTCTGCGCACGGTCTTCTCTTTATCAGATGCCTAGGGCTACGTAATCAAGGCGCCTGATAAAGAGAAGACCTAGAGGTAACTGCCTTAGTTTCGTCGTTTTGAGGCAGGAGGAATGGTATATGACCGCCAGAACTTTGAAGCCCGCTGGATCGAAAAAACGCACTGCATGGATCACGAGAAATGGTGGAGTTTCTGAAAGTCATTCTAGGGCATTGTCTACTTGATTGGTATCTCAAATAGCAGTTCCATGAAGTGCTGCCGCAGTGTACATACTGCGGGCCTTCCCAATTTTTACGCTCGCTGAATCTGCCACATAGTGATTTCAACTTCATCAAATTAACCATTCCTTAATTACCATATTTACGGAATATTGGACGCTTTTCACATCAAATTTGATTCTCCTCTAAACAAACCTATCGATTTTGTAATCAAACGGAAACCTTTTTGGAGTGTCTCTAGTTTAATGCGGACAGAGCTTGAAACGAGCTCCTTTTACATTAAACTAGAGACTCTCCAAAAAGGTGTGATTGATTTTTAGTTCAACGAAAATTTGATAAAACGAATATAAGAACGTAAATATCCTCACTTAGGTGCTTCATTTAAGCAGCATTTATGCTATTAATTCAATAAAAAACATCAAAATCAAAATCATTTCAATTGCGTTAGTGCGGGGTCCGCTCTTCTGGTGTGGTGACGCCAGTTCTCCCGATAAAACGCTTGGTCGGAATGGACATCAGCTACCTTTAATTCCATGTGCAACCTATCCAGCCAACGTTGCTTCGAAGAGCAATGGGGAGAGGGCAGGCCCCTAGTGCACTCCGACAAAGATTGAAAACTATCAGGGTTTCCTCTGGCGCTCGCAGTTGACTCTTTGGACAGGAGCAGAGAATTCGAACCCACTCTATGAGCTCTTCAGGGACGCCGTGTTGTCGCAACGCGTGCCATACAACTTTTCGCGGAACGCGGTCGAAGCCCTTCTCCAAGTCCAGGAAGGTAAAATGCACCGTTTCTGTTTCTCGCGGTGCTTCTTTAGCAGAAGACCAACAGCACTGATTATTGGAAAGATGAACGACATCCAGTATTCGTCCGTCGACAATTCGCTCAAAGATTTTCATGGTGTTCGAAAGTAGACGAATCGGACGGTAGCTAGCTCAGTCCGCAGGTCTGCCCTTCTCCTTCCAAATCGGAATAGTCGTGCTTTGCTGCTCTCGAGCAATTTCTTCTCAGCAACAACCTGATTGAAAAAGTCTGTCAGCCAGTCAGCAGGGCAGCATCACTTCGACTTCCACAGGCTGGCCGGCAGGTCATCGGGACCAGTGGCTTTGCCTGACTTCATCTTTCTCAGAGCTGCTTCAGTTTCGCTCACTGTGATCTTCTGAACGGGACCGTATACAGGTGATGCAAAAGGAACAGCAGGATGTTCAAATTCTACATTCGAGAGTTTTTCGAAGCATTCGCGCCTTCGCTTCACAGCCCTCCTACGATCCATCGGAAGATGACCGTTCTAGTCGTTGATGTCAAAGAACTTTTCAATGTCTTCGACAGCACAGCGACAGCAAGCTTTGGCGAGTCGGTAAAGATAGCGCCCACCATCGCGCGTCTCCAGTTTTTTGCTCACATCAGCGTAGTGTGCGCTTTAGCAGCGGCCACTGCCTTCTTTGCCGCTTTCCTCGCTTCTTGATAATCTGCCAATTACAGACTGTTTTGACACCGATAAATACTTGACACAGCTGTTTCTTTTCTCGGACCTTCTCTTTGACTTCGACAGTCCACAGCCAGGCCCGCTTGTCGAACCAATGCCGTCCAGGCTTCGTTGTGCCGAGTTCGAGGCGCGCAGCTCGAGTTATCACTTCGGTAGCATCCTCCGAGGTTTCGTCGACGGTTGTTACCGTCAGCAACCGAATGCGAGAGATAACAGCTGCTTCCTTTTCCTTCAATCGCCACCATTTAATTCTAGCCGTCCCACACCGCTCGACACGTTTACACCTCGGAGGTGTGATCTTCAGCGAGCAGATCAGTGACGGTGTTGCGTGGCAACCGTCTCATACGGCACGGTCTTCGCGTCTGTGACAGGGCCTTGGTCGCGGCGGCTAACAAGGACATAGTCAATCTGCTTTTTGGCGCTTCCACTATAAAACGAGATGAGGTAGGAGTCACGCTTTCGAAATTTGGTGTTCACGATGATGAGGTCGTGTGAGCCTGCATATTCGAGTATACGCTCATCATCTGGATTGCGCGATCCGTAACCAAATCCATCATGACAGCTGTGCCCGTCTTTCGCTGCTCCGGTGTGACCATTAAGGTCACCTGCCACGACAACCATATCCTGTGACGGCAGTTTCGCTGTCTTCTCATCAAGCAGGGACCAGAACTCGTCCTTTGAGTTGCTCGGAGCAACCTGTCTGCGGAGCATATGCGAAGGAGAAATGACATTGCCGCTCTTCTACGGCGACAACAATCTTCATCAAGCGGTCATTGAAACGTACTACGCTTGCAATGACATCCCGGAAACGCTCGGAGACGATCATACAGACATCACTGGTAGTCGGGTACTGCCGCTTAGAACGGCCTTGAAGCCACGGCCAATGTCCCTTGACTTGCTCCACGGCCACCTCGTCTCTTGCACCGCACAGAAATCTATCTTTCTTCGCTCCAGTGCTTCTACCAACTCGCACGAGGGGTCCGTCAACCTACCCATATTCAGCATTGCTACGCGGTCTTGCCTACGTTACTGGATTTTCGGACTAGTTCAGTTGCTCCCCCGGTTCCGCTTCGCATCAGGGACCCTCGAATACTTCTCACACTTGCCGGGCTTTGCAAGTGCGCGTCAGCTTCCGCGGATGCCGCGGTATTATCTCGAGATCTCTGAAACTTCATTGACCAAATAATGTGACACAAAATCTTAATAGGTCGGCCTGTCACCTGTCGTCTGCATTCGATTGTCCGTGTTTGGCTCGGCTCGTCAAGGCAACCAGTTTCCAGTGGCACAACGTGGAGGAACAGACATCGCCACCAATTAAATAAAAATCCCAAACAGCTAATCGATTGCACGGCGCGATCTTTTTTTAATGCTCCAAATGATTGCTGCACATTGCATTTTAAAACACATTTTAAGTGATTATTTTTCTCGAGAAATAAAAAATTTAGTTTAAAAATTTCACCCTTTGTGGAGCTGAACTAAAAAATTTCGTTGAAAGTTGTACCTAATTTTTCGAATCCAAAAAGATCCGAAATGAATGCAGGTGTTTTCCAGTGCATGAACCTATCATATTTCCGGAAGTAAAGAATTAAAAGCCGATAATGAGAAGTTTCGAGCGGGCGCTCGTAGGTTTTGCCAGATACAATGAGACGGTCCACGAACCGATAAGGTCAACAAGACGTCACATCACCCTCCTATAGGAACGCGGTATAGAGGAGCCCAACAATATCTTCAACGCTGCACAATGGAAGGAAGGGCATCTGGCTTGTTTGCTCTTAGCGCTGGCACGCCATCGGCTCGGCACAGCATGCGTATGGGTAAAAACATTTCAGACTTCTAAACTGTGGTTCCATCAGTCCTGTCCATGTTGTTTAGCCGGTTTTAACGTGGTGTTTACCGAAATAAATTCGATTGCATTCTGCGCTGTCGAAGGAGGCTGTTCTAACATTCCGATGAGGTTTCACATGCTCTTGAGCACTTCGTATCCAATGAGAATGGCACCAGCCACTAAAACAAGGAATTCAACTCAACGCTAAGCGACTACTGATTTTAGCGGAAAACTATAAGGAAACGTTTAGTTCCTCAGAATCCAATGAGAAATCGATGGTACTCTGGTACTCTGGTACATAAGTACCACATGCTACAAGGGCGCTCGTTAAGGATTCATCGAGTGCTCTGTTTACGTATAGGAAGCGAACTAGAAAAAGGTTTTGAGGAACATGCGAGGAAAAAAATTAGAAGCCATGCATAATAGCCTAATCTGGGTTAAGGAACCATGTGCTTCACTAGCTACACGCTGAACAAAACGACACGATCTATAAGATATTTCAAAGCATCGGAGGCTGTAACATAAAGGAACTGCATTTCACAAGTATTTGATTTGGACTACCGTTACATAGATCCTTCTTTCTTAATAGACTGTCTGTTCCATAGCCTTACGGTATGTGTCAGAGCCACTGTTATGGACTGTTCCCACCGTCCATTATATTAGGTTGATGAAAAGTCTTACATCACAGCGTAATTTTTTTCAACATTTTATTGGTTCTTTTGTGAGCGACTTCAATCTGTAAAGTAACTACCATTTATCTACCATCTACAAACTACAACCATCATGAAACCCTTTCATCCAGAATGAAGTCAGCTGTAACTCGAAGAACTGTTCCACACCAAATTTCAGTTCGGTTTGTTCGTTGAAGCACCTATCCCTTATGTGCCACTTGAGAGCCCGAAGGAGGTGGTATTCTGATGGCGCAAGATTTGGCGAATACGGAGGGTGGGGCAACACCTCCCACATAAGCTATTCTACTTCTGACGAGACGACCTTGCAACATGGGGGCAAGCATTGTCGTGAAGAAGGTAAACATTACTCTGCACTCGCCGTTTGCGCGACATGGCCGCGCTCAGCTTCTGCAGCTGTGTAACATAGATGTTCGCTGTTACTGAGGTGCCGTTGTCAAGGCGCTCATGACAGAACTTTCCTCGAGAACACCATCAACAGCACATCATTCCTTCTTCTGGTAGATGTCCTATTTGAGATTGTGCCTCTCTTTGAAGGAGCCACTGGGACTTCCAAGAACTTCCAACGAGGAAAACCTAGGATCCCGTGGCGACATTCTCGAGAAAGTATTACGAAAACAAACAAGGAGAGAATGAGTCAGTCTTGTTCGAGTCACGGAGTCAGTCAGTCTTCACTGCAATCGTAGCATTTATATACTTTCAGAAGCAAATTGCCAGGTATGCGAAACATCCTAAAATGCATGTGCTATAACTACATCACACCAAACAGTCCTTGGAAGTTCATGTTGAATCTTGAAAAATTTTCAAAATTTTTGGCGCAAGACTTTTCACCAACCTAATATAAACAACATTACAAAACGAACAGCAACAACTCATAATCATCGTCATCATCATCATCATCATCATCACCATCATCATCATCATCATCATCATCATCATCATCATCATCATCATCATCATCATCATCATCATCATCATCATCATCATCATCATCATCATCATCATCATCATCATCATCATCATCATCATCATCATCATCATCATCATCATTTCGTCTTCTTCTTTTTCCTCAGCGTTTGTCCCACCTCGTAGCGGGGTCCTCGTTTCTGGTGTCGTGACGCCACCTTTCCCGATCTAGCGCTAGATAACGGTGAACACGGGTTCGTACGTTAGGTGTCTCCCTGAGTTACCGTAGTACACCGCCGCCCTCGATTAGGATAGCGTGGCGGGTTGTTAAGCCCGCCTCGGACGAGGTATAGTGGATGGACAGAGCAGAGTGTGCGCGGCGAAGCAGGTTGTCTGTAAATGGAGAGTAAAGACTTCACTCGTTTTTTTGCTTTTTTTTATCTTTGATCTTCCAGTTTTCATATGCTTTGGGAAGCTGAGAGACTCCTGGTGCGGATTCGCCTTGTGATACACTTTAATGAAGGCAATGAAAGCTCTGCTCAACTCGCTTCATTTCGTAGCGAATACTCGTCCGAGGTTGGCGCGGCACCCGGTCAGCCTACAGTAGTCGAGCGCGTCACTACGCCCTCTACAGTAGTGGAGACACCTAAAGTAACGCACTCCCTCGATTTTAAGGCATATCTTGCGAACGCTGTTTTCTTCCCTGGCAGAACGTGGCCGTACCATCGTAAGCGAGCATCGCGCATCTTGTCCGCTATCGGCGGGTCTCAGAACTTCTGCCGAATGGCATCGTGTCGGATGCGCTCCATGCGAGCGCAACATCTTCGTGTCCATGATGTTGAGACGCGTTCCAGCTTCCTTGGTCGCCGGCCAACACTCACAATCAGCGCCGTACATTGCTACTGGGAGGACGACCGGTCTGTAGATCTTCGACCTCAAGCGCCCCGGTACCTATCGCAGAGCACACCAGTCGACAAGCGCCACTTATCAGAAGACTATCTCAACGGTAGGTCGGATCGGCCCAAGTGTTGTATGTGGGCATAATTGCCTCTCTCTGGGAAACAACAAAATGCAAGTATCTCGACCCCAATACAACTCTGTGCATAGTTAGGGACGACGGAAATTGGGCCGTAGAAGGCGTTAGCCCTATGCCTGCAGGCGGAGGGCGGAATCAACTTGGCTGGAACCAGCGACGACGAGCGAGCGACGATGAGTGGGTACAGAGGCGGCGTAATCCCCACAAATTCCCAGAGAGAAGCGATTCTGCCCATGTACAACACTTGGCCCGTTCCGACCTACCGTTGCGATAGTCTCCTGGTTAGACCAAACTGCACTCTCACGTGAATTCACTTCAACCATCAGATTGCCATCAGATGGTACCGCCGATCCAAGGTACTTAGAAACCGAAGTGAATGGAAGCTCAATGACGTAAATCTTGATGGAGCTGAACTCGGTAACGTCCGTGGTTAGGTACTCGGTCTTCTTCACGTTCAATCTGATCGTGAGTCCAAAACTCTCCAGGCGACGGGTTTCTGAAGACCTCGTGTGATGGCATCCATTATGACAACAAAAAGGAAGGCGAAAGCGCAGAACCAGTGCACTTCGGCAGAGATGGAAAATTCCATCGAGGTTCCAGCTGCAGCTTGAACTCAACTCTTTGGACAAGGGTAGACAAATCGCATCCACTCTATGAGTTCTTCAGGATCTCCAGGTTGTCGCAGGGCGTACCATATCAGTTCACGCGATACGCGATCAAATTCCTTCCTCAAGTTGAGGAAGACGATAGGCACTGGCTTCTGTTTCTCGCGCTGCTTGATTCCCTAACAGGAGGCAGGCGGCGTTTATGGCATCTATGGTGCCACAGACAACTATGAAGCCACACTGATTGCTGGAAAGCTGGACAATGTCACGAATTCGTCCATCGACAACTCTCTCAAAGATCTTCATGCTGTGCGAAAGCAAGCGAGTCGAGTCGGGCAGTCTGCAGGACTGCCCTTCTTCTTCCAAATCGGATTCATGGTGCTTTGGCGCCAACACTCAGGCACTTTCTTCTTCGCCACAAGCTGATTAAAGACCTTCGCCAGCTACTCAGCAGTGTACCAAAACTTCCTCCATAGATCAGCTGCCACGTTGCCCTGTCGCTTTGCCTGACTTAATCTCCTCTAAAAGCGCTTCAGTCTCCTCCACGGCGATTTTCTGAACGGGTTGGAGCCGCTGAAGGGGCGCTGAATGAGAAAATTCTTCTGCAGAGACTTCCTCAAAGTAATTGTGCCATCGATTCAATGCCTTCTTGCTGTCTATGAGAAGATGGCCGTTCTCTCTTTTTGCCGAGAAACACGTGATAGAGCTACTTCATTTCTCGCACTTTTGCTGTCACGTCATCTGTCCACAGGCTATGTTGGTTTCCCGTCAGACCTTATATCGATCGACAAATCTTATATCGATCGATATTCATCATCGTTTCAACTGTGTTATCGGTTCTCTCTCAGACTTAATCGATCGGGTGCTTGTTGCTTCATTAGCACAGACCTCGAGCAGACTACCTATAAGCCCGACTATGAACTTTGAAATCAAATTTGACGTCTTCCAAATCGAGACGAGCTTCTTAAAGGTTAAATTCTTCCAGAGTCTTCAAGATGGTTAGAATACTTTTTGTTCGAGGAAAACTTAGAATAACCTTTTTGAATTTTTTCTTTAGCTGCCGAATGAGTGAAATAATTTCATAAAATTTTTATTTTTTGAGAAAAACCTGCATCGAAAGACTGGGTCGCGCCATGCACTTAAAAAGTTCTACGCAACGTTTATTTGATTGACTCAGACTTAATCGATCTGGGTGGTTGTTGCGTGATTATGATGGCCGCGCAAGGTGCATCAGGTAAATATTGGCTTCAGACCTTACATCGATAAATATTATCGATTGTTTCACCTGTGTTATCGGTTCCCTTAATCGTTCAGACTTAATCGTTCGGGGTGCATGTTGCGTGATTATGGCTGAGATCTATCTAAGTCTCAAGCGATCGACAATATCGATTGATATTGATCGTCTGAACGATCTATCGACTACTGCCACCCAGACTTCATCGATCGGGGTGGGTGTTCCGTGATTGACTCAGATCTCGATTATACAATGTAGCTCGTCTCGATTTGGAAGACGTTCAATTTGATTTCAAAGTATGTGGGTTTATTATAGTTAGTTATGTTCCATCGTTTGCAGGTTTGAAACTGCATGAAAACGAAAATTTCGCTATCAATCGAATAAAAATCGCCAAGTTTTAGACGGGGCGTGGCGCAATCTCTGTTCTAACAACATAAAATGGCCGCTTCCCTGGTCTTCAAAACAAACCTTAATCCGTTGTTTTTCCTCAACAAATAAAATTTTTATAAAATTTCAAACAACGTTAAAATTAATTAATTAATAATGTGGTATCTTTCAATTTAGCACTAACATCGTAAAGTAAAAAAAAAACTAAAACACATAGTTTTGCCACCATTTTTAGACTTCCGAAGACGGTATAGCTTCCCCCACCACTACGTCCAACATCGGCATTATCTCCAGACGGTTTAGTGATGTCGATGCTTGTTCTAGTGATCCCCTAGGTGCTTCGACAACCCTCCTGATGCCCTTAGCACGGTCCCCAATTTCACTTTAATGTCAAATTGACAGCACGCTCCTTCACTCCTTACCCCCAAGCAGTATCCTCAGGAGAAAATCGCCATTTCCGATAGATACTGAGCTCCTGATCGATTTTTGTCACACGACGAAAAGCCTTTTTGTCAGAACTGAGGATTCCCGCCGCTTCCAGTGCTATGTTGATCAGAAATTTTTTCAAGGGGACCGCTACAGCAATGTCCCCCATTACTTGTCCCCTTACTGGAACTCACCCCAATACTGGTACCGGTCCAGCACTACTGGTACCTCCTGACTGGACCTGGTCCCCTATTGCTGGTACTGGTTCCCCTCAGTGATCCTCCTTAGCAGGCGACGTGTACGGCACGTCTTCTGAATCCCAAGCACGTTGAACGACGTGTACGGCACGTTATCTGAACCCCAGGCACGTAGGAAGACGTCTAGGTATTGTTCACCATTTCCGCTCCCCTTAATTCTCCCTATTTTCGCTGATCGATAGCTTGTAGCGGATTAGTATAACTTGTACCACTCCCAGGGCTGAAGTTTCGGAACGTCTGAACGACATCCACAAAAAATCGATAATTTGCCCAATATTGATTGATGGCGATCGACACTTTAAAAACGAACTTCAGATTCGTGTTCAACAACCTCGATTACCTCCAGAGCTGAAGTTCCCAGGCAATTAAAAGACGTCAGGGTATTTTTTGTTATTCCGCGCCCCGTAATTTCCCCATATTCCCCCCCCCCCCCGATTTTATCACTTATTTATTTATTTATTTATAGCGTGAATTACAATCAATCACACGCAAATAGGACACTAGCACAAACAACAAATATACAATTATGTAACTAAAACCATCTACCAAAAGTACTCTTTGGGTTAAAACGGGCTTAAACTGACAGATAGACATGTTGTAAAAACCTTCAGATTTGCCTATAAGCAGGTTGAGATCCTTAAGGTTCCGATAAGTCAAGATGTTAGACCTCACCTGTGACCTTGGCACTTGGGCATACACTGTAAGTCTTCCTCTACTCCTCGTTAGTGGGACATCAAAAAACTCTATGCTTTCAACGGAAATCCTTTTTGTGAAAATGTTAAAAAGCATGATCAGCCCTTTTCCTTTTGCTTTGTAGGTAGGGTAACAGGGGTGTGCGTCTAACGATTACCGATTTACCGATTTACCGGACTTGATGGCATTTTTCGTTAAAAATTTTCAACGAAATTTAACAACGAAAATTTCCGTTAAATGCATCTACGACGTTTTACGCCTCATTTTTTAAATTGTACTTCTTGATCATGGAAGTGCATTTGGGACTATTTTTGGATGAGCTTTTGTAGATCTTTTTGATACCGAGGAAACTTTCTGAATACTTTGAAAATTGGAAATAGGCAAACGATGTTGTTTTCATATTTCGAGATTTGTTAGTTGTTTTGTTTTGTTCCTAAATCAATTTATTAGTAATTGCCTTCAATTTTCCATGCATTGGCTTTGTTTTAGAGCTCCTATGCCGTTTCTCTATTACATACTACAACATTGACTCCTTATTGAGGTTTCCAAAGGCCGTAATGGTATATTGACCACTCCGACCTTTATATTTTATGAATTTATCTGTTAACTTTTTCATTATTGCACCAGAAGTGCGTCTTAAAATATAAGAGCAACAAAAACACAATGTTAGTCAAAACAGTACAATTCAGCTTCAAGTAAATGACTCTACGAAATAGTGGGAGTGGTAGGGGTAGGGGTCACTTTGAGCTGCATTTAGGTAAAAGAAACTTCGTTTGCCGCTATCCAGCAGACTCGCACAAAAGACTAAGAATTGGCGTACTTAAAAAAGCGAAAGCACAATGGTGTATAATCCTAGAGAATTGTTTAAGTTAGGGATAGGTAAATAAATACATCTGATATTACCATCAGAGGGTGCACGCGTTAGCATTCAGTAAAGCTACGGCGTGATTCCAAGTGGAAGTGTAAATCAAGCACCTTGAGGAGAGGTGAGTCCAGACGTATAATCGGTCATACTCAGGCGGCAGGTAGCAACTCAAAGCTTCCTCTCCTTATGCTTCCATAGGAAAAATTAAAAATATATATTTATCCCTAACCGTACTTGCATACATAATGTACCTAGTTATGGAGGTAGAACTAAGTTAAAAGAATAAGAAGAACTGACGAGATAGGTAAAATGAATTGATGCTTAGAATATGGGTATAATCCATAAGTCCTCTGCACCGCCAGCATTGCAGCATGAAAGCCGTAAAGATAGCTATCCCCACAATCAAACTGTGCAACAAAACAGGAGCACATCATGGTATAGAGGACCGGATCAGAGGTGTTGACAGCGTCAGTCGTGAAGGCTTCGTTCCATAACACCGCTATAGATCTTGAGTCGAAACCATAACAGCAGTCAACCAAAAAAAGGACAGATGCGGTGAACGTGCGACATCTGAAAAAAGTCCATAACTCTACCGAGAATTTGCATAAGATCCAATTTCTCCAATCCTTCTTTAGAAGTCTGGTTTGAAACCATCTAGAGACTCTATAGAACAACGAGTTGAACATTTCACTGAAGTCTGTGATTATGATCTCGACAGCCTTAGTCACTCGAACCTACCGTAACCTACCACAATCAACCGAAATTTCAAAAATGGATGTCAGATTAGTGATCAGTCCCTAAATAACTCCGCCGTGCGCGAAGTTGGGCTGAAAAAAATTTTCTCGACCTCTCCTCGACCCCTCGACCTCTTGAGTCCTGAATGTATTACAATAGTACCGTAACTTTGCTACACCTTTTTGTTCTGTTGATTGGTGAACCAAAACAAAAAGGTCATAGCAAACTGTATCATCCCGGTGTGAAATCTTCCACTCCACACCGAGTCTGCTGCAGCGGATCGCGCCGCGCCGCGCCCTTCCCTCTAGCGGCGCGATTCTGCGAATACCGTAACACGAAATTTCGTCAAATGTGGTGTTTTGAGGCGGCGGAGTATGAAAGCGGTGCCTCCAGACACCGCGGAAAATCGATAGCTATGTCATCTATCACGCTGCGCCACGCGGAGGCGCGACTATAAAGGGCGCCTTTCGGCCGGAATTCATTGAGATTAGCAGAGTTTGGACTAGAAAAGTGAAGATACGGTCTCAGAGAAGAAATTAGTAAAGGTGTATAGCCTGGTACTCTGTAAATTCGAATACTCGAATATTCATTATTCGACAACTCGATGAGGCCCAGGATTCGAATATATTCATTATTCGACTATTCAATGAGGTTCAAAATTCGAACATATTCGTTATTCGACTATTCGACGAGGCCCAAATTTGAATATATTCATTATTCGAGTATTCGGTTTTTCATAAAAGCGAATATATTTAATTATTCTTTTACTCGAAAAAATTTTGGAAGGACATAAGTATAATTGGTGGAGAATACTCGACGACCGTCGTGGGTATATCCGCATTCCCGCAAGGATTCCGCGCCTAATTGACAAAATGGCGCTCCAGTGAGACCAGCTGTTTTCTCGTGAACGTTAGTTGTACCTTACCCTTGATTCCTTTCATGAATACGAATCACACCGCTACCTACTGCCGGAAGTGGATACGATTCCCTTGCGGTATCTCTACCTGCTACCTACTTTTTGACAAATTAATAGTGTGTTCACTTTGGCTGAATGAAAAATTGTATTTGTAAAACAAATCGTGGCCTTTGTCAGATGTAAAACGGCACTGAAAAACTTTCACGAATCTTTTTCTGCTTGTGTTCTTAGAAATCGTTATGAAAGCTCCTACATAGTTTCTCAAATGTTAGTCGAGTCGTTCAACTACAGGTAGAAAAATTTCTAAACAGAAAGGATATTTGAGAAATTAACTAAAAATTAGTTTTAAAAAGAGTTAGCGATATTTTGGTAGAGTACCTCTTTTCAGTGAGTCAACTTCTGAGTACCTTTGCGAAAAAAATCTCCCTGCGCAGGTTACACACTTTATGTCTCTTTTGGCACAGCAATTGCTCTTCACTTCAGCTGATTTTCGAACAGCCAACTTTTGCAGTGTTTTTTGTGTTCAACGATTCTGTACCACTTTTGACTCAATAAATGTTCTATGTTTTATATTACATATTCTGTGTTCTATATGGGGGGCAGTCGTTCGGTACACCGTGCTGCCCGCCGCCCACTTCCTGCCCTGCCAGCGCCGCCCTATTTGGACAAGTTTGCTGCGCTCGAAACCGTCGTTAAATGGAGTGACATCGTCCAAAAACCTAACAACTGATAGGGGACGATTGGGAGCGCATCTCGGCGAACTGTGAAGTCATTTTCCAGTAGGTTCGGTTATGGAGGCAGTTGAGGAAAGGAGAATATCCTTCTCTCTAGATTCTTTCAGTTTTCACGCCAATTCTTTAAATTTTCGGCATTTTCGGGAATGTTTGTTCCAAATATGGTGAACGATGTTCTGACTCTTGTCTCACGAACGAAATCAGTAAAGGATAGAGATGCAGGGCCAAGGGAAGTGATTAGAAATGCGATGCCTCCATGTGAAGACAGAGACCCGGACATCTTGTCCTCGGCGCGCCCCTCGCCCCGCCCTTTCTGAGGGAGGTGTATCCAACGACTCTCCGCCGTTCTATATCACGGCTTGATGAATCCGGCCCCAGCACAGCAGAATTCGGTGTGCAGGGTACAGTTGGTGCGCAATTTTGTCCCCGCTCAGGGAGCTCGGCGCCGTGTCGCAGCGCGTCTGCAGTTTGTTGCCGCCGATACACTATTTCGCATGGAGTCGCCGTCTCCTGTGGGAACATGCTCTCTTGGCCGACATTCCCTACACAACGTTTCGTCATAGGACGTTTCCTCTCCACCGCTGATTAGACATCCCTTGGTACTGCCGGAGTGGCGTTCTTCCCCCCCCCCCCCTGCCCTTTAAGCAGAGGCGTTGCAAATGTCTGCCAGGGGGTTGGGGGGGGCGGGCCAGGGTTAGAACGCTCGTCCCCCCTTGGTACTGTTGTGGAAGTGAAGTGGGAGCCTAAAGCGCCGTTCACACTTCATCGCTGCGCAACGCGATGGCCACGCAATGAGGTCAAATTGATTGATCGCGTCGCCCGGCGGCAAGAATGCTTACTTCATAACGGGCCCTCTTCTCGGTCACTACTGCCAGCCTAGGAGCTCCGCCAAAGTTTCTATGAAACGCAAGATATAATAGTTAAGAAATGCCTTCAAGTGCGTGATAGCGATACTCCTACGTCTACACCCACCTATGCTCGGATGCAATTGTTGCAAGCTATTGGAAAACCAGAATATGGTGAGAGACTAAAAATAAAGAAGGTTCATTAAAATATCGGTCTGTACTTTTAGCACATTTTGATGATGCTGAAGGAAGAGCCATGGCTGACGTCTTGTCCGTGGCACGGGACGAGGGTATAATAATTTCCGAAGACGGCATCTTTGAAACAGGACTCCTTTGGATAGACTGAACCCTACGGTCTTAGAAGATGTTAATCCGTTTGTGGCCGTCTGCTCCTCTGATGGAGAAGAATTCTTTCTCTTCGAAGATGAACATACTGCATACCTTGGACGTAGAAGTTTATACGAAAACGTGTTACACTGTTCCGAGATTAAAAATATTTTGGTAAGTTCGAAATGGAGCGATAGATCCAAAACTCTTCGAGCCATGGAGATATGTTTTTATAGCGATGGACGATTTATGCAAATACAGCTCGCTCCGCAGTGGAGGCTATACTCCACAACTCTACACAACTATGGTGGAGCTTCAACGTGGACATACCGTGCCATTTTGTTCTCAATAATTTGATGATGTGGTCGATCTCGCTGTGGAACTGGCCACCGGGGAATTCCCGGGTCCATCGTAGAGAAGGAGGCTTCAGGAACTGTGAGTTTCCATTGATGGTCTTGGTCGACATGATAAACTCAGACAGCCTTTCACCTTGCTCGTTCCACTCCAAACCGTGGGTTCCGATGTGAAGTTCTTCCGGCGACCTTCGTGGTTCGATCTTGGCGATGAAGGCGCTGGTGATTACCTTGTAGAAGGTGTGATCTTCCTTATAGACTTTCTCCAGCTTGGCTTCGACCTCTTCGTCGTCGTAGTCGGATGTTGGGGCATACGCGACGAATACAGTCAAAGCTGGCATGGGTCAACATCGTTTCAGTTGCAGACGTCCGATTCGGATTGTCAGAGACTCGTACGAATCGATGTTCTTGGCCAGGTGCGTGTTGACGAGGAGAACAACGCCGCCTACTCCCCTGCTGTCGCATGTTCCGAAGTACAGTTCTTCTCCGGAGTCGTGGGCGGCGTGTAGGGGGTGGTGTCTTCTCGTCTCGGTCAGTCCGATGACGTCGTACTTAATCTTCCTGGCTTGCATCATCAGGTCCTCGACGGATGCTTCCGATGCAAGCGTGCGGGCGTTGTAAGTACAGATCGTCATCCTAGTCCTTCTCAATTTGCGCAGCCTGGTTAGGCCCTGAGATTTTAGCAGCCTCTCCGTACTCGTCCTTTCCATCGCTGCAGAAATGGGGGCTCTTTCGGGGTCAGGGGAATGAGGCCCTTTAGTGCTGCTGTTTTTTAACTGGAGTACACACGGGTAGCTAGTCGGGCGGGCGAAGAACTCTGGGCAGCCAGCCAGGCTGCCCGAAGGGATGGAGCGAGACTTTAGGCGGCCTCGAATCGCCCTACATTCACTCCCATTCTACCAAGTGCAAACTTTTGGCCGGGCCGACGCAGTTACAATCCGCGCAGGCACAAACACATCCACACACACTGTGCATGTACATGCCGCTCCCACGCACAAGGAACGCGTCGACCCGACACTGCAGGAGCAAGGAGTCCATCCCCTGCATCCCACCTGCGTCTCTGGCAGTACACGGTCGCATTTGAATCGCGTTTAATTCCCCTATCCACCACCCGGGGACGCGCCACGTGGCCCTGCGACAAACGGCCCGAGATCTCTCTCAATAAGACAACAATAATTATTTCGCACAGTGCATCAGGCACAAAAGAGATACGCTTAGACTTAGAACGGCCGCATCCAAAAATGCTGTGTTCTTTTTTATCGAGGGCTGCAGATGTTGCCATTTCTACCTCATCATTTACACGCCAGTTTCAGAGTGTTGCAGAAAGTGCCCTAAGCCAGTATATGATTTATATGCAGAGAACTTGGCTGCCACGTAACGGACTGTTTTACGGACGATGGCATGATGTGCACGTGAGGACAACGCGTACGATCAACCTTGCAGAAAGATTACATACCAGGATTCCTCATGCATTTGGTGGTGAGTGTATACATGATGCCAATTACGTTCAAAAAACTATTTAATGGATGAATGTAATATATGTTGTTTTGCAGAGTGTGATCCCACGTTGGGAGGACTTCTAGCATTTTGTGCAACTGAACTGACCATGGCTAAGAGCATTTTACCCGCAATTGAGGACGATAGTGCACCCGATCGCTATATCATACCAGATGAGCAGGAAAGACAACGCCGTGTCCATGAAGAAATCGAATGGTTCGCGGCAATTCAAGCCGCTTATGTAACTCCTGGAGTGTGATCGCGTTATTTGGACTCCCTAGCAGATTAATGGCCTTATCGTGATGGAGAAGCTTTGGAGAATACGAGGAAAGATTCTCGTTATAACAGGCATGGTAAACGGTTAAATTAATACCAATGGTGTTTTATGCGAAAAGATCACTTGAAAACACTGAAATGAGCAAAAAAAAATCATTTTTCTCTCAAAAGGCTAGAAAACAAGCACATCAACGGAACCTAGTAGCTTACATTTGCTTTTCAAAGCAATGAGCTGCGGAACTGTAGGCCACCTCAATTTTTGAGTTTGTTTTTGAGCCACATGAACGCCACATGGAGTAAACAGTAAGGTATATGCACTTCAAAGTCATGAGAAGTAGAAAATGTAAAAATGGCAAAACTTATTTATGAATTTATTTACAAAATGGTTTTTAGGTTTTACTGATGTCTTTCTGATGAAGTCTTCATTTTTAACCAACCATTTTCCTTCTTTAATAAAACAGGATTTGGACGTTAGATATTTCATACATTCATTGCTTTTCAAGTGATTTTCATCCGATACATCGTTGGTATCGTAAACACTTGTTGAGGTGTTTCTTTTTTAAAGTTTTTCTTAGTATAGAATTTTTATTTTGATTCGTTTTGTTGCGGTTTTTCTGATATTTCCACATATCTGAATAAAGGATTTAAATATCTGAATGGTTAGTTGCAACATAGGTTCTACCAAAAATGTTATTAAAATGATCAGACCCTCCGGTGTAGCACCTCGCCAGAAATCTTTCAAGCCACCCTCTGGAAATATAGAGTGTTTTTCCAACATGAAATTTTGCGATCAAATTCTTATAAGAGTTTTGATACGAATGAAACGTTGCGGAAATAAATCATTTTATAATAATAAGGATACGTCCGGTTAAGGCTCCCCTAATGTACGAATTTTTCCACAGTTTCAAAGCTCTTCTTAGTTTCCTAAGTGGTGTTTACCGCCCAAGGTTGTTTTCTGTATTATAGCGCTTTTGCTATTCACCACATGATGGTGTGCTATAGGTTCTCCTCGTCAACCCGGGCATTTTCTTCCCTGGTTGCGGGCATTTTCTCTCCTGGTCGGGGCATTTTCTCCCTGGTTGCGGGTATTTTCTCCGCACGCAACGCGCGCCGAGAGATTCGGGCATCTTCTCCGTATACCGGAATGGCTCCTATCAGCTGATTTTCGCAGCGGCTAGCGTATGCTCCTGCTCTTTGCTTTATTTTCGTCGGCGACACCGTTTATATGTTTGCGCTAAGAACAACAAGGTATAACACGTCAGCAACAACACCGAACAAAAGAAACCTAGAGCGAGAAAGTTAAAATATGGATTAAAAAAATGAGTAAACAGAGGTGGACCCGGAAATATGTGCACAGTTTGATTCGAACGGCGCAACGCGATTGGACGCATCGCGCAGTTTGAATCGGCCTAAGGCCCCGTTTATACTTCGTGGCCGCGCGACGCGATGGCTACGGTATGAGGCCAAATTGATTGATGGCGTCGCTCGGCGTCGACGCCAGCTGTCCGGAATGAAGCGCGTGAACCCGCGACCAATCGTGTCGCCCAGCGTCGGATCGCGTCGCGCTCGAATTGATGTGATGCGATGGATCGCAGTAGAATGGGGCGCGGTTTGGCTCCGATCAGCTGATTTTCGTAGTGCGGCCTCACACTCGCTCTTGATTTTTTGCTTTATTTTTCTTCGGAGACCTCCTTTATATGTTTCGGGCTTTCTCCGTAAACTTTTCAATCCCGTTTAAGGTCCTGGGTGCCCGGATTTCATGGACTCCTTCCGATAGGCATATCCTCTAGCGTATCCACGATCCACTGCTGACCTTTAGGATCAGCCATGGCTCGTGAGCGCTAGGACCGTACCCGTTCGATGTTCTTTAGGATCAGCAGTGCCTCGAGAATACCAGAAGTGTGTCCCTTAGTAGCGCAGAAGCAGAAAAACTGAGTAAACAGACGTGAGCCCGGAAATGTGTGCACAATTGCGTGCGGGCTAGTACGCAATGATGCGTAATCGCGGATCGCGTCGCTGGCTGTTCGGAGTGCTCATCGCCGTCCAAAAGAGCGCGACGCGATCGGACGCATCGCTTCGTTGGAATCGCGTCGCACGGCGATGGTATACATAGTAGCCAAATTGATCGATCGCGTTGTGCGATCAATGTGGCCACAATACGTGGCGTCGCGTCGCTCGGCGTCGAAGTATAAACGGGCCCTAAGGCCACGTGCATACACCCGTCACCGCGATGGAATCGCGGCGATCAATTTTGCAGAGCGACGCGAAAGAAGATGGAGTTTCCCTCGCTCGTCGCATGGCTCATCGCTCTGCAAGGGAGCGCAACGGCGATCCTGCCAGGATCAACGCTAATACTGTGCGCGGCGCGAAAAGTATGCCATGCCCGCGATGAGCGCGTGAAACCATGCCGGCTAAGCCTAAAAGTACTTTGACTATTCGGCCGCGTGCGGCGGAAGGATCATGAACTGAGCGCCGCGATGGAAGTAAGCCCGCGACCTAACCTTCGAATGGAATGCGCCTATTTAGACCGTTTATAGGCAATGATGCATTCACATAAGTACATCAGAATTTGTAACCCGTTTGAGTGGTGGCATTCTTCATCAGATCTGAATCTGAATTAAAGGGGATTTAATGAAGGGCAAACTGTTCAACTTCAACTCCAACTCCTCTTTGACGATGTCGACAATGATTCTTCGCTCAAAATCGAATCGAGGTTCCGCGAATTCTTCCTAGCCCATCGTAAAGGAGGCTGTCACTGATAGTTCGAGTGCTGTAAGTGCAAGTGAAACCCTTGACAATCTCTCGCCGAAGGAACTCGTTTTAAAAGCAATTGAGCTGAACAAAGATCCAATAGGTGCAGATATCCTCCTTGCACTATCAGAAAAGATCACTAAGGATTTTTCTGACAATACAAAGAAGGAAGAACGCAGTAGAAGCGTAGTCATTGTGGGCCTTGCAGAGTCTGATGACCGGTTCCGACCTTCAGAGGAAGAGCTCGAATCAAAAGTGGGAGCGATCCTCGATGTTCCGAAGGTCGAGTGCAGGCCATCAAGCGTTTACAGGATCGGCCAGCTAGCAATGCAAAACCTCGCCTTGTAGAGGTGGTTCTTCCCACCTCAACGCATTGGCGACTAGCCTTGCGTAATGCCCGATTACTGCGTCATTCCAGCTATAAGGCGGTTCATTCGAAAAATTATGACCCCAGAAAAGCTGAAAAGGGATTGAGAACTGCGCATCAAAGCGGGAAACCGTAATAGAGAAAGTGGTACTCGGCAGTGGGCAGTGCACAAGAGTGAATTAAAACGGATTACCGAACTTCCTTTTTAGAAACCAGATGGAAGCTTGCTTGACACAAGGTATATCTCCTGCGAGCCAGCTCGCCGCGTCTCAACCACATGTTCTACAGCATTGAGCTGCAAACTTTTCAATGCGCGCAGTCTGGTGAACAAAATTGATTTTCTTAATCTATATTTGAGTATGACATCCCCCGATTTGCTCTTTATTCCTGAAAGTTGGTTAAATTCGAACATCTCCGACTCCGAAATTGTAGGTGGCTGACCGTACTTTTTACATCGGCTTGATCGTGTCGGTCGTATAGGCGGGGGGGGTCTGCTGTTTGGCTAGGCGCAATTTGATAGTTGAGAGAATACCTCTCCCAGTAGGATATCACCCGACACTTGCAGTAGACGCTCTTTGTATTGACCTGTTCTCACCGCGACCATGGTCTGAAATTAGATTTATTCTTGTCTACCGACCTCCAAATTCATCCGTCGCTGACGATGAAGCTCTCAAAGATTTTCTGAGGGAGCTTGTTTCAGATAGCGTCCGTACTTTAATTGTCGGTGACTTCAACATTCACATTGATTGGAGCTCTCTTGACCCTAAGAACTCATCCAGCTCTATGTACTTGAACTTTTTTCTTGGAGCTGATATTCGGTAACATGTTTTCCATCCTACTTTAAGTAACAATGTTTTGGATATTGTGTTGTCCACCCATGAAAATGTCATCAATGTCTCGGTCGAGCCTCCCATTGGTACATCTGACCATTCCATCGTCAGTTTTGACTTGTTGCAAGGCCAATTCAGCATGCTGGAGTTTTCCATTCCGGACTTTGCTCATGCCGATTATAATGGCCTTAACAGTTATTTTGCAGATATCGATTGGCTATCACAATTTAATAATTATACGTCTGTGGATGACTTGTACGCTAAATTTTGCAGGATTATCTACTGTGGGCTAGCTCATTATGTGCCAATGAAATATCCTAATATATCAGCACTAACTTACCCGCCAAATTTGCACAATCTCTTCCATCAGCGTGAACGTCTTTTTTCGACCTTGTCATACCCCGCTACTCATGCACTCTACATCAAGTCTGCTCGGATATTCGTCATCACCTCAAAAAATATCTGGCAAATCTTCACAGACGGCTGGGATCTGTGACATGTTTGAGATCCTTCATCGATATATTAGGCAGAAAATTAAGCCAAAATTTGACGGAATTCCAACACTACTGTATAAAAAATGCTGTGACAGTCTCTCCACTCCTCTCTCCTATTTGTTCAGCATCACATTAAGGTTAGGTGAAGTTCCTCAGGTATGGAAGCATGCAGCGGTCACATCGATTCCAAAACAGAACAACAGCTTTTTGATAGACAGTTTCCGTCCGATGAGTCTTACACCTACACCTACCAAAGTGATGGAGAATGTTAGTTTGCAAAAAATGTTAGACTGGCTCATGAGACGCCAAATCCTTCTCGTTCAGCAGCACGGGTTTCTCCCGGGTGCATCGACAACCACTAGCCTGGCTGAGGCACTCCATGACTGGAGTTTGGCTCTAAATGCTGGCAAGATAGTTCATGTAATCTTCTCTGATTTTTCGAAAGCTTTCGATAAGGTTAGTTACAGTAAATTGCTTTTTAAGCTTTGGTCTCTAGGCTCTCTATCTGTGGATCTTTGCTTGCTTGATTACTTTCTTTCCTCTTCCAGCGGTACATGACATGACAGTTAGAGTTGGTAACAGTTTTCAACAAGTCATCTATGTGTGAGTGGAGTACCCCAGGGGGTGTGCTTTCTCCGCTTCTCTTTATATTGTACACACTGGAGTTACCCGCTATTCTCAAAACTGCTCCTCAAGTATGCAGATGACCTTAAAATATACGGCACATTCTATGCCACAAACTCTCATTCGGTCAGCGAAAATATCCAAAAATCGGTTGATAATCTGATATCCTAGACACAACAATGGGGGATTCCTCTCAATCCTGACAAATGCTCCGTTATGCGTCTTGGTAACGGTGCTAATCATCGACAGTATTACATCAACCAAATCTGCGTTAAAGAGTGTGAATCTAAAAAGGACCTTGGCGTAGTTTTCGATTCGAAACTAAGATTTCCTGATCACGTTGACGCATAGTCAAGAAAGCTTTTAGAGTGATGTTTGCGATTTTTCGAGCCGTCCGTTGTTCAGATCCGAACATCCTTATTCGACTTTACAAGACATACGTGTTACCATACCTTGAGAGTCTCAACCGTCATAGGGAGTCCAGTGTTCAAGAAAAAAGTAAAGTACATAGAAAAAGTTCAGCGAGTATTTACTCGTCTATTGCACCAAAAATATTCCTTCCATGGGGAATCTCATTTGCCTTCCTATAGTGACCGTTTAAAATTGTTCTCACTTCATTCATTGCAGCGCTGACGGATTGTCTTCGATGCGGTTTTCTGTTTACGTATTCTACGTGGTGAAGTGAAGCTGCGCGCCAGCAAGTTTTGGGTCTTTAGTCCATGTGGTATGAGGCGGTTGTGTTTTAATCTACCTTATCCTAGGATACACCATCGGAGATATCCCGCCTTGCATAACATCATCTTCAATCGTGGCGCAAGATGGCTCCATCAACTACCTTTTGACCTCATGGTTGACGGCTCGAGTACTACTTTTAAGAGGAAGTTGAATAACGTAGATCTTTTCCAATTACTTGGAATTGATGATGTTGCTTACAGTAGGTTGTGCACTTCTAGATCATATTAAATCAGACCGCGTCCTACCAACATAGCTGGAGATTCCTTCGAATATGTTGACGAGATCGCTTTCCTAAGGCCTATGTCATACTTTTTCATAAGGCGACGAACAGAGCGATGAGCGAAGTCTCTTCGCTAGCGTGAAGCTAGCGAATAGGCGCGCAGTTAATAGCGTTGTGTGCAGCTGCGTCGTAGAATCGCTACCGATGCTGTCCGACGCTCTGCTCAGCTCAGCGACGCGGTCGCATCGGTAGCGATGCCGTATCGCTCGAAAGTATGACACCCCGCTAGCGAGGCTTCGCTAGCGGTGGATCGGACAACTGCTACAGGCGTCTGCCCCTCCACAACGTCTGATACCGTCCCTTCCCCAATTATGTTAGTTGTCCATCGCCTTCGCTAGCGAAGAGCGATGGTATGACATAGGCCTAAGCTAACACTCTCTATTGCCTTATTCTCCTGTTTCTCCACAGTAGCCCCTGATACCTTTGAGTTCTTATTCCATTTTGCCTATCCAGCCAGGTTACAACTTCTACGTATTGTAGTGTCTGGCTAAGGCGTTATCTCGGGCCCATAGAATGATACACAGAATGATACACGAGGTTTGTGTTCGAAGGTCCTCTGGCACAGCAATGCTTCGTGAAGTGCAGTATTCTTTCTGACTCTTTTTTATCCAATGCAGCACTTCCCCAGGGCCAGTGCTCAACGGGCGCATTTAGATTAAAGAGGTGCTACCATACACCCGCGCTGGAATGACATTGTCAGCTGCGCTGAAGCGCCCAGGCGTGGAAGTCTGTATTTGACGCTTCCAATGCTTCACTCCTTTTTACTGCTGGCTGTAGTTCAATCGACTAGATTGATTAAAACACAGGATTATTGGGCTTATTTGAGCTGGTTTGGCCAATAGCTGACTGGATAGAAGAAAATGGATGATGAAGTTATCAATTTTTTGTCTTATACTGCAGTGGCTGTTCATTTCCTATCGCTCGTCTTACGCTAGCTTCTCTGTTTTGTGTTTTTACGTTTTAGATGTTATCATGCTTAGCTTTGCATTTTCCGTCTTCCATGTTTGGGCGCACGTGTAGTGCATGAAATAAATAAATAAATAAATAAACTGGCACCTCTACCATGCAGCTTCTTAAAGCTGATATAATGAGATGTCGTTTAGCAATTCCAAAAAACTCCCCATAAAGGTTACCAACTCCGTTAAGCCTTTTGCCCTCTTATCCAATTCGGTCAAATGAGTGTTGTCGTCAGCAGTCGCTTTATTGCTATGTGCAAGACTTGCGACGTGGTAGCAGATAGAAAACCGGAACAACAGAAGAGCTACAAGTGTTGGCGTGCAAGTGCGAGCGCTTAATGAAGTTTATTGCTAGGACTGAATCCCTACACAGTTGGTCGTTCGAGTTCCTTCGAAAGTTTAGTAGCTATCAAAGTAGCGGTTAACGGAGCTACCCCACCCCCAAGTTCTGTGCCAGTAACCCATTGGCGAAGGTCGATTACAGAACCTTGTATGACATTGAAATTCTCTCTCGTAAGGTAGGGAAAACTCTCTATCTCCTTCGATTCGTTGAATACCATTGACCCTTCTTCTCTCATTCAGGCCCGGACCAAATTGTCCCCTGTACCAAACTTGTGCTTCTGCGTTTCCCTGTTTATCCATAAAAGATCTTCATCCTTGACGAAAATATGGGTTAGTTCTTCCCAGCCTCCACAATCCACTACAAATTTCTTTTTTTCATATTTTACTGTAAGGGGCAGATGCTTGGTAAATATACCATGAAACTCACCCCGTTGTGAGGGATCGAAAGTAGAATGGCTTGGCTCTATTGTTGTAGAATAGCCATCTTATGGATCTCATAATCCCAATCAACACCTTCTTGTACCCTTTCTACCTCGTGCGAACGCTTCTCTTTCTGATAGAGCTAGCTCATGAAGTTCACGTGAATTCGGAGCAAGCACTGTCCTTTTCAGTCTGGAACCTCCCCCTCTGCGATTACTCTGCTTGCTCGGGACGAGCTACCCCGTAGTCGCAAGGTAATGAGGCTGAGCTGTTGTGGCAAAAGAGAATCCCCATGTAAACACTATAACCAGGACTTCGCTAGGCTGCCTAAGACTTGTCGAATTCCTCAGCTTGGAAGACCCTGGGATTTAAAGCCTCAGCTATACATCGCAGATTGACACCCATCCTCATTCCCTTCACCACGACGGGTCGCTGAAACATGTGAGCGGCTTCTTTAAATGATTAGATAAATTGTCAGGTATGATGTATCTTCTGCCGTAGTAGCTTCAAGAAGCAGTTAGGATCGATCGACGGAGTCCCCTCGACAAACCTAAAAGCGCATCGCATGTGAAAAAGCGCGTAGCGGCACGAGGCGCCGATTGTGGCTGCACCCCGAGTTGGTATTTTGGTTATGTCACTGTAAGGGCCTCTACAGAGTCTCGCGGCAGCACCCGGAGAACTCGTACATATCGCTCCCGCCGCAGTGGGTAGTCCCCACTGGGGACCCACGCTGCCACTGTGGTGGAAGCCGCGGCTCAGGCGGAACCGCTGGTCGCAAAGGTCTCCGAGGGCTGCCGTAGTTCACGGCGACCCGCCGGAGGGCGTGATAGATGGGTGTCGATTTATGGTTCATCTATTTGGAAACACTTTTTTTAACGAATCAACATGCTAGGAATGCTCACCGTTAGTGTCGGCAAATGGAGGCGTATGGAACCCTGCACTCAAAACTTAACGCAAAAAAAAAACTTAGCACGATATTAGGTAACTTTAATTGCACCGAAATTCTTCGTGGCCTTCCAGCTACAAGTTAGCCTAAGGTTTAAGGAAAACTCTTGCACAGAAATGCAACAACAAAGCAGACCGTTCTTTTTAATATGAGCTATAACTGCATCGGACAGACCTCCCGGACTCAACAAGGCATCGGAGCGAATGCTGTCATCACAAGGGCTACCACATCATCTTCGAGCTAGTTGTCAGCCGAGGAACTTTTAGGGGAGGAGGAGTTAGAACGGTAAAAATAGCAGCCACAAAATGGTACAGAACTATTGAGTTATAAGGAGCGTTTGATTGGATTTCAGGGCTCTTGCGTACAGTAACCCTCGCGGCGCCGCACTACCCGCCGTTGTCATGGCGGGTCCGCGGCACCCGCAAGACTCTGCTGCCATTTTATGTTGCCTGCACGACACTCAGCGGGAATAGAATGCGTGGTGCATCCCGCAAAGAGACTCGATAACGCCGTCCTTGACCCTCCATCCTTTATTGCATGCGAAAAAATGCAAGCAGCTAAATGTCGCAGGTACACACCTCAACACAACTTTATAGACAAATGAATTAAGCAGTTCGAATTCTTGTAGTTAGAAATGCATTGGTGATTGAGTTCTGTAAAGAGTAATCAGAACAGAGCCACATATAGTCGGCGAAGGCGAAAGCAGATTTAAAAAGAAGAACACCTGCTTATCTCGCAGAACAATGTCTGTGCTGCAAACAACGTTTCTTGTCTAGACAAAGCACACGATATCGTCAATGGACAGGGTGCCGTTCAGGGTTTCCACCTGCCATTCCCCGTCCCAGCATCGAGCCGATCGAACCTCGTCCACTGCATGTTTCGTTCGCTTTCCATCGAGGCTTTTGATGCCAACAACCTGAGAGAGCTCTGCGCAGGAAAGTTCGCTGATAGAGCAGCCCTGGATGATCGCCACTTTCGAAACCATCGTAGAGCACTTTTTCTCCATACAGTTCTTAGCATCTGAACGAGGCGCCTGTCCGCATTGCTGACATGCTGAAAAAGGAAGAGTCTACGAAATTACATGTGCATGTGGCAGAGAAACAAGGCCATCCCCTCCACGCGTTCAAAGGAGACGAATGCGCTGAGATCATGCAATCAGCCAGTTTTCATCCGCTGTCATTCCTATTTTCAGAAGTATTTCGTTGCCGCGGACCCTTCTTGGAGACGGCTAGTAGTGGGTCTATGCTGATATTGTGGAGTATTGTAACCATTTTGCATGGCTATATCCAAAGCTAA
Source organism: Heligmosomoides polygyrus bakeri (assembly GCA_947359475.1). Taxonomy (NCBI): domain Eukaryota; kingdom Metazoa; phylum Nematoda; class Chromadorea; order Rhabditida; family Heligmosomidae; genus Heligmosomoides; species Heligmosomoides polygyrus. The sequence goes on from OX375865.1 coordinate 52,316,938, forward strand.
TCGTTACATACGCGGCATACCTCTTTATATGCCGGGCAGCTGATTTATGGAAACCGAAGCCCTGGTATCTTATTGAGTGGTTGGCTATGTTCTTCAATCACGTAGCAAAGTAGAAGAAAGTACCGTGGTGTTGGCGCCAAAGCATTCCGATTTGGAAGATGAAGCGTAGTCCTGCAGAGTGCTTCCATTACCGTCCGTTAACGTTTACCTTCGCACAGCATGAAGGTCTTCGAGCGAATCCTCGATAGAAGATTTGGTGAAATAGTCAAGCTCTCCGACAACCAGTTCGGCTTTGTGTCTGATTGTGGGACTATTGATGCCATACACGCCGCCCGCCTCCTGGTGGAAAAGCATCGCGAGAAACAGAATCCGGTGCATGGAGCCTTTATCGACTTGGAGCGGCCTTCGACCGCGTACCGCGTGAGCTTATATGGTACGCCTTACGACAACACAACGTACCTGAGGAAATCATAGAGTGGGTGCGAATGCTCCACTCTTGCCCTAAGAGTAGAGTGCAAGCTGCAGCTGGAACCTCAATGGAGTTTCCCATCTCTGTTGGGGTACGCCAGGGTTCTGCGCTTTCTCCACTCCTCTCTGTTGTCATCATGGGAGCGAGTTCTTCAGCAGCTTGCTCCACGCTGCTTTATGCTGATGACGTGATGCTCTCAATATAAAGCTGAACTCGAGCGGCAGATGCAAGCGTTGTGCGACCGGTTGGAGATGCTCGGGCTTAAACTGAACATCAGGAAGAGCGAGTACCTAACGACTGCCGTATAGGAGCATGGCTCCATAAGATTAACGGAACTTTAGACCAGTGCTAGGTTGAAGTGAACTTACGCGTGAGTGCAGTTTGGTTCAAATGGCACTCACTGACTGGCGTACTCTGCGATCTGGAGATACCAGAGCGCATTAGGTCAGAAATCTACAGAGTCGTCGTACGGCCAGTAACAATGCACAGCGCTGAGTGCTGGCCTGTGACCAAGCCAAGGAAGCTGAAACGTGCCTCAGCGTCAAGGAGACAAAAATGCTTCTCTAGAGGATTGGTGTCACGCGCATGGACCACAAACGAAAAGCGAAGCTAATTGGCAGAAGTTCGGCGTCGCGTCAATACATAGCTGATAAGCTGCGCAATGCTCGCGATTGTACGGCCACGTTCTTCGTGGGAATGAAGGCAGCGTCCGCAAGATAGGCCTTGAGTTAGAATTGTCAGGAAAACGGCCTAGAGGACGCCCGAAGCAGTGCTTGACCGGTACGTTACACATGGACATGAAAGCAACTGCTTATAAGCACGTGCGGCCAGAGTCTTGTTTAGGATTTGATTTATGTGGAGCTGCCCCGAAGGTCACTATGAGGACACTCTCGGACGCCTTTTAGAAATATGTGAAAGAACAGTTTAAAAGTGCTGCGACACTGTCTCTTGCACGTCCCTGTCTGAGGGATGTATTTAATGCAAATGGGCGCCTGGAGCGAACCTGCTCAGTCGTGATCCGCAATGCTTTGCTAAGCAAGATGCTCACCCACTCTACCGGTCCCTATAGCCAGTTTCTTGCCACAATAATTATGGGAGGCCCCGTTTTATGAAGGTGCAACCTGGATGCGCCCTGTTGTGCAGAAACGCAACTATCGTGGTACGACGCGAGTCTGATGCTGAGTAAAGTAGTGCAAAACTCCAAACATATAAGTGGAAGTGCCGCTGCCTTTGTGTAGAATGCTGAATTGCCTAACAGTCGGCAAATTTTTCATTGTAAATGAAGGCAAACAGAAGCTTCTCGCAATTTTCTCTGACCCTCTTAAAGATAAATTCCCTGGCGTTCAACATGAACCCCGTTTCTTCACCATGAAATGGCTTCACGCTAGTCAGACGCTAGTTAATGAATAAGGTATCACTTTGAACAGTGGTGCAAATGAATTATTTCATTCCATTAGAATTCTGAATGACTTTTAGTACATAATGGCGTGTGGCGGTGACTCCAGAGAAAATAGAGCAGTGTACCTCTTTTGCTGGATAATTAATTTATTTTGTTAAGCAGGGGCTCATTGCATCCACATTTGTTTTCCATTCTCGTCACGAAAAAATAAGCGTAATTCAAATTCTCACTGGTACTATAAAGGAGCAGCAAAAAATTGTCAGATGCTATTATATTCTCGATTAGCTACGATCCAGCTATTGATTTATCTAACCGAAGGTCGATTAAATGTCATCCCAAATCATGAACCCATTTTTAAACAACGATCAAGATCTAGAACAACACGTCTATTTTTTGTTCATAAGTGGTAATGGTAGTCCTTATAGAAAGCTTTGTCACTATCGCCGCACGACCCTTTTATTAGACAAGAAAAAGGGAGTAACTTCGATAATTTCCACATTATACTGAAGAGAGAGGAACTCGGATAAAATTATCTCACACATAGCCGCGAACGCACTGAACAGTAGGGCAAATATTGAGTGATTGCAGAAGACTTGTGTGTGTATGTGTATGTGTTTATGTGTGTACGTGTGTATATGTGTGTGTGTGTGTGTGTGTGTGTGTGTGTGTGTGTGTGTGTGTGTGTGTGTGTGTGTGTGTGTGTGTGTGTGTGTGTGTGTGTGTGTGTGTGTGTGTGTGTGTGTGTGTGTGTGTGTGTGTGTGTGTGTGTGTGTGTGTGTGTGTGTGTGTGTGTGTGTGTGTGTGTGTGTGTGTGTGTGTGTGTGTGTGTGTGTGTGTGTGTGTGTGTGTGTGTGTGTGTGTGTGTGTGTGTGTGTGTGTGTGTGTGTGTGTGTGTGTGTGTGTGTGAAGCGGCGGTTAAAAGGATCGCCTAAAAGTATCGCCCATGATTACATGCCAAAAGAGGCCAAAGAAAGAGAAATCAGGAAAATGAAAATCTTTTTCTCCCCCAAAGCACCCAAAAGATTTATCTAAAGACTTCGAAACTAAAAACGCTGAGCAGGGATGCATAAATATCTGTGCCAACGGTAGAAGGACATTCCAAACTGTTGCAGTTACTTCTGCCAGTCCTTGAAAAGATAAACGGGTGACCCTCTTTATGATTTGCACCGAAATGGAAATGTAGCAGACTGGCCGCAAATTCAAGCCGGCAGTCATTGGCCGACCGCCTACATTTTGTGTTTTCTAACAAGGATTAATTGATAAAAGCTGTACTCAAAGGCGCTCTCGTACGATTCGAACAGAGTGCAGAGCGCGAGCAGTAACATTGTTTTGTGCCCAGGTAAGGTAGATCGACTTGCTGCTACGAAGGTTGGCCCAGAGTGAAAACCTGTTCAAATTATAAAATGAAATCCATGAGTAGTGGAAGCGAGTGTGCATCTCAGTACTGTCTCCAACACTTCCCTACTGCGAATTCGGGTAAGACCGAAGATTTCTGTTCTGAACCCAGTCTTATCGAAGTTGATTATGATAAAAGATGCTCCTGTCTCACCCCGTACTTCGCGCTTTTAGAAGCGCCTCTTGCCTTTTCCATAATATATGAGCTAACTATGAATGATCTAAAAGCCATCCACCTCAACCAAAGCAACATAGTGCTAGATATTTTTTAGAAAGAGGATCATAGGGATCATGAGTGAGATAATAGCAATTAGTAACATGCCCATTTGGAAAGGGATTTTGTGCGACGGAGATTTATAGTCGCAGCTCTCGGTTGCAGAGGTGAAGTATGTCTTGGCGCCAACTCGTCCTTCACGCCGCTGAGTTTGTTGATTCTCAATAACAACAAAAAACACGTTCCAATTTCTAAATCGCTACTTCAGTTTAGGAAGCTCGTTGACATATCATATCTCCCAGAGTAACTAAGTAATACTTATGCATTGTGTTGTAGTGTTCGGTTTTTTGTGCTCGTTTTTTACTGCTTGTAATTGTAATTATTTGCAGGCTTAAATAAGTAAATAAATAATTCAGGAAAAAAGTAACCTTCTAATTGAACAAGATACCTACAGAGCTATGCTGGAAAAATGAAAACTTGCTCTCAGGAACGTGCTCTGGAAGCTCATTTCACACTTTTCAAAGTGCTAATGACAAAGCCTCTCCGAGTCACAAACTTGGTAGCTTCAATAGCACCAAATAACCATGAGGTGTTTCAGGTTAATTTGAACAGTCACCCACCAGGCAAGTCAGCGGGAGATGAGGTCGTTTCCCATAACCTCACAGACGTCGGCGTCGTATGCTTCGCTGCGTCTACTCCAGAAAAACTGTCTTCCTCCTCTGAAAAGCCGCCAGTCTCTTTACCGACTCTACGGTATAAAAACCAGTTGCTGAAGTTACCTTCTGCGGTATACGGCAATCGCGGCGTTAATACTCGCGTCCTGACTCCTCTCGTTCTCCAGGATGTAGGCTTTCCGGGGTGGCAGCTGAGGATGAGCAGAGGAAGAGTGGTCAGAAGAAGGGCAATGGTGGTGGTCATCGAGTGAGCGCTGATTATTCAACTGGGTTGTCTTTTAACGTGGGTTGCATTAGAGACGGCTCGGCTAATTGGCAGGGCCGGATTTGAAGGCGCGAAATCTGCCGCTTTGACCACTTTGGCCTCAAGCATCGAATTAGAAGTCCGAATGCCGCAGCTTGGTACACGTTTCTCCCCTGTTTCCGCACCACACCACCGCTCAAGGCCAAATCACCTCGATGCACACGGGTTCCCTACGTGGATAGTACCTTGGTAATCTTCCCAACAGGAAGAACCTGATTTCCCACGATGCCCCTGTTGTGAGACCGTCAACTCGAAAAGGACTCGTGAACTTCCCAGGAGCGCTTCTTGTTGAGTTCCTCGGAAAAGAAGAGCTGTAATTCCATTTATTTCAAAGGTTGGAGAGAATAGTGGCATCGTTGGTAGACTGCGTTCTTTTTGATAACGTCCTTACAAAAAACATACACATGCACAGAAGTCTAGAATATTTCAGACATAGTTTAACTACAGCCCTATTGGAATAGGGAATCGGCACGCTTATCGGAAAATAATTCACATCAGCTCATACATTGAATATCACGTCTGAAATTCGTTAAGGGTAAACCGCTGAAGTTCTTGGTGCTTTGGAGCAACATCTTATCGTTAGATCCCAACGTTTCCTCCAGCACCACTAAGGCCATTACGCGAAATTCACCTTTCCTAGTTAATCGTCAATCGCCTAGCAACGGGGAGCTATTGACAATGTTCGATGTTCAACGCCTACATTCGTTGGATGGATTCCCCCATTATATGAACAGCTTTAGGAAGTGACTCAAAGTAACCAAGTGTGTTGGTGTTCTTCGTTCCCTACTCTCAATTTTCGATGCTGTGTCTTTTCCTGTTCAGGCTCCTTTTTAGGGCTTGTCTCGAAGAACACACAAATATTTTAGTACATCAGAAAAACTCGGACTCTTCTACAGATCACAGCAGAAATTCCAGGGAGAAGTTGAGGTTTGGGTTTTATTTAAGGAGTTTTAATTAAGTACATGTTGTTCTATGGTTTTACCATACACCGCCACTTCACACTTCACTTCGCTCGAGCTACAATCGCTGCATCGATCGAGCTTGAAGATGGAAATCAGAAACTAGACATCAATACATGTCAGAAGCGCTCGAAAGTAGGAAACACTCTGTACACTGATATACTCCAGTGTTTGTCATAAAAGGTGAAGGTCGGAATCAATTCATCCACTTTGGGATATGCCGTGCAGTTTGTTATAGTTTCACATGATATCGTGGAGGCCACTTGAGGGTATGCTACGCAAACGTTGTGCAACCTCATGACTGCGTCACTAAATTTAGTTTTGCTGTACGAGATAGGTAACTCTGATCAGTGACATCTTTATTAACACTCGCTTTTCAAAGCATATGCATGTGATGCACCCACAGCGTGAGAAATGAAAGCTCAGTTGATTTTAATAGTCGTACGGATTTTTCTTCGTCCCTCATGTGAAGGGGAACTTTGGATGCTTTCTGTGACAGGATTTCCGATGGAAGTGCTTCCGAACCAAAGGTCCTGAAATAAAAATCTGCTTTCAAATGAAGTGTGTACCGATCCTCTGCACTCCCAAACTTTTTGTACCTATTCCACGCCTTACGGTAGCTACTCTATGCTTTGTTAAAATATCTTATACTCGAGCACGTCAAAACAGTTATGCATCTGGTTTGCTACCCGGGGTAAATAATACTGAACCGATTTTGTTAAATGTTGAAAAATATGTGTAAATTTATTCAGATGTTAGCACCTTTGTCATCCACAAAATAGTTCCCAACCAAAGGAAGAGGAGAAGCCAACCAAGGCGACAAATCTGTTGTTCCCTGGAAAAAAAATAGGAGAGCATTTGGGAAAATAAGCATTCACAGTGATGTCATATATGAAAAAAATCGAAGAAGCGTTCGCTTTGCCATAAGGAGTTTTGAAAGACAAACGTGCACAACAAATGGGAAAACATTTTTTGAAGCGCATTTGATGCCCATTTGAGACAACTCTCAGTCTAATCCTTTAATGTAATGCATTGAAATGGCTTATCGAGAAACGGCTAAAGTCAGGTGAAGTAGGAAGTGTAACGGGAAACTCACAAGCTAATCTAAACTTCAGTCCCCTAAAATATTTTCAAATATTTCTTACTTTCCATGCCTGTCTACCGCGATGGTTTTGGACATTGGACTGGACAGGATTATACCATTATCGTTATACCTGCCACATCTTACAATCATTCCGTTTCAACTGTGTGATCGACTCTAATGATGCTCACATAGTAATACAGTTGTTCCAGATTAACCAAAACAACCTTGGTGGTTCCGTTTATCTAGGTAAATAAGAGATAAATCTTCGAGCAGGGTACTAAAACTCTAGAGAACGGCCAAGACTGCGACAGTTTCTTCAACTATTGGGATGCTCGAAAAGCCTTGCAACACTTTACGCCACTGCCTGTTAAATCTGTTAAAGCTCTTACAGTATTGATCTTGTGTGGTGACGACACAGAACATTCCCGAAGCTTCCTCAAGCATACTATATAACTATATAGCATACTATACTCGTCAAGTAAGAACACAGCAACAATGTCAGCAGCATCCTACGACGCATCGCCTACTACGAATTTCTGCAGGGCCATTCCGCAAGCACTGCAGCTTCCAACATCTGCGCTGGATTCAAGGGTCCGTCACGGGGGTGGGGGACTGGGGCCAAAAGATGCCCACTTCAGTGCGGCGTATGCCAGCCGGGCTTTCTTTGAGCTTAACCACGGGCGATTGCTGGCGAGCTATATCCTTGGCGGCTGATCGTCCAAGTTTACGAGATATTCAAGGGGCAACGCGTCAGGGTATGAACGGGGATCAAGCGCAGAGCGTAGGGATTAGGGAGGCGTGCCCTAGACGTCGCTCAGGTGCGTATGGATTCAGAAGACGTGCTGATGATGTCGTATAATGTGCGTAGGGATTCAGAAGACCTGCGCTACACGTCGTCCAACGTGCGTATGGATTCAAAAGACGTACTGAAAACGTCGTACAACTTGCATAGGGATTCCGAGTAAGGACGGAGAGGACCAACAAAGGGGGACAATTACAGGGGGAGCGTAAATAAGGGGGGACCATCATATTCCCTCAACATTGTTCAGTGTGTGTCGTATTCAGAAGACGGCTTACAGAAGTCCTGGCACGTATGTCAGAGTGCAGAAGGAGTGTCATAGACGTCTTGGTAACGTAGTGACACGTGAATCGGTACTCAGTGTCACATGTGCCTGCTTCTCACTCCGTTTCTTTGCCAGCACACAGGAAAGGAAATATTTCGGGAGGGGGGGGGGGGGGAGGGTAGAGAGTGACCACGGGATTCGGAGGAGTATTACTGCTGTCGGACAGTAAGTGGTGTCGTCCAATACCGATTAATTTTAATTATGATTTTACTGATTAAGCACCGAATTGGGACTCTCATTATCTGTTTATCAACACGTAGAGAACGAGTGCTTGGGAGAATAAATTGCGTGCTGTGATGGAGGGTGCATTGGCTTCGTATGCGCAGTGGAAATTCTGCCCTACCTTATCCCACTGCACTAATCTATATAGTAAGACCAGTTTTTTTACTGTAAGAAGTCCTAAAGAAGAAAGGAGGAAGATTGGGGTTGTTCTACTCTCGGGGTTTGGTGGCGAAATCCACAACCAGATGGAATAGGGTTGTTCTATTCTCGGGGGTTTGGGGCGAAGCTCTCAACCAGACGTTTGGTGGCTGCTAGGCCGCTGAATGTCTGGTTATTCAATATTCCACGGTGGCCTGTTGGTATCAGCGCTTCAAGGCTGGAGATATCTCTCTCGAAGATCGACCTTGTTCCGGTCGCCCTTCTGTTGGACTCAGGAGGCATGCTTTACTGGGAGTTGCCAGATAGTGAGTGCACAGTCACAGCACTTGTCTACGCTACCCAGCTCTAGAGCTTGGCCGTCGCCATGCGCCAAAGACGTCCAGAATGGGAGAATGTCTAACTGCTGCACGACAACGCGCGTCCTCATGTCGCAAAAGTGAGTCGCGAAAAAATCCAGGAGTTAGGCTTGACGTTCTGCACCATCCACCGTACTCTCCAGACCTCGCTCCTTCTGAATACCACTTGCTCAGAGCTCTGAAGCAGGATCTTCGAGGAAGAGAGTTCGATGATCGACGTCAACTGGAAATGGAGGTTCCCGAATTCTTTTCCTTACAGCCCTAGGAATTCTCGCGGAAGGGAATTGAATGGCTGCCTGAGAGATGCGGCAGGATCTTACAGTTGGACAGGGAACATACCGAGGGCCTGAGTTTTTATTTCAGCAAATAGGGACACATTTGAATATTGTTGTGCTAGTGTTGCAAGACTTTTCGATCAACCTAATACCTTTTCTTTTAGGGTTAATCTTCGAACTTTCATTTTTTTCTGGGTGTTGTGAGTGAAATATACCATTTTCATATCAACTGAACACCTCATAAAGCGAGCTGAACGCTTTCGAAATCAAACCGACATCTTGCAACCTAAACGAATGTTTTTAAGATTAAACTAGGCGCATTCTAAAGGCATCGTCCAAGGGAAATTTCGTTTCTTTCAAATTCTATTCGTTTACCTGCGCTCAATATTTTAATGCAAAATGAAATTTTATAAAATTCTTACTTCCAGGGAAAACAATGAAGGGAGACGAGCACGACACTGGCGCCCGATCTGCCTGCTGTCCGTAGCCTATAAGCTGTTCACTCGACTCCAGGGGTGTGCGTTATTACGAGTTTACGATGTATGATTTACAACGTTTTGCCGAATTTTTTACGATTTACGATTTACGACATTTTGGGTCGTAAATCGTATATTTTCGTAAATATGATCTTTGATCAACAACCAAGCGTCCAAATTTATTTGGTCAGGTTATGAAGAGTTGCCCACTCTAATGGTCTCCTCTTATAGCTCATTCCCACTTTCCTTTTAGAACTGTTTTTTTACTCTCTAAAGTGTTACTGTGGCAGGCACCGTCCCGTGCACAGGCTTGTCGAATCCAACATATCTCTTCACTTAACTAACTTTTCGATTTCTTTAACGTTGTAAGGGCTGCCGTTTGGAACGAGACAGGTTCAAGAGGAGAAACAAGTGCAATTCAATATTGAAAGCTCTTGTATAGGAGGCTGTGCCCCTTCGTTTCTGGTCCACGGCTAACAAGCCACATCCCATTTCTGCTGTCGAAGGTTGTTCCATCCCAGCCAACAGAAAGACATTAAAGGCAGTTTCTTCGAGAAAGAGGAAGGAGTATTCTAGACCCGCGTCCTGCTTGATAATAACGATGAGTCAACTTGTTTATAACTGATTCGAATAAAACCGACGCAAATCTACGATGGAACATCGCTCGTGATTGGAAGCGGAGTCTAGAGTTGTTGCTACACTCAGTTGCAAAGAATAAACCACTGCGTTTCAATCGGTTTGCAATGTACTTCATAGGTCGGAGCCAATTGATATTCAAGGTAAGGTAAAAGCGAGCCCGTAGCATTTCAAGAAAAGATCGCACTGGTTTTGACAGTTTTGATCTCCATGTTTGCTACTGCGATTGAGATTTATTCACTCTATGTAATCCGCTTACGATGCTGCAGACTCTAGAACTGGCGAATGGTAGCCCGAGTGACTGCAGAGATTTACTAAAGTGGGACCATATTACAAAGTTATAGAAATGTCACAAGTGCAGGCTTGAGCAGAAAACCGCCACTATAGGTAGATTTATGCTAGCTGATATTGTCGATCGATGCTTCTAAACTTGAGAGTGCTTATAAAGTTACGAAACGTCTTCGCTGCAAGCTCTCTACAATTAATGGAGCCTCTCAATCCGAATATCGCGCTGTGGTTATTGCTTGGTATTCTCTCATTAAGCAATGGATGTCTAACTACCTCCCTACAACGGTCGATATACCGTTTTCACTTGCTGAGTTAAAATTTTACGTCAAAAACGTTAAAATGGACTTCTACAAACTCAAACTGAACCTGATGTTTTACCCTGTCCGACTTTCTATAAACCTCGGCATGACGATTGGGTTGTTGTTGTTGTTCCTTGAACTCTAGGCGAGGTTGTTATCACCGTTTATAGGCCTACGTTTCAGCGCGATCGCCTTCTTCATATATACCATTTTCAGTTTAAATTCAACGTTGTCCAAACCAAATTCAATGTTTTTCAAAACACATTCAACGACTTCCGAGTCAAACTACACATCTTCTTTGCAAATTGTAGCTTCAATGTTTACTTTTCAAAAAAATCTGCTTGCAAAAAAAGGTTATGCAACGAAAAAAATTAACAACTAGCAAGTTAAGCAGTACTCCAGTAGTAATGCGATGCAAGTACAACAAGCAAATTGAACGATATAACTAACTATAAAACTACAAGTGATACAACAATACGATAAACAATACAGAATACAAATAACAACACAGCAATAGCTATTCAAAACAGCAGAATGAGCAAGTGAAAGTAAGTCCTTTTTTAGGCCTTCAGGCGTTTTGAGGTGTGATCTGGATCTGCCAAGGCCTTTTTTTAAGTGTGATATGGAGTTTCGTTAGAGCGTTGAAAATCGTAGAAACTGATGCAGACGTCCAGTTTTTTGCTGAAACAGCGAGTGACTGGGTGTGAACTCAAGCCATTATCTCCGCGAGTACGCTCAACTATTTCGCCTTCTCGTTTGTACGAGTTGATAATGCTTCGTGCAGTGTTCTCTATGACACCAGCAATCTGAGCAGCTTCGTGTGTGATCCTTCCGTCGACGAACACCAGTTTGACCAGATCTTCTGATTCCGAGACACTCGACCGCATCGGCCGTGTCGCTGACTTTCTTGAACGACTTGTTGATCGTTGCTCATGTTGTCTGCAAACTTGGCATATCGCTCAATGGCAAGAAAGAGTGGAGGGGTTTGTTAATATGGTACCGAGGAAGATTCCAAAAGAACGTTGAATGTGTTTTGAGAAACGTTGAATTTGTTTTGAACAACGTTGAATGTGGTTTGGACAACGTTGAATTTGTTTTGGACAACGATGAATTTCAACTGAAAATGGTATATAACCCGGGAGCTCAAGCCGTACCTCCGACTAGCATTCTAGTCAGGGTACGGTCTCCTTTGGTACCCTCATAAGCGCTATTGCCATGATCGCCTGACGATCCGTGGCTAAATGAGGTCAATTACTGTCTTCTTCTCATCCTGTGTACGTTCAACTGGTCTCAAGTTCCAGTAGTATTGAGGAGACGTTTAGTGGAGAGGTCACACTTAGGTTTGCTTCCTTTCAGGATCCGAAGAAGACGATCCCACCAAAACGTAAGCCTAACAAACGCTGATAACAACTTCGCCTTGAGTTCAAAGAGCAACAACAATGAACCTGGCTTAACTTAAACCGCGTTCTTTCCTGCTCACAACTCAAACTGGATTACTTTTAAACCAAACTGGACACCTTCTATATCAAAATTGTCTTGTCTCAAATTAAACTGAAGATGCCTTAAGGAGGTTGTCTCGGGAAAACGTTATCCTTCAAAATTTTTAAGCGACTACAAAACAAGACCAAAAAATATGGTCATACTGTTTCGTGGCCGAATGTTTTTTATCATTCTGCTATGGGTATGTTCGAAAATGACTTCTTTCAAAATGTAGAAAATTGGAGATCTTTCGATGCCTCACACGACGAGAATGCGCCGTGCGTTCACTCCGCAGGCATGGCGTAACCTCGTCATATGACTCAGCATGTTTGCTGGATTCCTACATGCACAGTTGCTGTTTTCGCCGCACTGGTCAGTGCTGAAGTAATGTTCTTTAACTTTTAGTTTTGACAACGACTTTTTCGCTGTTGCTTCTGCAAAATCCTGATTATTTGAAAGATGTCTTACGTCAAGAAGAAGTGAAAAAGGAAATAGTTTGGTAAGAAAACTGTTCAGTTTGGGCGGAAAATAACACTTTAAATATATAAATATTGAACGACATCTGATTAACAGCAGAAAAAAATCCTCTGGAAATTTACTTGTGCTGCACTGCAGGTCGGGAGACTCTTACGATTTACGGTCTACGATTCACGATTTACGACAGTTTTTCGTAATTACGATTTACAATTTACGAAATCTCAAATTTCATTTACGCACACCCCTTTTCGAATAGAAGCAGCAGAACGCCGGACGAAGGCCAGCCATGCGAACAAACAGGATTTCGGAGAGGATTCAGCGCAGCGACCACATACACACCATTACGAAGCTCATCGAAGTCTCGCGAGAGTACAAGCTGCCGCTGTGCCTTACGTTCAACGACCTGAAGAAGGCATTCGACTCCGTCGAAACTGAAGCGGTCATCGACGCCCTGCTCACTCAGGGTGTTTTACTCAGCACATCAGTGTCCTTCGAGAGCTGTACAGTGGATTCGCAACCAAGATCTCACCATTCTACAACGACGTCGACATCGACGATACAGCTGCTTTCTACGTTTCCACCGACAACTACCTGGCATCCTTGTAAGTAATCAATTATAGACCTAGTAATTTCGTATGGTGTATTCATAAATCCAAACTTGTTCTTCTATTGTATTCACGAAGCTGAGAACATTTGAATAATTAGATTTAAACAATTAAGGGTGCTCGTGTACTTACAAGGGAAGAATCTGAAACGTATGACTGAAGGGAGGAGCGAGTCATATAGTGAGAATCCTCACCGCTCAACTAGTATAAAAATGTATTTGTTTTTGCCATCGTTAAACCCAAGGAGTAGGGGTCGTTGAAGTCACAATGGAATACGATGCATCATGAGTTTGAGGATGTTGTACGCCCGCGATGCCTATGCCGGCAAGCGGCTCGGAGCACAATGGAGGTGGGGTTGCTTCACGCCAGGAAGGTCGGGGTTTGGTTCTTGTGCGCTGCTGCATTTTTGCACTTCAACTGACTGGTTGAGATTTGAGGATTGTGAGGTCTATACCATTTTCGACATCCCGTTTCAGAGTGGGCGCGTGTAGCGCAGTCGGAGGAGGCGCCGACGGTCGCGTGCACCCGATACCAGGTTCCTGGTTCGGATTTTCCGCCCACGCCAACCAAGCCTTCCATCCCTCCGGGATCGGTGAATTGGTACCAGACGTGTCTGGGAAGGATAAAGCGCTGACTTGTCAAATACGCATTCATATGGCCTCCACGACATCCCGTAGAAGTAGAATGCGCTGGCGCATCCGAAAAGGGATTGAGTAACGCCGTCCTTTATCCTTTTATTATTATTATATGGGGGGATTATTATATTTCCAGACATCTTTATGCCTAATTTTCCTGCTGAATGCTATGGTATTCAACATGATGTTGTAGAAATATTCAACATCAGTGGCGCACAGGTACAAAGTGCATGATGCAGCACTGGGCACAATACGGGCAGCGTACAAAGGCTACAGGCTCTCACACTTTGTTTCCATACATGGACCAATGGCCTCAGAAAAAACCATCCTGCTCGAGTTTTCAAAAGAGACCAGGATGTGAAGTCGGAGGTGGTTAAAATGAGAAACGAGGTGTGTGGATCCCACAAATCAAACCAAACGGCATCGATACACTCTTTCCCTCATGGCCTTTACCTGGAAATCAGAGGTCTGCTAAAGTTTTTCAGGAACCTAACACCAACAATGTCCGCCGAAGGTCGAGTGGTGATCCACCTGCTCACCATGTAGTGTGGCCCATCTTTAGACAAGGAACCTTCGAGGGGAGAAATCAAGCTGGCCGAATGGACGACCAGCATACTAAAGGACTTCGAAGGAGTAGAGCGTTTATACATCATTACGTTGAATAGCTTTCTCATTTCTTGTGGTTAGAAAACCGGACAGTAATAAACAACTCGCAAGAAAGGTACTCCTCACAGCGTACAACTAGAAAATGCGCAGAAAACGTCTGAAAATGGCATAGACGTCAGAACCCCCCAAATCTCAACCAGTCACTCGAAATGCAAAAATGCAGCAGCGCACAAGAACCAAACCCCGACCTTCCTCGCATAAAGCAACCCCACTTCCACTGCGCTCCGAGCCACTTCCGCGGGCGTCTACCCCCAAAGATGATGCGCCGTATTCCACTGTGAGCTTAAGGACCCCCTACTCCTTAAGTTTCGAGACTTGGCAAAAAATAAACACATTTTTATACTAGCTGGGTTGTAAGGATTCTCCCTATATGACTCGCTTCCCCCGTTCGGACATACGCTTCAGACCCTTCCCTTGTTAGACTGGGTACCTAACGCTGACAATGAGGCATCACAAGTGATGTTTACCTGCAAGGATCAAGAGCTAGTGGTTAAGCGAAAAGGAAGCAGCTGTTGCTACTCGTATGCATTCGGTTGTGAACGAAAATGTTGAGGAATGGGAAGATGGTACCGATATGATTTACTACAAGATGAAAGCTATTCTGAATTAGGTATGAGAAATTCTGGAAGCCGGAAGGATGGAGAAGTAGCATAGCTGTAGACTAGCGAAGTTAGAGAAGAAGTCCGACAGAGGAAAACACTACATCAGGCTTGGGCATCAACGACGAAAGCGGTCATCTATTGACTAATCGCAAGACGGCAATGAAAGGAGGCATGACTACTTCGAGAAAATCTTGAGAGTAGAGTCTGCCTATCCGATTATTACTTGCGTCTCTCCTACGCACGGTACTGTACGGAAAATCACTGTCACCTTGGATCTATAATCGTGTCTGCTGGAAGCGGCTTTGAAGTATGTATATGCAGCCAGGTAAAGCAATGGGTTCTGACGATTTAGTAGCCGACCTATAGACCTTAAGTTCTGGAATCCTGCTGAGTGACTATCGAATTTTATCCATCAAGTAGTTTAGAAAAAATGCACCTGGTAGCTTCTGTGGACTGCACAAGTTGTCGTACATACAATTCGCCTGCTTTCGCACTGTATGAAAATCTTCGAGAGCATTATGTACCACGTATTCGCGATATCGTCCGGTGGCGATGTCCGTTCCTCCACGTGGTGCCACTGGAAACTGTTCGCTTTTGCGAGCCGAGCTGAACACGGACACTCGAATGCAGGCGACAGGCCCTAGTGACAGGCCGGCCTACGAACAGCCCATGTCACATCATATGGTTGATGGTGCTGAATGTTTCACGAGATAATGCTACGGCGTCCGCGGGAGCCGACGCGCACTCGCAAAGCCCGGCGAGTGTGAAAAGTATGCGAGGGTCCCTGATGCGAGGACGGCATCGGGGGGAAACTGAGCTAGTCCAAAAGTCCCGCAACGTAAGCAAGACCCGCGTGGCAACGCTGAATGTGGGTACGTTATCGGGCCGCTCCTTTGAGTTGGCAGAGGCACTGGAGCGAAGGAAGATTGACTTGTGTGTGGTGCAAGAGACGAGGTGGTCCTGTAGCAAGTCAAGGGACATAGGCCGAGGCTACAAAGCCGTTCTGTCTGGCAGTCCCAGGACCACCAGCGGTGTTGGCATAATCGTCTCAGAACGGTTCCGAGACGCGATTGCAAGCGTGGAACGTTTCAATGACCGCTTGATGAAGGTCGTAATCGCTGCAGAACGGCGGCGGTATCATCTTTTCTCTGCATATGCTCCACAGACTGGATGCTTTGAGCGAGCCAAGGATGAATTTTGGAGCCTGCTGGATGAGAAGACAGCAGAAGTGCCGTCACAAGACGTAATCATTGTCGCAGGTGACCTTAACGGGCACGTTGGCGCTGCGAAAGACGGCTACAGCTGTCATGGTGGTTTCGGTTTTGGTTCACGTAACGCCGATGGTGAGCGTATCCTCGAGTACGCGGAGTCGCACGACCTCACCATCGTGAACACCAGATTCCGAAAACGTGAATCCCACCTTATCTCATTCTACAGCGGGAATTCTAAAACGCAGATCGACTTTGTCCTTGTGCGAAATCGTGACCAAGGGCTTGTCACGGACGCGAAGGTCGTGCCGTACGAAACAGTCGCCACACAACACCGCCCACTGATCTGCACTATGAGGATCACACCACCGATGTTTAAGCAGGTCGAACGGAGCGGTCCGTCAAGAATTAAGTGGTGGCGACTGAAGGAGAATGAAGCAGCTGTTACTTCGCGCATTCGGTTGCCGACGGTCACGACCGTCGACGAGACATGGCAAATAGCAACCGACGCGATTCTCAATGCTGCGCGTTCCGAACTCGGCACTACGAAACCGGGACGGCGTAAGGTGGATAAGCAGACATGGCTGTGGACTAACGAAGTTAAGGAAAAAGTCCGAGAGAAGAAGAGATTGTACCACGCATTCCTCGGCGATAAGACAGCCGATAAATGGCGTCTGTATCAGGAAGCCAAGAAAGCCGCTAAGAAGGCGGTAGCCGTTGCAAGAGCCACTCATTACGATGATGTCAACGGGAAGCTTGAGTCGCGCGATGGCGAGCGATTTCTTTATCGACTCGCGAAGGTACGCCATCGCCAGACTGAGGATGTTGAGAAGTTCTTTGGCATCAACGATGAGAACGGTCATCTACTCATGGACCGCAAGATGGTTTTGAACCGATGGCGCACCTACTTTGAGGAAGTCTCGACAGTAGAGTTTGCTCATCCAAGCATTCCATCTTCTCCTCCTGTATACGGTCCCGTTCAGAAAATCACCGTAGAGGAGGTAGAAGCGGCTTTGAAGAAGATGAAGCCGGGCAAGGCAACGGGACCCGATGATTTGGCGGCCGACTTATGGAAGTCGAAATCCTGGTACCCAACGAAGTGGCTGGCGACGTTCTTCAACCAGGTTATTGCGGAGAAGAAAGTGCCCGATATCTGGCAGAGAAGCACGACGATTCCGATTTGGAAAAAGAAGGGCAGTCCAGCAGACTGCACAAACTACCGTCCAATCCGATTGCTTTCGCATAGCATGAAGATCTTCGAGCGGATTGTCGACGGGCGCATTCGTGATACCGTCCAGCTCTCTACCAACCAGTGCGGCTTCGTAGCTGGTTGTGGCACAGTCGATGCCATACACGCCGTTCGTCTTCTGATAGAAAAACACCGCGAGAAACAGAAGCCGGTGCATCTTGCCTTCCTGGATTTGGAGAAGGCCTCTGATCGCGTTCCGCGTGAAGTGATATGGTATGCCTTACGGAAACATGGAGTCCCCGAAGAGCTCATAGAGTGGGTACGAATACTGTACTCTTGTCCAAAGAGTCGAGTGCAAGCTGCAGCAGGCACGTCGATGGAGTTTCCCATCTCTATCGGAGTACATCAAGGGTCTGCGCTCTCCCCACTACTCTTCGTCGTCGTTATGGATGCCATATCGCGTGATCTTCAGCAGCCAGTCCCTTGGACGTTGCTTTATGCTGATGATGTAATGCTTGCTAGCGAAGACAAGATTGAACTCCAGCGGCAGGTACAAGCTTGGTGCGATCGCTTGGAGAGATTTGGACTCAAACTGAATGTCAAGAAGACCGAGTATATGACGACTGATGAAGACGAGTCCAGCTCCATTAAGGTAAATGGCATTGAGCTGCCACGTACTTCGGTATTCAAGTACTTGGGATCAGCAATCGCGTCCGATGGCGGTTTACTCGTTGAAGCCAACTCACGCGTGAGTGCAGCGTGGTCCAAATGGCGCTCTCTGACGGGAGTGCTCTGCGACAAGAAGATACCAGAGCGCCTCAAGTCGAAGATCTACAGAGCAGTCGTCCAGCCTGTAGCTATTTACGGAGCTGAGTGCTGGCCCGTTACCAAAGAAATTGAAAGGCGCCTCAGCGTAATGGAAACGAAGATGCTGCGGTGGACGGCCGGAGTTACGCGTTTGGATCGAGTACGCAACGACTCCATACGGCAGAGGTTCGGTGTCACCCCGATATTTGAGAAGATGCGCGAAGCTCGTCTGCGATGGTACGGCCACGTCCTTCGCGCAAAATGTGACACTGTCCGGAAGACTGGTCTTAACCTTGATGTGCCCGGTAGGCGGCCACGAGGGCGACCAAAACAGCGGTGGCTTGATACGCTGCACCAGGACTTGAAGATGGCTGGGTTGCACCCTGATCAGGCATTTGATCGGGAGAAATGGCGCCAACATTCCAGGAAAGCGGACCCCGCAACTAAGTGGGACAAACGCTGAAGAAGAAGAAGAAGAAGAAGATTCGCGATATCGTCCCATTTTCCACCAACAAGTGTGGCTTCGTAGCCGGCTATGGCACCATCAATGCCATGCATTCTACTCGTCTTCGGGTAGATAGACATCGCGAAAAGCAGAAGCCGCTGCATATAGCTTTTCTCAACCTACTAGCTAGCTGGAGAAATCATTTCATCGTGTACCGTGTGTGGTTATAAGATACGCCTTACGACTGAACGGCATTGTCGAAAAGCTTATTGAGTGGGTGTGCTCTTGCCCAAAGAGTAGAGAGCGAGCGCCGGCCGGCACTTCTGCAGACGTTCCTACCTCAGTCGGTGTTCACCAAGGATCTGTGTTTCCCCGCTCATTTTCATTATCGGATGGACGCCATTTCGAGAGATCTTCAGAAGCCTACCCCTTGCACGCACCTGTACGCAGATGACGTAGAGCTTGCCAGTGTGGCAAAGCCGAACTCGAGCGACAAGCGCATGCTTGGTGTGATCGCTCGGCAATGTCCAGGCTCAAGCTAAACGTCAAAATACGAGAACTTGAGGGCAGGGTAAATGAAGCTGGGTCCATTGAGATGAATGGCACTGCACTGTCCTACGGACGGCATACTGCAAGTAGCACGGGTTCGCGATCGTGTCTGCTGGTAGTCTGACGTTCGAGGTGAACTCACGCGTGAGCGCATGGTCTTCAATAGCAGGCGTTCTATGCGATAGAAAGATTTCAGAACGGCTTGAATCGAAGATCTATAGAACCGTCGTCCGAACAGTAGCGATGCTGGTGTGCTGGCCTGCAACCAACAAGGTTGGGATTGGCCTCACCGTAAAATCTAGACGAAAACGCTGCGCTGAACGGCTGGTGTAACGCGCCTGGACCGTATTCGCAACGATGCTATAAGTCAAAGATTCAGTCTCGCTCCAACTGTTGTCAAGTTACATGAAGCTCGCCTTCGGTGATGCGGAGATCTTCTTAGCGCTAGTGGTGATACTGTTCGGAAGATTAGCCCTAACGATCTTTCGAATGTATTTAAAGAGGAGATCGCAGCATGTACTCGCCCAGCACGTAACGATATTGCTTTGGATAGCATTAAAAATTTTATCTGCGAGCATTTGCGTACTACTCTGCGACAGCACAACAGAGACAACTGTACAAAGCAGGCACATCCTCAAATCGTTTTCCACGTAAACAGCACACATATTTTGCTGTCAGATAGCGACAACGTAGACGAGTGCACATGAGTTGATCTCTTTCTGTAATAAAGCCAAAAATTTCTGCCGCCTTTTTTTAAAAAAGTAAGCTGCATTCCATTATTTTTCTTTAAATTTTTTTTATGAAATATGAAAATGAATTTTTCATACAATCGGTTTAATAGCTCCCAACTTCTCTCTGCTTGAAACCTCGGCATTGTAAGTTGTCACTCTTAGTATATTTGTGCCACACGAGGTTTTTAGGTGGACAAATTTATTCAGCAGGGCCTGACGTTTCGACGTTCCGTCGTCTTCAGAGGCCTAAACATGGTGTGAAGGTTAAATTTGCGCTCTACCCCACCAAGCGCCTCAACCACTCTAGCATTTTCGACCTACTTCTACAAACACCCGAAGAGACCAAATGGGAGGACGAACTCACCAATGTCCACCGTTGAGGGCATATGTTCGCCCTGAGACCAGCAGAGGAGAATGAACCACACTGCGGATACCGCTCTCTGATCATTCTATAGTCCACAATGAGGCACAAACGACAAGAAGTCACTTGTTACGGCTAGACGCTCATTTCGGTTGTTCATTACTGGATTCCTCGTAAAAATCCAGAACGCTTCCAAAGCTTTTCGTGCTGAGATTTCACTCTCAATGGCCAATATTGTACATTTCACCTCGTAGTCGTTCCCGTCATGCGCATCAATTCTGTGTCTGCCAAGTGAAGTGGGCTGGATCGCAATCCACGTCTTTTGCTGGCTAAGTGTTCTTTTATGCGAACCGTCAGAGCTCTTCCCGTTTCCCCATGTATTTTGCGTTACAGTTCAAACACTCGATTTGATAAATTGCTCCTGTCTTTGAGCAATCTCCAAAGCTACCGTTTGGGCAAATAACGCAGCTCCCCGACATGAACTGCTTGTCATAGAGTCGATTTCGAACTAGCTGCCTTCTGATATTGTCCCCAGGAACGTTCACCACGACAACATCGTCCTGCAGCTGCGCAGTAACAAGAACTCTTTGAATGTCTGCAGTAGCTCTGTCGGAGATGAAGGGAAGAACGTGAGGCATCATATCCATACGGGGTCGATCTCGACGATTATTGTGAGGTCTTCGTCGGTGACCTGATACCGCGTAGCCATTCGAGACGGCTATACTTGCAGCTAGTCGCAATGATTCTTCTCGTTCATTAGGTCATGTACACATCTTTACTGCCGTTCGGAACATGTTGCCTACAACAGCTCGTTTCACATGAGTAGGATGTTCAGACCTCTCGTGAATCAAGATGTTCTTAGAGCTTGGTTTGCGGTACCATTTCAACTTCCCTGCCGGACACTTTGATTTGCGTGTTGAGATAGGTGAGCCAACCATTATTCGGTGTCTCCCGAGTAAACCTAATGTACCGAGATTGCTCTTTCAGTAACCTGAAACACTCATCCATTTCGAACTGTGTCGATGTTACGATGCAGCAATCATCTGTGTAACTGCAGTACATTAACGGTGAGCGGTCAAGCACCGGCTACTCAATCCTACCCATAAGGCAGACGGCGAGAACCGGTGCTAATCGTTGACCTATGGTTAGTCCCCTTACTTGCGAATAATACGAGCCTGACCATTTAAAGACGTTGCAGCGCAAACGTTCCTTGACGGGGCTCACAAAAATGCACATCGTGACCCCCGTCAAGGAACGTTTGCGCTGCAACGTCTTTAAATGGTCAGGCTCGTATTATTCGCAAGTAAGGGGACTAACCATAGGTCAACGATTAGCACCGGTTCTCGCCGTCTGCTTTGTGGGTAGGATTGAGAAGCCGGTGCTTGACCGCTCACGGTTAATGTACTGCAGTTACACAGATGCTTGCTGCATCGTAACATCGACACAGTCCGAAATGGGTGAGTGTTTCAGATTACTGAACGAGCAATCTAGGTACATTAGGTTTACTCGGGAGACACCGAATAATGGTTGGCTCACCTATCTCAACACGCAAATAAAAGTGTCCGGCAGGGAAGTTGAAATGGTACCGCAAAACAAGCTCTAAGAACATCTTGATTCACGAGAGGTCTGCACATCCTACTCCTGTGAAACGAGCTGTTGTAGGCAACATGTTCCGAATGGCAGTAAAGATGTGTACATGACCTAATGAACGACAAGAATCAATGCGACTAGCTGTAAGTATAGCCGTCTCGAATAGCTACGCGGTATCAGGTCACCAACGAAGACCTCACAATAATCGTCGAGATCGACCCCGTATGGATAAGATGCCGCTCGTTCTTCCGTTCATCTCCGACAGAGTTACTGCTGACATTCAAAGAGTTCTTGTTACAGCGCAGCCGCAGGGCGATGTTGTCTCGGAGAACGTTCCTGGGGACAATATCAGACGGAAGCTAGTCCGAAATCGACTCTATGACAGGCAGTGTATGTCGGAGAGCTGCGTTATTTGCCCAAACGGTAGCTTTGGAGATTGAGGTGAAATGTACAATATTGGCCATTGAGAGTGAAATCTCAACACGAAAAGCTTTGGAAGCGTTCTGGTTTTTTTACGAGGAATCCAGTAATGAACAACCAAAATGAGTGTCTAGCCGTAACAAGTGACTTCTTGTCGTTTGTGCCTCATTGTGGACTATAGAATGATCAGAGAGCGGTATCTGCAGTGTGGTTCATCTGCCTCTACTGGTCACAGGGCGAACATATGCCCTCAACGGTGGACGTTGGTGAGTTCGTCCTCCCATTTGGTCTCTTCGGGTGTTTGTAGAAGTAGGTCGAAAATGCTAGAGTGGTTGAGGCGCTTGGTGGGGTAGAGCGCAAGTCTAACCTTCATACCATGTTTAGGCCTCTGAAGACGACGGAACGTCGAAACGTCAGGCCCTGCTGAATAAATTTGTCCACCTAAAAACCTCGTGTGGCACAAATATACCAACAATTAGTTTAATGTTTGAGGTAGGTGAATTTAAAACTTTTAAAAAGAAACATCTTGATTTTGTCTAAAATATTAAATAATTTTACCTTATCGCGGAGTTTCTAAATTCTTCAAGAACTCACTTTGATCTGAAAGGGATGGTTTCAAAAGTGTGCAGCTTCGATTGAAAAGAGTTAAATATACATGAAAATGGTCAAGCATAAATTTACGACGTGATTGGTGAGATGTGCTAG